>CM057842.1:34759477-35291977 GCA_030068075.1 Paguma larvata
GGGCCTCTACAAAACAAAATTATTCACATTTACAAAATACTTACTCTTTCAGATTATCATAGGCTTCTTCTAGAAGTGCTTTTTCTTTACTAAGAGACAATAACTGAGCCTCCCTTTTATCCAGTTTCTCATTCAGAAATTCGACTCTCTGAATAAGGAGAATAGAAAGTCAAACATTTAACCTTAAAAGACCATTCTTACATGCAGGTGATGAATTGTAAAGGTAATCTAATCAATACAGTAAATAAAACACCATTACCTCATAGAAAGAATGAACAATAATGAGAACAGTGGATTCAGAACAACGAGAACACAAACACAGCTGGTAGGAGAGTATAAATTAGTACAACCACACAGCTGGTGGGAGTATAAACTAGTAATCCACTTTAATACTGAGTTGAAGATCTACACACCGTTTAATGTAGAAAATTATTTTAGATATACTTTAGAATATACAAGAATACACATTAATATACAAGAATATTTACAGCAGTTTGTTACAACAAAAAATCTAAAAAAAGGTGTGCATGTCCAATAAAAGAGGAATAGAGACAAAGAAAATTAAAAAAAGATCAGAGGGGCTTCAAAGACTTTAGTAATATCCGGCATCTTCCTGGGGTAATGGATGTATGAGTCCCTTTTTCCACACTATTCTTAAATCCAAATATGTAACATGTAACTTTTTTTAGAATGATGCACTGTATTTAAAACATAAAAATAATTTTTAAAACTCCATAGGCATGTAACTTTAAAATCTCCACGATCTATCAGTATAAAGCTTAAACAAAAAGGAATGATTACAGCATCTTATGCCTTAGGCCTTGCTGAGCAGTGAAAAACTTGTGTCTGAGGGGAGCAACGATGCTGTTTGCACTATGAAAAAAAGAATACAGTCTTACCTGATTGAGGTGTGGATTTAGAAATCACCTACCTTCGGAAAATAGCTCAAAAATATCTTATCAATACTAAACAGTGCTGGTTTCAGCAACTGAAACTGCTATTATAGCTAGAGCACGGCATTTTGTTTGTGAATAATATTAAACCTAGATAACAGAATCTGGAACTTTTTTTTTTTTTACATTAAATAATTCAATACATGGCACTTACAGGACATTTCTTCAAGACATCCTATATCTCAGAGGAGTCTATTAAAGATGCCAAATCCAACTCAATTTCTCTAAAAATCATAGGAAAAACCAAAACTGTGACTTAATGTTAAAGAATTTACACCACTTTCCTTTTATATGTATCAGTTCGAAGCAATTTATCATTCCTAAGCAATGTCTTTGTTCCTTGGACATTTCCCATTTTTTTCCATGTTAATATAGCTAGCAGGGAAACATCAAAATAACATTAAAAACAAACAAGTAAAAACAAAAGAAACAAATCACTAATGAATCTAAAGACTAAATTTTTCATTTCGGATTTGCTACAAATAACGTGCACATGCAAAACCAACTGTGATATAAAAAACCCACAGAGTATTTATATTCATTGCAGCACCTTCACCTGCAAAGGCTTTGAAGATGTATGTTACCATAAGCCAATCCTTCCCAAAATGACAAACTAACGCGCACAGCATACAAGAACTGTAAGGTGAAAGGACTCAGTAGTGACGGCGCGAGGTGAGAATCTTTTTATTCTTAAGTTCTACTGAAGTATCAACTTACACGGTCACAGATGCCGGAGAGCCATTTCAAATAATTTAATATCAGTAATTCTTCAATTTTAAAATCCTTAATGCCACACCTAAATGTCAAAATGCTGGTCTTTTTTAATCAGTACAAATCGTTACGCAATACTGAATGTTGAAAATATAAATAACGACTTACTCTCTGAAAAGCACACCCAGAAAACCCCCCGCAGTTTCTAGATTTACCTTGCAGACATCTTCCTCCTCAGACTGCACTTCGGGCTTACTCTCGGCAGCTTCTTGCGGCTCAGCCACTCTGTCTGGGACGGTGTGTCCTTCACTCGGCAGTGCAGAAGAAACCAAGATATCAGGCTGGTCACAATTAACAGGTGTTGCACTTCGTCCGCTTTCTTCCATCTCTGTTTCTTCAGTGGGTACAATTAACGTTTCATTCCCTTCTTCCGATTTTCCTTCGGCAGATTCAACTACTTTAGTCTTCGGAGTTGAAGGATTAACTATAATAGGTACTAGAGCGTAGCCCTTGCCTGTCAGCTCATCATCGGAGTTGATTTCACTCACACTACGGCTGTCTAATGACTGCACGCTAAACGAGTCTATTCTTTCGAAAGCATCAGATGAACAGCAACTCTCCGTGAGCTTCTGGAAATCATCTAAACGGTTGTATTCAGGACAAGCAGATGCTGAGAGAAGCTGAAAAGACGTCTGCATCAAGTGCAGACTGGATTTCGAATCTGCAGTCTCTTGTCTCGAACTTGCTGAGCTCTCACTTATTACACTTTCGTGATCTAAGACTTCGATGTCGCTGGTGGTGGAAGTACCAGACGAGAAGGTACTGACAGGAGGAGAAGGCGTGTTACTCTGTCTGTCCTCATGTTTTTGTTCCTTAGGTTCCAAAGCCACGTCCTTTGTTTCTGCCATCGACACACTGGGTATGTTTTCTCTAGTTGTTTTCACATTAATTACACTTTCAGATACTTTCAAACGTACGGTTGAGACCTTCATATGGGATTCTTTGTTAACAGTTTCTTCATGCTTGCCCTCAGTTTTCGGCGACAGGGGATGTACTGCTGGGGCTTCCCCTGATGCACATGGAGGAGAGTCTTTAACTTGTGACTCAGTCGTTTCAGAGGTCCGTGACTGTCCAGTGCGCGGGGATTCCTGTAAAGTGCTTTTTACTTCTTCTTCTGGCCGCTGCGATTTAGCTGGTGGTTTTGATACCACTGGGCTCTTCTGAATGGTCTGGACATCCGATGGAGACAGAAAGGCACTGAAGAAATTCTCCGATTCATCTACCACAGTTCTCCGAACAGGCTTCGTAATTGCTTTAGGAGAGGCGACGGGCTGACTCTGAGGTTCACTGTTTGGCTTTAACCCCCAGGTTGAAGTATCCCATCCTCCACTGACAGGGGGGCTTAATCCTTTGACCAAAAAAAGACACATATGTTAAAAAAGAAAAAAAACATTCATTTTATGTTAATATTACGACGATTTTAAGTCAATCCAGGGTTTAAAAAAAGGAAACTCACGGAATAGGACCTACCGTTTGCACCAATTAGGCCACCTGCTTGCTATACGATTAATTAGTTCATTGTTGAACTTTAGGCCATAGAGGAAAACCGGTGCAGATCTGTCCCAACTAGGAACCGGAAGCAAAGGTAATCGAAATGGGTCTGGGTTACCAGAAGCGAATGTTATTCCTCCCACAACAAATTAAGAAAGTAACAGTATATGTTATGTAACTCACGCTAAGTCTCAGCTACACAAGATGCATCTCCCAACAACAGGCAGTATCCTCGCTTACAGGTCATGTGCAGTCATAGCAATGTGACCCGACCTTGTGTTCCTTAGTTTCTTATTAATTATTCTCATAATATCAGTAATAAAACATGGTTATGAGCTGGAAAGAGGGTAACACTCAAAAACTGAACCCAACATATTGGCAACAAATGTCCTTTTCCAAAGATCAAAGTACACTGATGGGAACAGTAACTTCTAGAAGACGAATTCATTTTCATCCACTTAATGACGAGCTCATTCTTCAAGTGACATTCTCCAAGCCCACTCTATGAGAAAGTTCTGTTCCCTTCCTAAATTACAAATTATGCCAGCAAGCCGAAGGTCATATGAAATTCAGGGGCACCTGGCTGGCTCAGTCTCAAGGTTGTGGGTTCAAGTTCCACGTTGGGTATAGAGATTACTCAAAAATAAAATATAAAAAAGTCCTTTGAATTTCAAAGACGTGCATTTTTAAAGAATTACTGTGATTTTATACAGATGGTAGTTGACACTAGGCCTTTTTAAAACCACCAAAGAGAAAATATCTTCTGGGGAAAAAAGGTATTTAGTCACAGAAATACATGTTACTAAAAAACTCAATGATAAGCCGAAAAAATTGCATACTTGCTAAAATCTTAAAGCGTTTCTTTAAAAAACATTATCCTTTTCTAAACTCAAAAGTGGCTGAGCAGAATTATCACAAATTCTGCACGACTAGATGTTGGTAGGGATGGGGGCATCTGGGTGGCTCAGTCAGTTAAGAGTCTGACTCTTGATCTCAGCTCAGGATCCTGAGCTCAAGCGCAGTGTTGGGTTTCCTGCTCAGAGTGAAGACTACTTAAAAAAAATAAATAAATAAAAAATTTGGTGGGGAGAGAACAAGCACCCAAAAGCTTCTAAAAACTATCAAGCCCCATATTAAAATCTACCCTATACTATGACTTCAGAAGTATGTACAGCGCTTCGGTTGTGGGTCGCAGTTTTATATCCATTGGTTCAGTATATAAAAACAATGAAAAAAAGGAGAATACCAGAAGATGCAAATGAACAAGCAACATGAAGTCTGCTAATTAGTTTAATTTCGTAGGTCACCTTAACCAATGACAGAAGTCAAATTTACCTCTTGAAGAAACTTAAGAATGTTTTCTATAAATCCCAAGGTTATCTGATAACTACCTCCATTACTCCACTCTCAAGACTGCTCATCTTTGAGTAAGGCAATGTAAAACACAGGCGATCAACAAATATTCACTAAATTATTTCGCTACATCTGTCTGCTCTGGATAACCTATTTAAAAAAATTATATACATGATTCAAGCCCCAAATTTCGAAACACCAGTATTCTTATGTTTAAAATTTATATTCTGTCTCCTCTAAGCTTAGTAAATTCAAAATGTGGGGGTATCTATGAAAAAGGAAGTGCAGCTACTCCAATAAGATAGCATAGGATCTTGTAAAAGATAGTAAGATCATGACATACAGGCCTGGGCCAAAACTATCTTAAAACGCAGGTACCTCGACTTTAGATCCTGACTTTCCAAAGATGTAAAATTAAAAACAGAAGCCAGACAGAAGTAGCCAAGAATAACTTCTTTTTTCACCTATATTCAGAGCCCCCAATATGCAAATGTTTATCTCTCTCAGACTAAAATCCTAAACTGTTTCCTTAGAGCCAAAGCAAGTAAAGATCCCTGAAGATTCGGCTCCAGGAAGCTGAGAAAGAGACACGCAGCTCTTTGAAAACACAATGTGATGCAACCCAGAACTCTCGGGCCGGTTTCCACGGGGGATACTCCACCATATTCCTCCCCTCACCTGCTGGGTGGCCTAGAGGAGGTTACTCAGCCTTGCTCCGCCCCGTTTTCCCCTTCTGTAAAACACCGACAGTAAGGGACCCGGCTCCACGAGAAAGCCGTCAACAAGCACATTCCGCGCGGCCGAGCACGGAGTGCTCGTTAAGTGCCAGGCACTGTTCCTCCGGTCCCTGTTGATTTCCTTCACCTCGGGGCTCCCCAGCGCCCGGAGCGCGCAAGCGATCCGTTTCTGGAAGCTCGTGCTTGCGGTTCCAGAGGGCGAGGGCGGAGAACAAGCCCAACAAATCGCGACCCGCTCATCCGAGGGCCGGCAGGACCCGCACCCGGGGCCCCAGGCACGCAGGAACCAGGGCTGGGATTTCCCTCCGGGAAACAACAAAGACCCACTTAGAGACCAACGAGCATTTGGGGACGGGCTGGCGAGCGACAACTTGCTCAGAACTCTGGTCGGCGGAGAAGGATCCGTGCCTACACCTCTTCGCCTTGTTGCCCGCCACAGGAGAGAAGCCTCCGCGAGCCCAGGGCCCCCGGGGACCAAAGCCCCTCTCTCCCCCTTACCTGGCTCTCCGTATGGAATGGTCTCGGCCCAGGCGCTTGGCTCCTCTTCCTGGATATCCAGGACCCTATCGATGGACTTCTGGGCCTGGGACAGGGCCTGCTTCGCAAAGCTGGAAAGCTGGGAGGCGTTGAACCAACTCATCCCTCCTCAGCCGGCAGTGGCGGCGGCAGCACCAAGCGGGAAGGCCGAGGGCCAGGCCCACCAGCCTGAGGCCCGGGGAAGGGTGCAGCGGAACGGCCTCGCCCCCTTCCTCAATCGGCGGGCCCGGTCAGCGGCGGGCCATGACCCTGACAATCTCCCCCGAGCCCGGGTTGTTACCCTCAGCCCTTCCCGCACAGCTGAGACGAAAGGGCCGGACTGCGCACGCGCTGGCTTCTTCCACGTACACAACCACCAAATCCGGGAGCCTAGAGTTCCGTCAATAGACGGAAGAAAAGGAGGAACTGAGACGTCACATCCGGCGCCCGAAGCTTGCCTTTAGTTACGGAGAACGCGGAACTACTTCTGTTGATAGTGTTTACAGGCGTAACGCGCAAATTCAAAGCCACCAGAAGCTCGGTGGCTACTAGCAGAGGTAGATTCCTCTGGGATATTCCCTCCTAGAAAAGTTCACGTACTAAACCCAGCGTCTTGCTAGTAAGGATTGCATACAGGGGCGCCTGGGTGATTCAGTAGGTTGAGCAACTAACTTCTGTTCTGGTGGTGGTCTTGTGGTTAGTGGGTTCTAACTCGGCCTGGAGCGCTTTGCTGACAGCTCAGAGCCTGGAGCCTGCTTTGGATTCTGTCTCTCCCTCCCTCCCTCTCTGCCTCCCCACTGTTCGCGCTGTCTCTCAAAAATGAATAAACGTTTAAAAAAAAACCTCAAAAAAGTAAGTTTGGCTCCCGCCTTCCTATTAGCGCTTTGACTCAAATTATTTGATCAGTCCTGTGTTAACCTGGCCTAAATCCTGGACTTTGTATAAAAGGCCCAAACCAGCCCACCTGATGACGTAAGTAAAAAGCTATCTTCTGCAAGGTGTCACAAATCAATTTCTAAGGTACAACTTCCTCTTCACAATACAAGAACCCGCGCTTGGCCCCATTCAAAACCAACCTGAAAAGCACTAAAACTTTTACTCTGTTGAAGTGTGTTGTGCATATTATTTAAAAGACAACTTTTTCTGGATTCACTCTTCAAACATTCCGCTATGAGAAAAAATCAAATTGGTGACCTTCCTAATCTGGTCAGTGACTATGGGACTTGGACTCCATCATGGTAAACGCAAAATTCTGTCAACATTTGAAGCTGGATTACACACAAAAATTTCGATTTCCAGACGACTTTGAAAAATATGGATACCAACATTTGTCAGCTGCGGTGCTCGCCACTTTACAAAACTAATTTTCACTCCAATTTGCCACAAATCTTATTAAACCTCTTCTATCTCCCTGCTGTGGTTATTTAGGTACCTGCCTATATTTTATCCCACTACAAGCAACTATGCCATAAGGGAATTACTTTTTATTTAAAACACAATCATATTTAAATTTTGCCCTAGAGAAGTTATAATTTTCCAATAATTTTATGTAAGCAATAAAAATTTACATGTTGAAACTCATAAAATTTAGTGATCTTCACAAGTAATACTAAATTCAGGTAACTAACTTAAAACAGCTTAAATAAGTAGACTGAGGAAGAGTTTGGGGGCAGATTGGTGTTGGAATTCCTGTTCCAAGATTTCTAATTGTACCATTTGGGATAAATGATGTAAACTTTCTAAAACGGCCTGAGCTCTCTGATGGAGATCACCTTCTCACACACGCCTACTCTGAGAATTATTAGATCACCTGTGTAAAGGAGGTGCTTAAATCTTCATATTCAGAAATTTAAACTGAATCTGTAACTTTTTTTTTTTAATGTTTATTTTTGAGAGAGAGAGCAGGGGAGAGGCAGAGAGAGAGGGAGGGGACAGAAGATCTGAACCCGGCTCTGTGCTGACAGCAGAGAGCCCGATGTAGGGCTCAAACTCAGGAGCCATGAGATCATGACCTGGGCCTACGTTGGATGCTTTAACTGACTGAGCCAACCAAGTACCCTTGAATCTGTAACTTCTTAAGTACCTATAACTATGTATCTCATATCTCATATGATTTTATAATGAAACGAACTGTCAGTATGGAGCTACAAAGAATAAATAAAAATTTAACCTAGTGACATGTAATCATAAAGCTTTTGAATAGAAAACTGCCATCTAAGTAAAAAACACATAGTGCATGTTCCCACAGTGAGACACTAAAACTAATTTTTCAGTACATACACTTAATCTTGTTCCCAGGCTTAATTTTTTAGGAGGGAAAAGGCATTTTAGGGACCTTGGTATAAACAGATTCCATTTCATTACATTATTATGTGAGAGCAAATTAAATCAGCAGCTATTTCTTGTGGTAAAAGTATTAATTCAGGTACCATAACAGTTTTATATTAGTAATCCTGCTACACATTTAAGAATTATTCCCACTTACTATCCTTAATATACCTTAAAAATTTTCAGTGAGAAAAGTAGACAATATATGATTTTATTAATAAATAGTGTGAAAGCATGAGTGATAACTGTTTTAACATTAAATTCTTTTAAACATCCATGTCTTGGCTTTAATATTGTGCATATTGGCCTCTATGGCACTACAAGTAAACATGAAAACAGTTCCCATTTCCATGCACAGGTATTCAGCTATAACACCATTTACAAATTATTATGGACACGGTAACTTTTGCAATAATTAATATTCATCTGGACAACCACAATTAAATGAATATTAAATCAAGCAACAAGTAGGCTATGTTCAATATGCTCTAGATGTCAGCTTGTAATGTTTAATGTTATTTAAAACTTTATTTTCTAATTTTCTTTAAAGGAATATCTTTTCTGTATGCGGACGCTCAAATGAAAACCTAGGAATGCGTTCTGTGACCATAATAACAAAAGTCACACCTAAGTGCTTGCCGCCTCCTTTGAAGAAATATATTTGCTCATTATCTCTGTCTCCAGGCATCATTTCCCATATTATTTAATGAAAATGCTTACAAGTACCAACCCCAAAACTCTGTCTTCAAGGGTAAGTTATAAATTTAAAAAAAGAGTGGTTCTTTATATAAAAAGTCAAATTCCCGCAACACTAAA
Organism: Paguma larvata; assembly: GCA_030068075.1. Classification (NCBI taxonomy): domain Eukaryota; kingdom Metazoa; phylum Chordata; class Mammalia; order Carnivora; family Viverridae; genus Paguma; species Paguma larvata. The sequence continues at coordinate 34,768,443 of CM057842.1, forward strand.
GCTAAAAATGACATTAAATTTCTTAGCATACATGTAATATAATATTTCCATGAGTTTTCTATTGTGTGCAGATTTATTTTCCTTAAGAAGTAAAATGAAGTTTAAATAGTACAGTCTGTGGTGTGGTGACATCAGCAACTGCCAGTTCTTGCCCATCAACGAGTCCCAATTCTGTGAGAGAAAAAGTGTAATTAACCCAAGCAAAAAAAATCTCAGTGGAAAGCATAACACACATGCATATACAAATTATACAGTTTTAGGTCTAGATACCCGTCAAAATCCAATTCTCTTTAATCAAGGGGATACTAGATTTGATTTCTTAGAGTTTTTTAATATTCTACTAAAAGAATAATTCTATTATTGTTTCTCAGGATATATTATAATGAAATCCTCATTTAAAAGCATTACCTAGAATAAGCATTTATTACTTTTACCAAGAGAAAAAAAGAAGAAACTGATTAGTAAAAATACTCATTTAAAATAGCTTTCGGGACACCTGGGTGGTTCAGTTGGTTAAGTCCTGGACTCTTGATTTAGGTTCAGGTCATCTCACGGTTCATAAGTTTGAGCCCATCGAGCTCTGTGCTTATAGCATGGGGCCTATTTGGGATTCTCTCTTTCCCTCTCTCTGTCCCTCCCCTGCTCGTGCATTCTTTCTCAAAATAAACATTTTTTTTTTCAATCTTTAAAATACCTTTCAATGTCTTGGAGAGATTTGGCCTTGTTCGTTCTTCAATAGAGGTTACTGACTAGAAAACAAAATTATTTTAATGTAAAGCACATAAAATGAAATTAAACTTGTAACATAATTAAAAAAAAAAAACAAAACTTGGAATATAGTTTTGTGAAAAAAAAACAAAAACAAAAAAACAACCAAACGCTGATTACCTGTAAGTAAAGTGTTCTATTTTTTCCCTCTAAGGTGGCTGTGATGGCTGGAGATTTCATCTGCCTGAATTATGATTGGGGAAACCAAACAAAAAAATCAAAGATCACTTCTTAAAAAGCAATTCTAGTTTTTAAAGTTTTAAAATCACAAAAATTATTTCTACAACAAAGCAAGAATCCAGAACACTTACAGAGAAGCACTATTGGTTAAATAATCCAAAACCTCCTGCAGTTTAGCAGATGGAGAAAACTGAATATTTTGAGGAAGCTGGCTACAAGCTGGGCAGTTGTCCTACACACACAAAACACAATAAATCACAGTGGCACACGCACCAATAATAGCCTATAAATATGAAATGAAAATCAACTTGTTTTATAATATTTCCTACAAATTTTTATGCTTTAAAATCTGCTTTTCATAATAGGCCTATTTTCCTAAATTATTTTGCTACACAGTATTTATTTCAGGCTACACTGCAAAAGATATTCAGTAAGCAGGGTTCTGGAAGTTAAAGAATACATAGGATGTGGGCAATTTTACTCATATTTCTAACCAGTAACTGATATGTAAAAATCAAACTATGCATGAGCAAACAATTTTTTTGAGACTTGGAGAGAAAGCTTTGAGAGAAAGCACTTACCTTTCTCTCTGCTTCAAACGTGTACGTATACAGTCCATCGACATCATTGAACACCAAGTAATTATTAAGGGGAATATATGCACTGTAATGAAAAAACGTTCATCTTTATACAGTTGAGCCAAGTTAAAACACAAATTTACATACATATAAAAAAATGAAATCTAATTACCTTGTGGCTATTTTAAAAACCTCAGTGGCACACACAGCTGAAGAGGGGAGAAAATAAAGGTGCTTCAACTCAATGAAAATTAGACATTTAAAATTACAAAATTTTTAAAAAGTCTCAGTTATAAACCCTAACAGATAAACTTAGATGAATGAGCAACTTGTTACACTGATTAAAAGTAAAGGTACTAAAATGTCCCCTTACTGCAGGGCACTTTATGACATAATTTAAAACAAAATATATACAGATCCAATAGCTGGTTCTTTTTTGCACAGCTTAGTTACACCGCCCCCCCCCGCCCAACCCAAGAAGGTACCCAATTCCTAGAATACGAGTGTTCTGAAATCAAGTAGCTGCAAAAATGTCAATTTATGAATAAAAAACTGAAGAAAGCAAAATTAAGTGTGGCCATTTTTCCCTACCTGCAATGACCGCATTTGTAGAAGCTACTGCAGGAATGATTCGTTTTACTACGCCTGAAAAATATATGGATGAAAATATGGTCATTTCTTGTATAAAATACGTGTCTTAGACCATCTGATTATTAAATATCATTTTCCCCAACTGGACTTTTCAGGCATTCAAGTCAGAAAACAGACTTAAGTTTAACAGCGAAACGGTCTTCTTTCACATTCCCATCATTTCGTTGTACGGTCAGAATCTGAAACCAGTTACAGTGTCAAAGAAAACTCTTCACTGAGCTTCAAATTAAGATGAGACAATATATTACAGCTCACAATTAGAGTGTTTATTGTATTCCAGGCAAAGGATGAAGAATAAGACAGAATTTTCACGACATCCCTGTTAGTCTTATTACTCTGATCTTAAAGGTAAGGAAAATGAAGTTGAGAAAAATATCCCAACGACACAGCTAATAAAGTGACAGGAGTGGCGTATGAACCTAAATCTGTTCCCAAGTGCAGAATCTTAACGGCTCCAGTTTATACTATCCTCAGTGAGGTATCAATAAAGTTTAAAGAAGAGTTAACTAATTTTTCCTCATACAATAGTTTTAATATTATGATTCCCCGAAATTTACAATGAACAGAAAAACTGCCCCTTGAAGTCTCTCTTCCCTCTATAATATGGACTATGCAAAATATTTAACTGTACTCTACTTCTATCTCATGTTTTCCATATCAGTATTCACAGATTAGGAATGAACAAAGTCCCACCCTACACCATTTTTTTAGTACAAAATAAATATTCCCTAACTAGATCTGAATTGTTCATTTTGGAACACAAAAACTGAAGAAGAAAGCAGCCATATTATGTTGGGGGTTGAGGGAGTACTTAAAAATGTGTTCCCAGGCTTTAGGGTGCAGGCAGGTTTCAAAAAACTGAGAAAAAAAGCCAAATAATCTAAGAAGACATCAAAGGAAGAAAGTGAAAAAGTTTGGAAACCTGTTTCAAAAATGTCAATTCTGGGGGCGCCTGGGTGGCTCAGTTGGTTAAGCGACCAACTCTTGGTTTCGGCTCAGGTCATGATCTCACAGTTCCGGAGATCAAGCCCCACATCAGGCTCTGTGCTGACAGTGTGGAGCCTGTTTGAGATTCTGTGTCTCCCTCTCTCTCTGCCCCTCCCCCACTCATACGCTCTCCCTCTCTCTTTCTCAAAATAAATAAATAATAAACTTCAGGTGCCTGGGTAACTTAGTCAGTTAAGAGACCGACTCTTGGTTTCGACTAAGGTCAGATCTCATGGTTGGTGAGTTTAAGCCCCACGCATGTTCTGTGCTATGAGTGCAGAGTCTGTTTGGGGTTTTCTCTCTCTCCCTCTCTGCCCCTCCTGTGCTCTTTCTCTCTCTCTCTCAGAATAAATAAAATTTTTAAAATAAATAAACTTAAAAATAAATTGATTAATTTAAAAAAACCCAATTCTGACTGTATGAATCCATATGATTTCAGAGAAGGGGAAGTAGGGAGGAGCTAACTTCGTGATGGTTAAACTGGAAGCTCTCCAGTGAACCGCACAGAGCAGGATGTACTGAAAGGAAGAGCAGGTAGTCACAGTGAGGAGTGTAAGACACATTGCCCAGTAAGAGCCAAAATGATAAAGTCTTGTCATCCCCCACTCCTCACTCCTTGTCTCCACCCCCTTTACTTCCAATTTTGATTCTGTACTATTTGTCAAGGCTCAAAAGTACACACCAAGTCCTGCCAAGTAAATATGGAAGGATGAGTGAGGCTGCATATGGAAATGAGTTTAGAGTTCCTGACCAGGACAAAATTAAATCATTTAACTCACACCGTTATCAAATGTGCACCATACACGAGACACTGTTCTAGGTGAGGAGCAGGGAAAAAATGTGTTTGCTTTACCGAGCTTCCTTCTGCTGAAGGAGGTAACATGCGAGTAAATACACAGCAGAGTCACATATACTTAAGAGCTCTGTGAAGAAAATAAAACAGAGCAGAGTGACGATGGTGGAAGAGGTCCACTCAAGTGGATAATCAGGGACGACCTCCCCAGGAAGGTGATCATTTGAGCTGAAACTTAAAGCGTAAGAAAGACCTAGCTATGCAATGACCTGGGGAAAGAGCATTTCTATCAACAGTAAGGGCAGAGGCTCCAGGGCAAGGATGTATGAAAGTGTTAAGTACGAAATACTGTTTACATAGAAAAATGAGGCTACCATTACTTCTGAGAAATTATATGAATGTTGACAGTGAATGGCTCTGAAGTCATTATCAGTTGAATGATGGAGTAAGCTGGTTAACTTGGTACCTAAGGGATAAGCAGCCAACCTTAAGATCCAAGGAAGAACATTCCTGGTATAAGAATCAGGAGTATTAGAGCTCCGGGGTGGGAATGAGCTGGGTGTGTTCAAGAACACAAAGCAGGGGCACCTGGGTGGCTCAGTCGGTTAAGTGTCCGACTTCAGCTCAGGTCATGATCTCCGGATTTGAGCCCATGTCAGGCTCTGTGCTGACAGCTCAGAGCCTGGAGCCTGCTTCGGCTTCTGTGTCTCCCTCTCTCTCTCTCTCTCTGCCCCTCCCACAGCAGGCACTCTGTCTCTCATTGTCTCTCAAAAATAAATAAACATTAAAAAAATTTTTTTTAAAAAGAACACGAAGCAGGTAGAATAGTGGGAGTATAAGAAGCAACAAGGAGTGTGTAAGAATAGAATTTTTAAATGACATTACCAGCACATCAATAAATACAAGGAAATAAACACAGAAGAGAAACAGACTTTCAAAAAGATGACAAAGCCTTTTTTCTAGTGAACTAAATGATGAACTTGGAACGAAACTGTGGCAGGATGAACTGTTGAGTACCTATATTAGGAAGCACTGATCACTACACTGACCATTAAGATTGTTTACTGAGTTAAGTCATGTTGGACTCAGTTACTGTGACTAGTAACTTGGTAACCCAGGGAAACGTGGAAGATAATATATCCAGGATTCAGCAGAGCAGTTGGAAACGTCTTTCATGACATCCTTGTGAACACGACAAAGAAATAACACGTACTCAAGAAAGCCTGATCAAAAGGAGGTAAATCTAAAAGTGCCTGACCAGAAGTATGATTCAAATGTCTGTACTCAGCTACCTGAGTCTTGTTAAAAAAAAAAAAAAAATTTACATCCTAATCAGTTAGCATAGAGTGCAATAATGATTTCAGAAGTAGATTCCAGTGATTCATCCCCTATGTATAACACCCAGTGCTCATCCCAACAAGTGTCTTCCTTAACGTCCCTTATACCCATTTAGCCCATCTCCCCACCCAAAACCCCTCCAGCTACCCTCAGTTTGTTCTCTATCTTTAAGTCTCTTATGGTTTGTCCCTCTCCCTGTTTTTATATTATTTTTGCTTCCCTTCCCTTATGGTCATCTGTTTTGTACCTTAAAGTCCTCATATAAGTGAAGTCATATGTTTGTCTCTGACTAATTTCACTTAGCATAACACCCTCTAGTTCCATCCAGATTGTTGCAAATGACAAGATTTCATTCTTTTTGATTGTTGAGTAATACTCCACTGTATATATACATATATATATATACCACATTGTATATATCCATGTGTACATATGTATATATACACCACATCTTCTTTATCCATTCATCCATCGATGGACATTTGGGCTCTTTCCATACTTGGCTATTGTCGTTAGCACTGCTATAAACATTGGGGTGCATGTGCCCCTTCGAAACAGCATACCTGTATCCCTTGGATAAATGCCTAGTAGTGCAATTTCTGGGTCATAGGGTAGTTCTATTTTTAATTTTTTGAGAAACCTCCATGCTGTTTTCCAGAGTGGCTGCATCAGTTTGCATTCCCACCAGTAATGCAAAAGAGATCCTCTTTTTCTGCAACCTCGCCAACATCTGTTGTTGCCTGAGTTGTTAACTTTAGCCACTCTGACTGGTGTGAGGTGGTATCTCATTGTGATTTTGATTTGTATTTCCCTGATGATGAGTGACGTTGAGCATTTTGTCATGTGTTTTTTAGCCATCTGGATGTCTTAAGTCTTGTTAAAATTTTTAATTATTTGGAAAAGAGATAAAGCATGATTATCAAAACAACAGATGAAAAGACGCTGGAAAAAGTAGATAAGCTGGCAGGCATACAAGTACATATAGAGAGATAACAGCAGATTTAAGAATAAACTTGTAAAGGGGTTTAAGAATAAACTTGTAAAGGGGTTAAGCATCTGACTTCAGCTCAGGTAATAATCTCACAGCTTGTGAGTTCGAGCCTCATGCCGGGCTCGGTGCTGACAGCTCAGAGCCTGGAGCCTGCTTTGGATTCTTTGTCTCCCTCTCTATCTGCTCCTCCACCATTCACACTCTCTCTCTCTCAAAAATAAATAAACATTAAAAACAATTTTAAAGAATAAACTTGTAAAGACCTGTACTTGAGTAGTAAAAGACAAGACTACCACCCCAAAACACTGCCAAACCTATGATAGGAAGATGGGGCTTAGCAACCGCATGTAGGAAAACTTCCAGATTTTAGTGGACAGTAACCTTAAAGAACCAGAAGTATACCGTCAACATAAATAACAGGCAAAGAAATAACAAAAAACCCTGCTCTCCTCTAAGACTGCACCAATTATCACAAGTTTATCGTTAAAACCAATCCTAGAATGGTACATTCTATCCTAGATAGTCAAGAGATACATGGACTACTGGATTATGGTTAGAAAAAAACAACAGGATTGGAACTTAATGTCAGGAAACATGTCAAAGGATTGAAGGAACTAGGAAGGTTGATGACAGCGATTTGGAGGCAGTGTGATTACTATTTTCAATATGTTAAAGGCTGTTACTCAAAAGGGAATTTATCTATGGTGTATGCTGGGGCAATACTCAGACCAAACTAAAGATGGAGATTTCTGCTCAATGCACGAAATAATTGTCTAACGGTCTTATCCAAATGTGGAATAGTTCACCCAGGAAGTGACACATTCCTCTTCAGGGAAAGATAAAATCAAATCGAATGACGTAGGGCCTCTTCCAATTCTAACAAGATTCGATGATTGTATTCAATCCTCCTAGCTAAGAAGTAGTATGGATTCTGTCACACTCTGTTCCCTCCAACCAAATTTGGGACACCTGGAAACTATCATTTCCAAGGTACTTTGAACCTCAAATGGCTGGTGCTATCTGAAATCGCTTATCCATTATTTCCTTTGGAGCACCCCAACCCTTGAAAACGGGACCATCCCCAGGTTATAACTTATGACCACTCACTGCCTTACCTTGAGTAAGTCTATAGGTAACACCTCTAATGTTATATTGTGATGCTCTCTCCAGGGATCTTTGGAAAATCCACTGAATATGATCAGGATCGTCTCCATCTAAAGGAACTCCTTCTGTTAGAAAAAGAAAAAAGAAAGAAAGAAAAAAGAAAATGAAAAAGAAAAAACAAGTAGGAGAGTAAGACAGAAACGTGTAAACTTAAATCAACTTGTTTTTTAATGTAATTATACAAATGAATAATACAAACAAATAGAGATCTTACATAATTCAGGATTATGAAATTCGAGTTATTACCTCCGAAAGGCTGCTCCTTAGGCCACTGTAGTATCCTTACATACTCAATACAGTGTTCTGGAAGCCTGGGCATAGATGCAATGGTGCACATGGGAAAATTAACCTGAAAGCACAGTTTGCCTTTTTTAGTGGATTTTAAACAACGAATTATTTTAAAATGTAACTTTTAGTTAGGACTGCTTCGTAAAAGTGGATAGTACGTTATAATTCATCTTAGCTTTCCTCTTATAAAAACAAAACTTTTTATACCACTAATAATTCTAAATCTAAAAGAGCATCTGAGTGACCTGCCTTAGATTCATCTCCCTATAACAACAGGTTTGCCCTACATGTACAGGGTATAAAAATTTAAGCTTTGTTAGATCATGAGGAAAGTGTCGAATAAATTCTCAAATATGAGCACTTCGTTAAGTTTTGCATATTTAAATCTGACAGTATAAAATAAACCAAAACGAAAGCAAATTTACAGAGTTAAGTCAATTCCAAGTAAACACTAGTAAAATTATTTCTTTTTAATTTTTTTAATCTTTATTATAATAGGCTCTACACCCAACATGGGGCTGGAACTCATGACCCAGAGATCAAGAGTCACATACTCTACTGACTGAGTTAGCCAGGTGCCCCTAAAATCATTTTTATTTTTAAATCTAACTTCTAACTGTTCCTTAAAGTAGATATGTAGCTTAAAGAGGCCCATCTTTGGAAGGATCGTTCTCATCCCTGGTATCTTTATTTCCCCGAAATGATCACAAGGCAAAAACGAAAAAAAAAACACAGAACAGCTCTATGCCAACATGTAACTTTGTAAATGGCCCCGGATCCCTACTCTCCAAATGAAAAAAATCAGTATGAATGAATTATGAAAAGAGAACAGTATCCATACTATGATATTTAGTTCCTATGTGTCCAGAAATAGAACATAATTTCTTATTTTATCTTTCTTCTTAGCATTTTAAAATACAGTTACCCCTAATTAAAAATCCTAAATACTGACTTGATTTAATTAATTAATCCTGACTCTACCCCGAGAGACTGATTACCTGTGGCGGGTACAGCTCTAGTGTGCACTCAATACAAGCAGTCATTCCGGGCAGAATCACCCTGGCATTTCCTTTAAAACCTTCTGTCCCCCCATCTATCAAAGGGACAATGGAGCTTGGGTCTAATACGCCATCTTCATAATTTAGAAGAGATATCTAGAAAAATTATTTGAAGGTAGAAGAGGGGAATAAGAATTCAAAAAAAGTAACATGCTGTCAAGTAATTCCACAAGTCAATCACATTACTGAGGATTATCAAATCAAGGGATTATGATATTAGCAATTTATATTCTCACCTGAAAATTAATGACTGGCACTAAATAATGAAGCACAACTACTTAAGTGAAAATAAAACAAAATTTTTCAAAAATATGATACGGTATTCTAAATTTTGGTAGTATGTTAGAAGCAACGCTAAAGTCTTTACCAGCATGCCATTTATCCATCTTCTGGCTATGATAGAGTCCAGTCCACATACAATTATATGAAATTCTATGGAAGAAAAAGCAAGTTTAGCTTTTAAAAATGCCACTGCACAAAATAATTCAAACTTTCTAAGAAACAAAAAATTATATTAGTACCTGTATTTATTACAACACAAACACACACACCTCCTAATTCCTGAGTAATCTTTACTCAGAACAACATATAAAAATGCAGCTAATGACATCAGCTGAGAATGACAACAGTGGCATTCTCTGTTCAGTCAACCTTACTGAAAAGCAAACATGAAGAGACGAGAACAAATAAGGACACAGTCCGCAAATAGCTAGCAATCTTTAAATAGCTAGCAATAAAATATAGTAAGAATTTAGTGAGAATTTAATTTCAAGCGGACAACTTACGTCGATAGAAAGTGTCATTAAAATCCTGAATCTTGTTGAAGTGTCTGGATAGAAGTAAAGGAACGTATAAGCTGCTAAGTTTTTAATTCACAAAGTGAATTTAACAATGCCACAAGGAACAAATTATAAATGTATTTAATAAGACCTAAGTCTTCACGGTGCAAAGCAGGGAATGTGACAAAATGAACACAATCCTAATTCATGACAAAACCTCTTTTGTAAACACTCCTTAACTACTTAGTTCACTCATCCCTGAACCCCCATATTATATTTATGTCTCTATTATACTCTCTACTCTACTTCAGTTCTAACATCAAACTGCAGTCCTGGGAAAGCAGACTGTGTACCGTCAATTATTACCCTAAGCACAGAGGCAATATGCATTTTAGTGAAGGAAACAAACACATTTCAAGTCCCATTTAGGCACATGATTACAAGACTTAGAACAGAAATGTACACCTTAAATTTATACAAAGTTATATATCAAATATTTTCAATTAAAAATAAGAATTACTGCTGCAAAGCAAATTTTAAAAAGCCAGAGGTTACCAATAGCTTTTCCAGGTACTAATATAATTTGTTATTTTGGGAGTAAGTGGGTGAGGGTTATGAAATCCTTGTTCTTCTCTCATTGAAGTCAGTTTTCCAAGTCTCTCTTTTACCATACCAAACCCTATCAGCAGTCTTTCCCTGTCTGGACGCTGCAAAGAGAACCCCATTCAAAAACGGCTGTCGGTGCATCACAGTAGGTAGCATTTTAACAGCACACGTGTACGAAAGATTTTAATTTTCCTAATGGAGCAATTTTCTGTTTAATAATATATACTGTACTTCTCTAAAATTATGATAATCCATCATATATTTTTAAAAAGCAAAATGGAGAAAAGAGGGACAATATAAAATATGCTTGTCCTAGATTTTTTTATTTTGGACTATAAATAAAGCTATAAAAAATAAATTCAGCTCTAGCCCTCACCCATTCAAGCCTCTATTCCTTCTGAATGCTAGGCAAATAGGAGGCATAAACTGCAGCTACCACAAGGAGGTCAAAAGAGAACCAGAGCAAACACGGGAGGAATAGCAACAGGAGAACCCAGGACCCACACCAGGAAATTCTACATCCTAGATTTCTATAAAACACTCGAAGTTCACAGGTCTAACAGAGTATGCATTTTCTTCTTTATCCTTCTCCCTATAGGGGTCTGTATTTGCCTTTTTAAACGTTTTATTTTGAAATACTACAGATCCACAGAATGTTGCAAAGCTAGTACAAAGAGGTCCCATATGTCTTTCATCCAGTTTTCCCCAGTGGTTACCTCTTAGAGACCACAGCATAATAAATAGCAAAACCATATGACAGATAAAATGAGTATGTATAGTTCTGTCATTCAAACACGTACAGATCTGTGGAACTGCCACCATAAAGACATGAAACTATTCCATCACGGCAACGCTCTTCCTCCTGCTAACCCTTTAGAGTCACACCAATTGGTGCCCTGGCAATCAGTAATTTGTTCCCATTCTCTGTAATTTTGTCACTTGAAGAATGATATTTGAATGGAAAGATACAATATATGTTTTGAGATTGGCATGTTTCATTTACCATGTCTTTTTTTTTTTTTAATTTATTTGAGAGAAGGTGCATGTCAGAGAAGGAAAGAGAGAATCCCCAGCAGGCTCTCTCCTGTCAACACAGAGCCCGACATGGGGCTCGATCTCACAAACCTGAGCTGAAATCAAGAGCTGGATGCTCAACCAACTGAGCCACGAGTGCCCCTCAGCATACTGTCTTTGATCTTCACCAGCTTGTCGCACGTTTCCGTAATTCCTTTTCACTGCTCAGCATTACCCCGTGGCAGGGTTGTGCCGCAGTTTAACAACTCACCTACTGACAGATGTTTGGGATATTTCCAATTTTGGCTAATGAAAATAAAGATGCTATGAACAGGCAAGAGTAATTTTTATGCAGACCTAAGTATTTGTTTCTCTAGGGTAAATGTCCAGGAATGAAATTACTGAGTCATATGGAAAGTATATATTTAGATTTTCAAGAAACAGCCTATTTTCCAGATGGCTATACCATTTTACATTTCCCACCAGCGATGTATCTGTGATCCAGTTTTTTTGTAGCTTTGCCAGGATTTGATTTTACTATTTTTACTTTAGCTATTTCAAGTATGCAGTATAATATTTCATTGTGGTCATAATTTGGTTTCTCTTATAGCTAGCAATAATGAACACCTTCTCATGTGCTTTTCACACTGTCTTCTTAGGTGAATGTCCCTTCACATTTTCTGTCCATTTCCTAATTGCATCATTTTTTTTAGTTGCTGCATTTTGAAAGTTTTTTATTTATTCTGGACAAGTCCTTTGTCAGATACCTACTTCATAATTATATCTCATTCCCATAATTACATCTCATTCTCTTAAGAGGGCCCTTCAAAAAGCAAAGTTTTTAATTTTGATATAGTTCAATTTATCAATTTTTTTCTTTTATGGATCACACTTTTTTGATGTGGTCTAAGGCCTCCTCACCAAGCCCTACATCACAAAGATTTTCTCCTACACTGGAGAAAATCAAAGTCATCCAAAGTTTTAGTTTTATATTCTATACTGAAACGTATGATGCATGTTGAGGTAATTTTTGCAGTTTTGAGGTTTGGGTCGAGATTCGCTCTTTGCCTATGGTTATCCGACGGCTGGCTCCACAATTCGTTGAACACATTATCCTTTCCTCCACGGAACTGGTTTTACACTTTTGTCAAATACCAATTGGCCACATTTGCCTCTGGCTATCTCTGGTTTTTGTGTTCTACTGATGTGTGTCTCTCTCTGCTAATACCACAAAGTCTTAATTATTATAGCTGTATTAAGTCTTGAAATGATATAGTGATTCCTTACACTTTATTCTTTCTCAAAATTGTTTTAGGACACTGTCCCGTCACCTTTCTATATAAATTAGAATTAGAATCTTGTCTGTATCAACAAAAAATTTTGGAGGATTTTGATGGAAATTGTACTAAACTTGTATACATATGTAGGGAGACATGACATCTTTATTATTTCAAATTGCCCAATTCTTGAACAAAGAACACCTTTCCTTTTATTTAGACCTTAGATTTCTTTCATTAGCAATTTGCAGTATTCAGCATATAAGTCATATACTTATTTTATCACATTTACACTGTAGTATTTCTTTTTTTTGTGAATAGCTATCAATGGTATTTACTGTATTTTAAATTTCACTTTCCACATTTTCACTGCTAGTATAGAGAAACAGAAATGGTATTTTTGTGTTTATTTTGTATTCTGTGGCATTTCCCAAATAGCAAAGCTCACCTCCTGAATTTCTATAAAATACTGAAAGTTCCCCAAATCTATAGAATACTCCTTTTTAAAAAGAGATTTCTTTTAAGAATAAATTTACTGACACACCTTCCATTTGGTTAATAATACACCAACTGTCTATTCAGCCTGCTACTATAGGGAGACACAAACATTTAACTATACCCAGACAAGGACTTCTAGTCTAGCAGAAGAGATATGCAATTCAAACAGAAATTAAGGGCAATAAGGCAAAATCAACAATGGCACTGGATATGAAAGCTTAATTTAAAAATTAGGGCAAAAAATATTTATATAACCTTAAAGAAAAGACTGGAAGGAATATAAAACAAATTGTCACTAGCAGATACCTCAGTAATAAACTTACTGCTGATTTTTTTTTTTTTTGCTTATCTGTATTCTCTATGTTAAACATCTCTTTCATAACCAAGAAAAAAAACAAAAGCTTTAGAAAGTTAACTTTTTTGTCAAAAGGATACGGAACTACATTGCAATTAGGAACTCTGTCATTAAGAAATTCTGCAGCAACTTCAGCCTTAGGTCGTCCAACATCTTTAGGCCTACAGGAAAAATTATATTTAAATTATCATTCATCATATAAATCTAGATGATATATATAATTTACTTTCAGACATAAAAAAAAATTCATGGTGAGTGTATTTAGAGGATATTTAGAAGGAATACTTTTACCTAAGTACTTTTGATGAGTGATTAGGCATTCAACACCAATACCAAAGGTCAACACTTGCTAATGTTCCAAATTGTATTTAGGATACAAGAGTAAAGTTGTAAAATTGTAAAACTTACAAGTACTGACAACTCTAATCAAGTACTTCTTAAATGAAAATAGAAACAGTGCTTTTTTCCCCACCCCCCATGTAAAGCATAACAATGGGATGTTTCCTGACCACTTCTCACTCTGGCATTTCCCAATGTAAAATATTATCCCACACCCAGAGTCTTCCAAATCTGCCCTGAATCCCAGAATCTCAAAGTGTCACTATGGAGATCTTGGCTGAAACATACACAAGATTCATTCTGGGGATTCAAGAACCTTCGTTTATCCCCTTCTTATGTGTACTGATTAAATAGTAAATTTTATGTCCCATAAGAAGTCATATGCATGTGTTTGAAGAAGAAATAATGCAAAAGGCATTATCTAAAATTCCAAATGTTGCCAAATTTTTAAGAAGCTAAAAACAGAAGACCTAAAAAGGTTACTCCTAGATAAGAATCATAACTATAGATAGAAAACGACACAAAGAATTCTCTCTTCTAATCTCAGTACAAATAGTATTTTCTTTCTTAGTAGTTCCTTATTCTCCTCACAGAAATAAATCACTCTTTCACCCGTACATAGTAAGAGGTTCATTACTACTTTTTTACAGCATATTTTTCATTATATACAGAGATCGATCATACCTACTAGACTATGAACACCTGGAAAAAAGTGACCATATTCTTCTCTACTTGTATTCCTTCATATATAACCACAGAATATTTTAAAAACAAATGAAAATTAAAAAATCAATGTTCCTAATAAACATTACTTATTAAAAATTAGAATTTTAGGGGCGCCTGGGTGGCTCAGTCGGTTGAGCGTCCGACTTCGGCTCAGGTCATGATCTCGCGGTCTGTGAGTTTGAGCCCCCATCAGGCTCTGTGTTGACAGCTCAGAGCCTGGAGCCTGCTTCGGATTCTGTGTCTCCCTCTCTCTGTCCCTCTCCCACTCGTGCTCTGTCTCTCCCTGTCTTAAAAATAAATAAACATTAAAAAAAATTAAAAACACACACACACAAAATTAGAATTTTAATTTTTTCTTGTTTATTTTTGAGAGAGAGTACAAGCAGGGGAGGGGCAGGGAGAGGGAGAGAACCACGCTGACCCCAATGCAGGGCTCGATCTCACAAACCCTAAGATCATGACCTGAGCCCAAATCAAAAGTCAGACACATAACTGATTGAGCCACTCAGGTGCCCCTAAAATGGAAATTTTGAAGAAAACTAATTTAACAGGCCAAATTTTTCTTCTCCAATAAAGCGGTGCACTTTTCTTGATTCAAAACTTCTAATAAGAGTTTTATTGTGACTTTGTCCTATAACTAGGCTCTAATTACAAATCAAACCTGAGTTCAGTACTGTATTCAACTACTCTGGACAGAGCTCTTAGAGAAAACGGATAAAGTGAGACTTTCGATTCTTTAATGTTGTGGGTAACATGTGTTCCCACAGTAGAACCCAAATGAAAAACTCCTAGATGGTTTCTGTAGAAACTGCTAACTTAGGGGATCAGATTCCTCCACCTGAAAGCTGCCCTCAGAACAGAAAGGCTTTAGACAGGTATCAACTTTGCAGGACACCCTGGCCTAATTGCTTAATCTTGAAAAACAAGTACCTACCCTGAGGGCTGCTCTGAGATTAAGGGAGGTAATATAAAGACTTTAGAAAGTGTTTACTACACCTTAACTACTCAACAAATGTTAACTATCATTATGATTTTCAATCTTTAAACTAAAAGGCACTGCCTATTATCATTAACCAATGAATTCAGTGATATCTTTTTTAGAGCACTCAAATACTAAGAGTGTGTCACACCAGAAAGGATCCACAAAATTTTCTGTAAAGAAGGGTAATTTCAAGGGTTAAACACATAAACAAAAAGATAAGGCCTAAACATTAAATGTAGAGTTCACATGGCAACTACAGCACTTCCTTAACCTGTCTTTAACCCATCCCTCAATCTTTTTAATATCTTCCAAAAAGATAGAGGTTTTATGCCTATCCAAAAATTTAATTTACCTTTTCTGCTAGTCATCTAATGCCTAGAAAGAAAAATAAAAAGTCCTCATCTCTCCATATATGTAATTTTTTGACCAATGATACTTTTACCTAAACTAGTTAAATCCCTAAATGCTACAAAGTAAAATTCACTAACAAAACTTTCCTCAGGACTACATACATGGTCTATTTCCAATTTTTAAAGTCATTTCTAACAATCCATTCCTAGACGCTTTCTGTATTTCAAGTTTGTCTAAGGTAATTATCCCTTTGTTCCTGGGTCTTCTCTCCTTAACTGTCCATTTTCTTTTTCTTTCTAAAACAAAGTTCCAACTCTGTCACAACTTCATTGCCCCAGATTCACCATACAATTCTTGGCTCATAAATTCCCACCAATATGTCTCACGAGGGGCTAATATTCTGGCTACTGTTCTCTTATGAAATCAACAGGAGGAAAAGGCCGTACTCCATGTCTTCAGAACACAATCGCCTCCCAAATCACATAAACCATTTGGAAATCTCTTAAAAAAAAAAACCACCACAACAAAATCATATATTTGTTTACAAAACTAGTTTCACCAGAATGCTCAGATTTTCTTGCAAACTTTTACCTAAAAAGGGAGTGGTAGTTATTTTTTAAATAAAATTAGTGTTACCCTCTCATGGTTTTGAAAAATGATTAAGCTGCAACGTACTCAGGTTCAAGTGATTATCGGCATTTTAAACTAAGATCTTAAAACTTACCTAAATAAAAACTGCCTATTTAGATTGGAAACATCTATAGTGTCCATGTCTATAACATGAATTTGTCTAAAACCAGACAATGCCTGTGGGAATAAAAAAAATCCAATTAAGCAGAAGTTTCCTCACATTTGAAATTTTAAGATTTGTTTTCATGTAGTCCTAAATTTATAAATGCTCAATAATAAGTTCCACATAATTGTATTCAGTGGTTAAAGAGTCTTAAAAGGTATATAAAACTCAGGGTTCTTATAAAGGTCAAAAATGTGTAACTACTCAATTTTAAATAGTCTACAACTAAAAGAGAACAACTCAACATTTCTGCAGCTGTTTTATAATCCCATAAACACATTTGTAAAGTTTGTTGCTTTGCTGCTGTTGCCAGATATTTTAATTTTACTAGTCTTACTAATTAACTGAATCTGCTACTCTTTCAGAATATTGTTAATAATATTTCTACAAGCTTTATCTTAGTTTACATAACATTAAGAATTTCATGTTTCAGAAATAACTATTATGTAGGTATATATTACCAACACACATGTACACGGTACAAGTAAAAGGAGCGTCCTTACTGAGTCAAGAAGCAGCAATGAAAAAAGCTAAGGAAAAGCAACAAATTGTTGTGTTTCAATAAGGCCACACATTCTAACAGCACAACCACAGCTCAAATTTTACCAGCAGAAGCAAAAGAATGAAAAAAAACAAGTCTCAATAATTAACCATGCTTTTCTGGTCTTGGTCAGTGAAATAGATTAAATCAGGTGTTAATAAATTTTCCTACTTTTGGGCCCCTCCTTAAATAGCAAGATGTCCTCCAGGGCTGCCCATACTCGCTCACACTTACACTAAACAAGCTTACACTCCCCCCACTTCACCAAAAACTGCCCTTGTCAAGGTCACCAGTGACTCTCGTTTCACTACCCCCAACGACAATTTTCAGTCTCTCAAATCTTACCTACCTGAGGTATTTGGCAGGGTGTGGATCAAGTCCTCCTCTTTAAAATGTATTCTTTGCTTGGTTGCTGCACTCACGAGAAATCTGAACACTAAGAACTGGTTTCCAGTCCACCTCACTCAGGAGCTTGGCCAGAATTTGGAGTGCCCCTGTGCTTAGTTCTCATAGTGCTGGGGCTCTCAGACAATTTTATAAATAAAGCATCATCTGACAGACCTATCAAACTTCACAGTTTCCAAAACCAAACTCATTCATCCTTGCTCACCAACACCACTAAATCTATTCTTTTCGCAGTGTCTTCCATTTCAGTGAATGCTAACTCCATCTTTTCAGTTGCTCGGGAGAAAAAGCTTATCATGTCATCCTTCACTCTCCTTTAATCATGTCCCCAAACTAATCCACTAGAAAACTCTGTTGACTCCAATCTCAAAACATATTCATCATCCTGACTGCCTCTCACCGCCTCCAATGTTACCGTCTGGTTCCAAGTCATTATCATCTCTTGCCTAGGTGACTCCAACAACCTTCTAACCAGCCTGTCAGCTTCCTGTTCCGTTCTTCCTGGAGTTTTTTCTCCGTACATCAGACACAGTAAACCAGGTTAAAAGTCAGATCAAGTCAACTCATCTGCTTGAACCCCTCCAATGATTTCCTGATTCATACTAAAAGGCAAAGTTCTTACAATAGCCTCTAAAGCCTTTTGTAACTATCACTCTGAGCTCCTCCACATCCCATTACCTCTCCAATATCCTGTGGGAAAATGCTCCCCCTTTCCCACTTCTACTTTAGCTAGAATGACCTTCTGGCTGTCCTCAAGAGTAACGGCCATGCTCCCACTTGACAGGTTTTGCACCTGAGGTTCCCTCTGCCTAGAGAATTCTTGTTCGCCTCTTTGCTCAAACAGCACCTTTTTGTAAACCACTTCCCTTCCCACCCGGCTATCTACCAGGCTATCTATCTTCCATTCCTCCTTTCCCCATAGCTCCTATTACCACCTAATATATTACGTATTTTACTTATCTTTTTCCTTCCACTAAAACATAGGCCCCGCAAACACAAACACCTGTCAGTACTATTCAGTACTCTAGCTTCCAAAATGGTGCCCAGCATATGGGGAGAAGAGGTTAAACAACTATTTGCTCAATCGTTAATATTAATGTCATAGTCTTTTTTTAGAATGAGTCTTTAGGGGGTTTATAGTCAATTTAAAAAACCATGTATATCTCTTAGGTATTTATGTCTGAAATAAGCAAAGTAACAAGTGGTAATTGAAAAACTTCAGTTTTCTTCTTTCAAGAGGTTATTACAATGCAATACATAACAAAGCCTCAAAGTTCTTTGCTGACTATTCTTAGATCTAATCTCCAATTAATTTACATTTATTTTTTTTTTTACCATGTATCACATTTACATGTAATAACTTCTTAAGAGAAAACGTTAAGCATTAGGGGATTTTGGTATACAATGCCTACCAAAACCACTACCCATCCTCCATAAATCCTTCCTTTCTAGAACTCCTTGGTACTGCAAGGGTTTTTATGTTTGAAAAAGTCCTGTCCTTTTGGCACCACATCACATAGTACATCCTACATAATACTATTCATTTTGCTTAAGACTTATACCTCCAAGGAAATTTCAAATTCATCAGGGACACAGACCACGATGACCTACAATCTCTTCAGAACTGAGCACAGCAGTAAGTACCACGAAGTGCATTAAGTTTCTGCAGTTCCACGAGGAATGACATTAGTGTTTTCTTAGCAAATGCATGTGGCTGTTTACATTTAATCTACAGCTTCATGACCAATTTTTTAAGTCCTTCATCTGGCAGTGAGTGTGATCTGACTCACTAAGAGTTTGCTCTAGCATTTCCAATTTTCTACACACCAACGAAAAGTTGACATATAACTCCTTTAAATCAATTTTTCCCCTATCCATTTATGTTCAATAAACCAATAAAGCCTTATAAAAGGCTACTTTCTGGTTATTAAAAGGCAATGAAACTGTTAAGTCACATATTATGGATTTCAAACCAGTATATTCTTCAAGAGTTTACTATCATGAGTTAACTATCTTATGAGTTTACTACCTTACAAGTTTACTATCTTACGGCCATCAAAAATTACTGTTTGATGAACTCATGTAACACCCTAATGGTTCAGTGAAAAGCACACTTGACTACATTTAATGACCTGAACTAGATTTCAGGCACATCACTATTCTTCAGAAAAACTTGGACAAGTCATTTAACATTTATGAACTTCTCCCTATATATAAAATAGGACAATATCCTGTCCACCTAATGGGGTTATTTTGAGGAACAGAAGAAATAATTCTTTGAAATTACATGTTAAAGTAGGAATTACCAGTATTGTTATTTACTTCACTGAAATTAATGACTGCTATGCAAGAGGAAGCACAAAGATTTGTTTAATAAAGAACAGAGGAGAAAACAGAATTTCTATCAATGACTTTACAGCTGAGAACTTTAGACTGTAAAAAGTTCCACAGTTATATCATCATTTTAATTACTATCTCTAATCCGACCTGCTAAATTTATCTAACAAAGGCTCAGGAGAAAACATCACCAATCAAAATAAAGAAATTTCCTAGTAATAGAACAGAAAAAGGACTAATTATTACAAGGAGAAAAAAAATACATTATATATATATAGATAAAAATTACCAGATTTTTCAGGAGCTCACATCCTAAGCCGCCAGCTCCAATGACTAGAACTTTACATGTATCTAACAAAAACTGGAGAGACTGTGAAGAATGAAAAGGCATTATTAAAATCTGGTTGATAATAACCATAAGTACCATCGATACAGCAATAAGCCATAAAATAGTTTCTAATGTTTCTGTGAAAAATGCAATTGAGGAGAAAGTGCAGACTTTGTATTTAATAAATTAATTTAAATTTATGAACAGGATAGAACTAGAAATTCTATAATCCTAATGATTTCAGAGGGTTTCAATTTTAGTGTTTTTAGGTTGATTTTCATTTTATGAAATTAAAAGTTCATTTCCAACAAGAAAAACTACCATACCTAGTTAATTAAGACTCATCTTTTTTTTTTAACACTGATAAGGGATGGAAAACATCAAATTAACTGACTTCCTAAAAAAAGTAAAAATTTTGTAACAGAGGATCAAGCACAGCAAAAGGTGTTTAAAGGTCTTAAAAAGGTAACAACAATAGTGATATTTATAAAACAAGAGAAAACAGGAAGAAAAAAGTGGATAAAATTCTTAGAAAACTGTACGTCAGCAGAAATACAATTTAAAACAATTATTTAACAGCAGTATCTTAAATTATCAGGCAAAAAAAAAAAACATGGTGGATTATCCAAAGAAATGTAAAATACTTGCAATTCTGTCCAAGATGAAAGGAGAGAAAATTTATACTGAAACCCAAGAGTCTGTACCTTAATTTTAGGAATAGCATATTTCTATTTCAACATCTCTTTATAAACACGAAGGACATAAAAACTAACTATAAAGAAGACATTCTCCACCTTGTAATAAAAAAACGAGTTGTATCTAACTGAACATTTGCCTTAAGTTAAACACTACCCATCCAAAATTCTATTCCTCTATTATAAAGCGGTCATAATTTTTAACATGCAATTAATTATATTTGATTCTAAGTAAAGATGCCCATTTCAACTAAATTTCAAAATTTAAGCAAGTACATGAATATTTCTATCAAATTTAATTTCTCATAGTAGGGCTAACACGGGGACTGTGTCTCAGAAGTCATTTTAAACTATAATTTTAAGTGAAGAAGAACTTAGAATCTTAATTGAGAGGAGGAAGTTATTTTATTCTTGAGAATTTTCAACCTATTACGTGAGAAATGCGAGTCAATATTTGTCATTCAAATAAAATCAGTTGCTAATACTCAATTTAGTACTTCAAGATAACTTACACAATTATATTAGTATTTTTTCTTAAAGAGCAAATTAAAAAGAAAGCATTTTATTATTTTTGAAACATAAAACTATTAGAGGAGTTATTTAAAAATAAACGTTTCTCACTTCAGTGCTCGGTTCGAAATCAGGGTGTGTGAAGGGTCCAGATCGCTCGAGGAACTTCTTTACATGGTTCCAGCGACCTTCCCAGTCTCCAGTGTCCCCACACCCACCATCAACAGCCATTCTGCACAGAACACAGTAAATTCAGCTGCAAAGATCAGTAGGAAAAAGCCACACCTACAACTATTATGGTTTCCCTAAATGAAAGAGTAACCACACCAGACCTGCTCAAATAAAAAGGGAAGCATCAATGTGGTTATGCTTATGCTTGTAACTTTTCTCTTGGTCAATATACAGTTCATTTAAAGGTAGGAACTCCACATGTTTGATGAAATAAATCATTCTACATGCTTCTGGGATCTGAAAGCAAACCAAGATCAAATTTGGGATACTGGTCAATTGGTGAGAAATGGGCTTTTCTACATTTGGAATTTATAAAAGATTACTGCAAACTTCACAAGTCTGTCCCATCAACACACTTAGATCAGGAAAATTAAAAAAAAAAAAAGAAAGAAAAAAAAAGTCCACTTTCAGATGTGTGATGCCCCAAATCTAATTAATTCATGGGTCCTTTCCAAGTTTGAAAGATGTAATTTAATGATCATTTCTGATGAGAGGAACTGTTACACATTTTTCTCTGAAAGAGGTCCTAACTTTCAAGAAAGGATCTCTCAACGATGAGCTGCTGCTTCCACTCAACACGAAAAAAAGGCTGGGGTGACAACTACACTACGGATAGGCATTACTACCTAAAAACTTTCTAGAACATACAACTGGGAAGAAAGGGACTTCTCTAACAAAACGCAAAATGTATTTCCTAAAAAAACGTATGTCCTATTCTATGCAAGATACATACTTGGTTGATCATTTTTAATTTTCAAATTTCCTGCAAACCCACAGTGGCTACCTTCAAATGTATTAGCAATCCCCAGCTTTTACAGAAGGGACAAAGAAATATTGCCTAACAATAAAGACCAGAGGTTTTGATGTCACAGCCGGGCTGGGTTCCACAACACTGTGGCCTTCCTGCGGATTGCCTAACAGCCATAAACCTCATTTGTAGGTTGGAGCTACATCTTAAGGTCAGAACGAGGCTAAAGGGATAATCCACGTAGAGGACTCAGTACAATACCCGGCATAGAGGAAGCACTTAACCTTAACTGTCATTTTAAACACAAGTGATAAGGAAACGAGAGACGGGAAGGAATGTGAAACTAAGCTGGTCATGCCAGGCCTCTCGCAACTGAAATTGAAATGAAACTCTCCGAGGGAGATTGGTACAGACTCTAAAGCGCTGCTGCTGGGAACCGGCACAGAAATTACTACCTCACCGCACCCACTGCAAGAGTCTGTTCCTCCCCTCCCATATAGGGAGATGAAACATTACGTGGCGTGGCCCAGGTTGGACAACATTTTAAATCCGTCTCATCAGCACAAAATTATCTCATAAAAACTTTTCAGGGGAAAATGAGCTCTGTGGAATCAACACTCTCCCTTAGAGCCAATTAGTGTGCAAAACTGACTGCAGTGCTTAGTACAATACCTTATACATAAAGTTCTCATAAAAAGTTTGCAATTAATACTATTGTCTCAGTGTTTACGCGAAGGCCAAACAGGCCTACTGTCCGTTTCACGTGTTTAAGATTGGTTCTCTTTTCACAAGGTCGCGGCTCTGACAATTTAGGGGGGACAGGGGGCTGGGGCGCAAGGGTCCTTCCGCAAGACTTTTGGGTCAAGCACCACCCCGGCGGGCGGGTGCGGGACCTGCTCAGGTAGACACCGGGCCAGGCGCCCGCCCGAGACTGAGACTGAGACTGAGATGAGGAGAGCCCGCCGGGCCCCTGGGGCTGCGGGATGGGGGTCAGGGGATGAGGCCGCGCGGCCTGCGCTCCGGGTGCCCCCCTCCCAGCCCCCCGGGCCCGCTGCGGCTGGTCCCCTAGGCCTGGGGTGGGGGGAGGCGGGGGTCCCCGGAGAGGGCCCCGGCCTCCCGGCAGCACTAACTTCTCAGCCAGCAGCTCCTCTATTCTCCTTCTTTTCTTCTCCCTAAAAGAAAGAGAGAATAAAAGAAGGGTCAGCATCACGCTACACACTGGGCGCCGCGAGGGGGTGGGGGTCGAGGGGACGGGGCGGGGGGTTGGGGGACCCCGGGTGGCGGCGGCGACCGCCCACCGCCGCGCTCTCTCACAACCCAGCCCGGCCCCGCACGCCCGCTGAGCCCGAGTACTTACGGCTCCTCGCCATCCGCCATATTGTTCTCCGCCTCTTCCCAGGTGCCCCCACGGCGGGCGGGGCGGAGGGGCGGGACGACGCGAAGGGGCGGGATCAACGGGGTCGAACGAAAGAGGGCGCGAAGGAGCACGGGGGCGGGGCCAGAGGAAGGGGTGGGGCTGATTATACTACACTTAATTACATAAATCTTATCCAGTGCATAATGTTCTGCTGCGTGAAAATATGCATATACTACATTATATGTTTATACAATTTGTATGTTAGGAAATAATTATATAAAATGGTATATTCTATGAAAAAACTCCTTGAAAGAGCCATCCTCATACTGCGGAGCTTCTCCCTGAGGCAAAGCATTCAGAGTAATTTTCACTTTTTACTTTGCAGGAAACATTTTTGCATAAGGGTACTCACTGTAAGAATAAAAGTATCTAAATCGATTTATAGTGGTGAGATGGAAAGATTATTATTTTCTTCCTCTGTATCAGCGGTAATCTTTTAATGTCCCCTCATTCTGTCATATAAGAAGTTCAGTGGAAATGGAACCGAATTGAAAAAAACGTTTTTTTTTTCCTGGGGAAAAAATATATATTTAAACCAAAAAAAGTGCAAAGGAAAAAAACACAAAATTAAAGAATCATTTAGAACGCCCATAATCTCATCACCTGAAGATAAATGGTGATAAAATTTTGGACTATTTTCTTCCAGAGTCAGACATACATTGATAGATGGATACATAGATTTGTTTGTTGTGAGTTCCAGCCCTGCATGGGGCTCTGTGCTGATAGCTCGGAACCTGGAGCCTGCTTCAGATTCTGTGTCCCTACTCTCTCTGCCTCTCCCCGGCTTACCCTCTCTCTGTCAAAATAAAATAAACATTAAAAAAATAATAAATCCTTAAGTCTACACTTATGAACTATGAGACCTTGGGCACTTCTGGGTCTTTGTTTGTAAAATATGTACGTTGTAAGATTGAGAGTTGAATGAAACACAGTGGTTCTCAAAATATAATCCCTGATCAGCCATATTAGCATCACTTGGGAATTGGTTAGGAAGGCAAGTTCTCACACCCACCCTGAACCTTATGCAAGGCCCTGGATGATTCTATTCAAAATAAAGATTGAGAACTACTGACATGGAGTAAATAAAGCCTAATGGCTACTCAGTAAATGTAGATGCTGTTAATAAATTATGATATTGTCTCCTCTTTGTCCTTTATTATTTCCCCATTGGGTTGAGTTCAATAGCATTCATTGAGCCGAAAGTCAGTGCCAGGCAGTAAATGGGAGAGGACAGAGCTCGCGGTCCATAGACAGTAGCAGGAGACACCAGCCACTTTCCCAGGTCACATGTCTCAACATCAGCCCAGAGAGCTTCCCCCCACCCCCCAGACTACTCCATAGGTAGAAACCACTGAGATTAAACTGATGCTTTACAAAACAGGCTCATGCGGGCTGGACCCCAGCAATGCGACTTTCAGAAGAGTTTTTGATTAGTGGCAGCAAGCACCACATCCCTCTCAGATGATGAAAACCAACAGGTGCCTTAGAGATCATCTAGTCCAAACCTACCTATTTCACAGGGAGGAAGCTGAGGCCCAGGACAGGGTGCTGCTGGGCGGTGAAGAGGCCAGCAGAGGCGTCTGATCCTGCATCTCTGTGCCTTGGGACTAACACCTAGACTTCTGTAGTGGTGTTTTGGTAGATGACACTCCCACTGGCTCAGACTGGCCAATTAGAGACAGTCACTGCCCTTGCCAGCAATGTAAGTAACAGACATGCATTTTGATTGGAATATATCATAAACTATTAGACTATCCACTGTGGTTTGTATATAGACTGATAAATAATCAGGTGGTCCTACCCAGGAGCACAAGTGTGGACCTAAGAGCCCCAGGAAAACTTTTACATTGAATCTGACCCCGCCCCCCGAATGAAGAATGACAAAGAGCTACTACTAATAGCATTTCAAACAGTACCTGAGATAAAGTAAAGATTCCAGATGTGTCCATTTTTATTTAAAATGATTTTGACAAAGGTAGAAATGTGTAGTGGAAAAAAAATTCTCTCTTATGCAGCCAGAGAGAGAAGCAAAGTTAATATTTTATGAGAGAGGGAGAAGGAAATAAATCATGCTAAATACAGTTATATCTGGCTTTTTTGTTTATTTTTTTAAATTTTTTTTTTAACATTTATTCATTTTTGAGAGACAGAGCATAAGTGGAGGAAGGGCAGAGAGAGAGGGAGACACAGAATCCGAAGCAGGCTCCAGGCTCCGAGATGTCAGCACAGAGCCTGATGCGAGGCTTGAACTCACGACAGGACATCATGACCTGAGCCGAAGTCGGACACTTAACCAACTGAGCCACCCAGGTGCCCCTGTTTCTTTATCTTTAAACCTCTTTGGAGGTTTAAACTAACGAATTCATTCCTTTTTTTTTTTTTTTTTTAAATAAGCTCCATGCCCAATGTGGGGCTTGAACTAAAGACCCTGAGATTAAGAGTCACAAGCTCTGCCAACTGAGCCAGCCAGGTGCCCCTAAACAAATAAATAAAAATACACTGAATAAATGTTTACTGCGTATCAATTGCCTATGATCAGTGAGGAATCATACTATTACTAAAAGACATATGACAGCTTATGGTCATGCAGTCCTGAGCAATTGGAAGAGTCTTGGTCACAGCTCCTAATGCTCACTGATCTCTCCAACAGGTGCGGGGTCCTACTGGGGCTGGTATGCTGGTCATGACCAAGAGCATTTTTTTCAGCTAGCCCACAGTGCTGCCTCTTGAAATTCTTAAGCCCCAGGGAATTCCTCCACACCCTCTAACTTCCTGTAACTGATGACCAAGTTCTGACACATCTCTACCTAGCACTCCTCTCACTGCAATATACTTAAGTTAGTGTTTCCACTGCATTGCAAGATCCCTGAAGACAGGGCAAGGCCGAATTCTTCCTACCTTTTTTAAAATTCCCCGCAATGTTTTTATAGTTCCTTGAAAGGACTTAAAATATCTGTTGGCATCCTACTGAAATTTTCAACCTTTTTGTCCCCTATCAAGCTTACTCGGATACAACCACAAAAATCAAATTGCAACAAGATCGAGAAAATCGGTGGATGTTCATAATAAAGCACAGCAAATAAATCAGAATATAGCACTATTAATACCATGCACAGGAATCACGGCCTGCACTATTATTAATAAAAATAGCAGCAATATCTAACTCTAAGCAATTACTCTACACTGTTGGTCACCACAGACCATTGTTTGCTTTCAAAAGTGAATGGCATCCCAGCTAACGACTGATGTGACTTGGGTGACCGCTGTATCGGAATAGCACAGTAGTTCAATAATTTTGTCCAGAAAAGAATATAGATGGAGAAAAAAAGAGAGAGAGAGAAGTGAAAGAACAAGCCAGCCTTTCTGTTCTACACGTCCTTCCTCCCCATTTTGCCAATCTGATTTCACTCATAGTGACTCATGGTGAAACAGAAAACATGAGAATTGCATTCAGATGTGCAGAGGTTAGTAACTACTTAGTTTTCAAAACCAACTCATCTTCAGTAACACTATAGTTGCCTTCCATTTCACTTAGACTGGCATCTGAACAGCTGCAAAAAATTTCCTTAAAGTCCAGAACATTCTTCGGTTAAACACTCCAAAGGGGTATTTTAAAGGAGGCTGCGTGTATTCCTACTGGCCGAGAAGGCATTGCCATCTCGCTTCAGTCTGGGGATTTCCGCGGGTTCCTTTCTGTCATTTCTTCTCTGTTTTGCACTCTGCCCCTTGCTCTGCCGCGAGGCCCCACTTTTCTTGTAACCAATGTCTTAGAGCCAATCAAGAAGTGAAGAAGAGGAAAAACGCCCGCCCGCTCCCGATTTCCTTCTCTCCGCTGCTCACCAACCTCAGAGCCGACTGAGCCAGAGCGGCTGTCAACTCTAACCCAGCTCAGCTGATCGGTTGCCGCCGCCGCCGCCGCCGGATTCCAGAGGGGAAAGAACAAGAAGCCGAGAGACCAGACATGGACGTGAATTTCGCTCCGCTCCGCGCCTGGGACGATTTCTTCCCGGGCTCTGACCGCTTTGCCCGGCCGGACTTCAGGGACATTTCCAAATGGAACAACCGCGTGGTGAGCAACCTGCTCTATTATCAGACCAACTACCTGGTGGTGGCTGCCATGATGATTTCCGTTGTGGGGTAAGTGGGGTCCCCCTCCGGGGCACCGATCGAGGGCGGCACCGTGGGGCTCCGGGTGCACAAGATCCCGGGATGTGGAAAAGCTCTCCACGCCCAGCCTCCGCCCTGGCAAGTGCAAGCGGTCGAACCAGTGGAAACTTGTCAGGGCGAGGCCGCAGCAGTCTTGTGGTCTCCGTTTCCATCCCGCGCCTCGGGCCCAGAAGTGGGGGGATACCTACGGGTGAGGACATTTTGCCAGCTTCGGATAAGAAAAATGACTTTTTTTTTTTTTCCTGTGCCCGGATTAGGCACTTGCTGAAGGAGATATTTCCAGTGCCCGTCTTGTAAAAACAAGAAAGAGGGAAGTGGTGAAACCCTATCCTGGGGCTGGCGGGAGTGGGCGCCGCCCTGGGAGACTTGGGCGACAGGGTGTGGATCCGGACTCTGCATTCTGGGGGTGTTAGTGTAAAAAGGGTACCGAAGAAGTGACGCGTTTTGTCGGTCTCTCCGCGTAGTGCCCGCCACACTGTACAAGGAAGCTGAGCTTGGGAGCAAGTGGGTGGGTGTTCCCTGGTGGCGCATCTCCCCGTGTGGGGTGAAGGCTTCCCTGACTCTAGGAATAGGGTTCTCTTGCTTTTTCATCCAGGAGTTGTCAGGCGTGGTCACTCTCTCTACCTTCACTTCCTGGTGTCGGTGTATTCAAGGCCTTCCCAATGCCTGATCTTAAAATAAAAAGTGTTCTGTGTTACCGTAGGACTCCTCCGCTTCCAGCAGACACACCTGCTTTATTAGAAACCACCTCTTCGGGTAGTTTGCCCTTTAAGAAATGCTTCTCTTACTTTGGCAGGATGGTGATATTCTATACCTTGCTGATTCTATGCGCCTTGAATGAAAGAGCCAGCCTCAGACTTTATAAAGGAACTCATCTGCCATTACAGAGGGAAAGTGCAAGCTGGCCTGGGACAAAGAGGAGAGACCCAAACTTGGAGGGGGTGGGAAAGGCCAAAGAGGGTGGTTTCTTGAGTTGGTTTGCTGGTCTTCGATTATGGAGTCACTTCTCTGTGCCAAGCTCAGAACACGCCAAGATCAATCAGACATGCATTCTAGTCGACGGGCATGTGGCAGTTGTTGGGAAGCCATTGGACCAAGTACACACACACAGGACAGAGAGAGTTCACAATTTCTACATGTGGTTTAGGGTTGTTGCCACCATACAGAAGACAACGCTCACTGGTGGGATTTGGGAGACAATGACCCAGACCCTCATTCTGTGTTGCTTCAGGAATCACAAACTCTGAGAAGGCCTTAGTGTGTGGAGGGCAGAGGCTCTGAGCCGACTCTGAGGGAGAGTGGCAGCCAAGTTAAAATTAGTTGGGGTAGGAGACGCCTGAGGCCTGGGCAGCTGCCTCCCGAACCTTCCCCTAACCTTATGCTTGAGGCTCATTTCCCAGAACGCTAAAAAATGTCTTTAAAACAAAAAACAAATAGTATGGAGGATTGCATCTGTTGGTTTGCTTTCTTTTTCTCTCCTCCCTCTTGTTAAAGAAGCAAGCCAGACGCTTTATCTGGTGATCTAGACGGGAGGCTGTTTTGAGGTAAACCCCTAAGCTTAGATATTGGGCGAGGTTTGACACAGACCAGTTAAATGTTCAAAGAAAACTGTTGCTTTTCAAAGAGGTGTACTGCCCAGACAGGACACAGGCTTTGATGGAATCCATTTTTCACTGTGAAGTTCAGGGTCCAGCCCGGTGACTAAATATAGCTCCCTCATTATGGCGCCTTAGCCTACTAACTTGGGCAGTTCTGGAGTGTTGGCCATCCCATTCTCCTTTTCAAATAGGAAATGTCAGTTGGCAGTGACATTTTTGAAGATAAAAGTGAAAAACAGCCATCTTTATTTTTTATTATTCTTATTTCTTAAAGCCGTTCAAAAGATACAGGCCAGAAGTAAATTGTTTTGAAAATTACCTGCGTGTAAAATATGAGATTTCCTCCATACCCCAGTAAAAATTTGGTATATGATCCTTAACTGTTTTCTCTTTTCTCTGTGTCCACAAGGACACAGTCAGCAATTTTTCCACAAAAACAATAACAGTACAATTAACAGTTCTAATAACAGTAAAAGCAATCATTTATCCAGTGCTCCGTGTGCCAGGTACTTGGCTAAGTAATTTACCTGTATTATCTTATATAACCCAGTGAAGCGAGATAAGATGATATTATCATCATCATCATTATTATTGTTGCTGCGGAGGCTCAGAGAGAATAAACCACTTGCTTAAGGTCACAGACTCAGTCTTGTGCTCATAACTACTATGCCATGTTCTTATGAGTCATGAAGTTGAGAATTATAGTCTCTTAGACCTGGAAGAAACCAAGTGTCTTCGGGGTCAGAGAGCTTAGTTGATTCTGGAACATTTCGCATTCTAAACAGAACTCTCCTCTCTCGGTGATATCAGTAGGTGGGTGGGTCAGAGTAGAGTTAGAGGCTGTTTGAATTCTCTCCAGGCATCTGATAGTTTCCTATGGCATCTTGGTACGGTGTGTGTGAAAATCTGGCCTGGGTGTTTACTGGGGAAGGGACCGTGTTCCAAGGGTGTTCTTAAATGATTCTGTCCCCTCATAGGGAGGAGGGGCCTCCAGGGCATTGTTGGAAGGCTCCAGCCTCAACTGTGAATGCTCCTGTGTTGAAAACTGGCTTGGGTGAGGATGGAGAGACCCCACTTTTCTGGATTGCAGAAAGGAAGAAGGAAGACCAAACATGTATCATCTAGCTCCAAAGACAAGAGAAAGGGCTGCTTTGGTAAAAAAGGACATTAAGAGGGATTAGGATAGTGAGAAATCTGCATATGAGGGCCTGATCGGGCAGAACCTCGTAATCAATGGGTAGAAGTTTGGTCTTCATGCTCACTTCAGCAACATGTATCCTAAAACTGAAATGATACACAGATTAGCATGGCCCCTGTGCAAGGATGACGTGCAAATCTGTGAAGTGTTCAATATTAAAAAAAAAAAAAGAAGTTCGGTCTTCATTCTAAAAGCGTGGTTTAGCAGGCATGTGACTTCCTCTCAATAGGTCTATTTTAGCACTTAGGTTAATTCTGAGTGTCTTAGCCAACAGCCCTTGTTGAATATGTCATATCTCCTGGCTTTTTAAATACTATAAAATAGTGGTTAAGAGTTCAAGCACCAGAGCCAGATTAAGTAAATTTTAAATCCCAACTGCCAGTAATTAGCTGTGTAACCTTGGACTTGAACTATGCCTGTTCCTCAGCCTTCTCATCTATAAATAAGACTAATTATAGTACCTGCCCTCATAGGGCTTCTGTGAAGATTACCTGAGTTAATACAAACGAGGTTCTTAGAATAAGTGTCCAGCTGTTAGTTTTTGTTCCACAAATGTTACTTATTACTTTTTTCATCATTGTTAGTATGATCATAGAGATTACTGAGAAACATAGACAGCATCTTTATCCTGGCAGCTGTATCCACCCAAGCTCCAGCTGCCAACTTACCTATTCCTGCTTCTCCTTCAAGACTCAGCATTGGTCCCATCTCTTTGAGGAAACATATTCCCTTTTTCCCTCACTCTCTTGTGTTAACTGGGCCACATACCTGTGCCTTTATCTTTCCTGGTAGTTACCTTACAGGATTTTAAGTCATCTGTTTCCTTGTTTCCACTCTGGACTATAAATTCCTTGAGGTCAGAGACCGTGGGTTTATTGTGTGATTATTTTTTCTTTTTCTTTTCGTTGTGGTTATCATTATTTTTATTCACCGTATCCCTGAGGCCTACTATATAGCAGATGCTTAGTTGGTGGATGCAAAGAGTAAGTAAATGAACAGAAGGCCTCAACGTAATCACAGGGGCAGCTTTAACCTATCTAATGGAACAAATTATTTTGAAGCACAGAGCAGCATGCTAGTACATAACAACAAGAGGCTCCTAAAGTGCTTCTCACTGGGTCATTGCTGACACCACTTGATACACATTGGTCAGGATTACTCTCAATTTAGAAAAGATCAGAATTCACGATCTTCCCTAATTCCTGTTGCCCTTGTAGAATTTCGGGGAAATACTCTCCTGCAAGGTGTCTCAACATCACCACTGTGTCAGTTTGAATCCCATAATTCTGTGGTGTAGAGGGCTGTCCCATGTATTGTAGGAGAGTTAGCAACATCCCTGCTCTCCACCTTCTGAATGACACTAGCAACCAGGCTCTGAGTTGTGACCGTCGAAAATGCCTCCAGACATTCCAAGTATCCCCTGGGGGTCAAAAGCACCCCTGGTTGAAATCGTAGGGGTGTAACCTCGGACTTGAACGACACTTGTTCAAGTTTCTGTTGCCAAGAAATCATGATAATTTAGTGATCACCTTCCCTAAATAAGTTGCTTTATAACAGGTTACAAAAACAGAGTTCTTGGCAGTTACTCAGCAAAATAGTTTGGTTTTAGCTCCTAACTTCTGACTTTTCAAACATAAGAATGGAACAGATTTGAAGCTTACACAGCTTTGATGATTATCCTTGATTTATTAAGTGTGTTATGCTATCATTCTTTTATTAATCTGCCTGGAAGACTCTACTGATTCCACAGACTCAGACTTTTTACTTTTTGACAGAATTCTGGCAGTTGCTTTTTTTGTTTTCTGCTCAAAAGTTCACTTGCTCTGGAATTCTTATAAAATAGGAATTGTATGACTAAATATAAAGTACATGAAGGCCTAGCAAGTCATAATAATTCAACATTCGCTGCTATTTTTATATTAAATCCTAAACTACAGGAGTACTTGAAATTCTCACAACTTGTGTATTCTCTTAGAAGTGTTAGAGGATGCATACACTTTAGTGGTCTTGTCATAATTGCAACTTGTGCTTCTTGTAAACACTTGTGTGGCTTCCTTGAAGACTTCAGTATCGTTTTGAGATTCAGGCATCACTTCAGAAGAGATGAAAAGGAACAGCATAAATAACAAGCTGGGGAATGTGTGTTTTGCTGAGAGTGGCTTTGAATTTTTTAAATCGAGATGGAAGAGGACACAACTTAACCATCTCCATCCTTGACACGATACATCTTGACACTAGATACTTTTTTTTAAGTAATCTCTACCCTCAAGATGGGGCTCAAACTCACAACCCCAAGACCAAGAGTCAAGGGCTCCACTGACTGAGCCAGCCAGGAGCCCCTAGATACTCTTTTTACCTCCCACACAGCAATGCAAGTCTCTGCCTCTATTTTCAAAGTGAAACGCAAAGGCGACACCCAACTACACTTGAAGTTTAAGTGCTTAGTGTGTGATACATTCTGATTGCTGTGTGCTTAATAGAATGCCAAAAGATTGGAGCTGGAGAAATCTCCATCTGTTTCGGGCCGTGGAACAGCAGGATCTTTTGCCCTGGGAGCTTGTTGGAGATGCAGAATTTCAGGCCCCTCCCCAGACCTACGGAATCAGTCAGCTTTCTGACAAGACTCCCAGACGATTCATAGGGCACGTTAAAATTTAAAAAGCACTGGGCTGGTCCATTTCAAAAGAAACATTGAGGAAATTTAAAGAAACATACCCATACGCGCAGGTGTTAACTTCAGAAATTCTGCATATGTAGTTTTTGGAATGGTCCAGGATCTTAACTCCCAGGCGATTCTGATTACATTCCCCAAGTTGAAGTTGCGAAGTACTGATCCTGTTGAACCTCCAGTTTCACAAATGTAAAGGGTGGAGTTCGTGTGGCTAATTAGGACCAAAAACTGCTAATAAATAGTAGCTTCTTTGATCGAAAGGAAGTACTTTTTCTGTTAAATTATCCCGCAAATATTCTGAAGCTCCTATTTGACTTAATTCATCTGAAGAGCCGACTCTCACATTTGTAACTATTTGCTCGTCTTATTCACACAAATTCCTCCCTGCCATCCGGACTCTCATTTCCTGGCATGGCATCGGAAGCACCAACCACACACAGAATTTTCCAACATTTAAAAGCCTCCAGTGCACCTCCAGCCAATAGGCTCATTTATTGTCACTTGTGTACGTTCAGGCCTCCCCTTTAAGACAGCACAGTAGAGCTGCTGGACAAACGAGCCTATATTTTCTTGAAGTATCTCTTCAGCAGTGGCCTATGGAGGTGTGACCAGAGGGCGGACACTGCAGGTGCCACTTTAGGCTACTAGTTGCCTGAAATGGCAAGGGATTTCTGGAAGGCTGGTACTTCTCTTTGAAAAGAGCATTGCTTTAATCTCTGCAGAATGAGTGTGGTCCTCTAATACGTTCTGAGCCTTCTGGCTACCAGCATCTGGTATTGAAAAACAACGGTCAGGTTGTTTGTACCTTTCAATGCTGCAAGGATGAAAATCGCAAGGTTCTCGTTGGTAAGGGAAGATCGGAAGAAGAGAGCCCCGGGATGCTCTGAATCAGAATGTGTTAAAACATTTGCAGACGGAAGCCAGCGCAGTTCTTTTATGCCAAAACCTAGTGGAAAGGTTTTTGAGATTAATCAGCTTCAACACCAATGCTACAATATTCCTCTTGGTCTTGTGGTTTCATCCATTCGCTCCCCGGAGTTCGAAGCATTTACCAACTTCTCAGGCACCACGCTAGGAGATACAGTGCAGAGTAAGAACCTATGTTCCTTACCTTCGTCATGTTTAGAAGTCTAGAGGGGCTGCAGGATGAAGCTTCACACATAATAAGTAATTTTTATACAAGGATAGCAAGTGTGCAGAAATATACACCTACAGACACATTTTCCTTTTTTTTCTTTTTCTTTTAATGTTTATTTTTGAAAGAGAGCACGAGTGGGAGAGGGGAGAGGGAGAGGGAGGCACAGAATCCAAAGCAGGCTTCAGGCCCCAAGCTGTCGGCACAGAGCCCGATGTGGGGCTCAACATGGGGTTTCAACCCACGAACCCTGAGATCATGACCTGAGCCGAAGTCAGAAGCTTAACTGATGGAGCCAAACAGATTCTCTTCGACCTGACTGATCTGTACATTATGATGCCACATTTTATTTTATTTTATTTTATTTTTTTAAAGATTTTTTTTAATGTTTACCTATTTTTTTTTTAATTTTTAATGTTTATTTATTTTTGAGAGACATAGAGGCACAGCATGAACAGGGGAAGGGCAGAGAGAGAAGGAGACACAGAATCGGAAGCAGGCTCCAGGCTCTGAGCCGTCAGCACAGAGCCCAACGCGGGGCTTGAACTCACAGACCGCGAGATCATGACCTAAGCCGAAGTCGGCTGCTAAACCGACTGAGCCACCCAGGCACCCCATGATGCCACATTTTAAACCTCAGGTGTTGGAAATGGGGAAGGTATTGAGTGTATAGACAGGGGGAAGGGTGATTAAACTTTTCTCTTCCTCACCCGCAGCTCAGATGTCTTGTACTCAGCTGAACAAGTATTAATTGAGTCCCTGCTCGTGTCAGACACTATCTAGGCCCTGAGGATAAGAGCAAGAATACAACTCCACCCTGCCTTCCTAAGCCTTCCAGAATTCATCTCTTCCCGCCCCCCCATACCTCTTTATCTGCCCTTGAGGTATGCACAGGCAATGTTGGCATGTCTTTCCCTGACGGGTTACGTGCTTCTTAGGAGCACAGAACTTTAAGAGGTCTGTCGACACCCAATAAAATTTTAACCTCAAAATTCTAACTCTAATAAGGATCATCTGTCATTAAATCTTTAGACACCATTTATGCAACCTTGTTCTTGATTTCTCCCCTCACACTTCTAAAAAAACTGCCCCCTGCCACCATCAGTCTGGGCTTGGTTGCTTCTGTCTCCTTTTCCTACATGAGGATGTGCAGTGATCCTGGCTAAGTGCACAAGTGAGCGTATTTGGGATTCCTGGCCTCTTTCATCGAAGGCAAAATCTCTCAATCTACTTAGTAGAGGCCAAGACCTCTGTATAAGAAATCCGATTCTAAAGGATGAACTTGACCTATCCACTTAATACCAAATTTGTGCGGCACTATTGGAAATTTCTTATTGTTTTTCTTTCGGGCAGATGAATT
This sequence comes from Paguma larvata, assembly GCA_030068075.1. Taxonomy (NCBI): domain Eukaryota; kingdom Metazoa; phylum Chordata; class Mammalia; order Carnivora; family Viverridae; genus Paguma; species Paguma larvata. The sequence continues at coordinate 34,804,300 of CM057842.1, forward strand.
CTCCCGTTTATCACTCAGCTTCAGAATATATACCGGTAACATTCTCCTGTCTCTTAGCTTCTTGTTTCAGAGAACGCTTTCCTGCCTGTGATCTTGGGCAAAAGCCGCAGGCTGCCTGTCTGTTCGGCAAGTATTTACCGTGACTAGGTAGGATTTCTCAGCCTGCCCTTCCATGGAGTATTCGCGAATGGAGACTCCGAGAGGGCAGAAAGTCCTCTGAAGTGGAAAACTTTGGTTCGGGCTTCTCTTTATCTGCTTCAGTACGCCGTGAGCGCGGCTCCTCCCTCAGAGAAACAGAAGGGAATGCAGAAACTGGGTGTTGGTGGGAGGGAGACAGGAGCCTACTCATAAGAAGGAAGATTATCTGTCACCAGGCTCATTTGCATTCGCCCAGCCCCAGCCGCCTCAGCGCTGTAAGAACCTTCACGTGAAAGCAATTTATTTTACTGTACTAAAAGGATTCGGAAAGAACAGTGTGTAAACAATATCTTTCTACTGCAGTTGAAAAACATTATTTAGGGGCGCCTGGGTGGCTCAGTCAGTTGAGCAGCCGACTTCAGCTCAGGTCATGATCTCACAATCTGTGGGTTCGAGCCCCGCGTCGGGCTCTGTGCTGACGGCTCAGAGCCTGGAGCCTGCTTCAGATTCTGTCTCCCTCTCTCTCTGCCCTTCCCCTGCTCACCCTGTCTCTCTATCTCTCAAAAAGTAAATAAACATTAAAAAAAATTAAAAAAAAATTAAATAAAAAAAATAAAAAAAATAAAAACATTATTTGTCATGAGAGTAACCATAGGCTCCTAGTTGTTGACGGCAATGATTAGTCTACACGAGAGTCCATTATACCATTCGCTCCACCACTGTATATGTTAGAAATTGGCCATGAAGCAAAGTTTAAAAGGGATTAGTTGCGATCTAATGAGAGCCTTGTATACTATTATTTGAAGCTCCATCACTGTGGAAAGTCTGAGATACACGGCTTCTAACCAAGCCCAACTTACTATTTATTAAAAATAATCAGTTAGCTTCATAAACACAAAAGTTCGTAAGATATGTCTTATTGTGAAAACTTTTAACATGCCAACTGCTGCCAAGACAATGGGTCACTTGGACCTGAGTGTTTAGTTTGATGTTGCCAAGTACCTAGGGTGCAACAGCTATACACACACAGCAAGGATGCGATCAGTTCTATGGGTCTTCTCATTCAATCGGTTAAATCTCAACATGAGGCTACCACGCCCTCTCTGTGACAAAAGAGACTGGCTCCCATCCCACGTTCACTGCCCTGAAGGCTCCTTTGCCTGGTGATTATTAGGCCTGGGCGACATTGATTGTGTTGACTCGAAACAGATCTGTACATTTACGTTTATACTTGAGAGTCAGAAAACGTTCCTGCAGGATGGAGGCCATGTCAGGAAGCTAAAATAACCACAGAAGACCATCGGGGGTATCAGAGGAATCAGAGTAAGAGGGGCCTGTATAGACAGGTGTGCCGGAGTAGAAGTCTCCCGCTGTGCTACCCCACTCTCCCTCCGGGCCCCCCAGCCGTACTCGTGGTGAGACTTACGAAGTTCCTCCTGCCAGCAAGCCAAAGGGCCCTTTCACCCCGTCCGACCGTGTCGTGGTTATCGTACCTCACCGCTGCACGGGCATTCACATAACGTTTCCTGCTTTTATTTTCCTGTTTTTTTCATCACAACTCTGTGAAGGTACAAAGACAGGGATTGTTTCTCCAGTCATATTCAGCGACAATGAGAGTAATGGTGATGTGTCCAAGACACATCTCCACACTTCATTCGCGGCCATGGAAAGCTGCTGGGCTTCCTTTAAAGAACGTGAAAATAGGCTGGATCTTTACTTGCCTTTTTTTCTTTCTTTCAGCAAACATGTATTAAATATCTACCGTGTGCCAGGCTCTGTACCGGGTGCCAGGGAGAAAATGTTACAGTCCCACCCATTAAAGAGCTTAATCTCTAGTGCGAGGCAGACATTCATCCAACACTCAATCAAGTAAATGTAAAACCACCTCTGTGATTAGAGCTACGCTGGTGAGGCATCTGGTGCTCTCACGTGGTCAGAGAGATGGATTAGGCTGCGATTTGAAGGAAGTAGGACTGAATCAGGCAAAGAACGGCTCATGCACAGGCCCGTGGGGGCCAGACACAGGGCAAGTTCTAGAAACCTCACGGGATGGAGTGCGGAATCAGGAGGCAGGGGTGCTAGCCCTTAGTCCCCTCATACTGATTATTAAAAAATACCCCTTACTCTAGCAGATGCAGCCTCAGCCGGACTGTTTAGCGGGTGAGGTGTGGCCTGGACTGTAGCCCCCCCACTTACCGCCTCAGCCAGGCCTCCTTGTCCCGGGTTCAAACTACACAACTATACGTGGTGGCCCTGGCCGTACGGGCCCGCGGGAGCCAGACCCTGTGGGGCCTTGGAGAATGTGCAACGAACTGTGTTTTTATTCTAAGAGCAATGAGACGCAAGAAAATGGATGGGCAGATTCCTATTTGCAGTGACCCCTCTGACTGTTTAAGGACCACAGAAAAACATCACCAATTTAGAGAAATCTGCTGTGAGTAAATTGTTCCCCCCCTTTCCCGGTGAGTCAGGCTTCCTCAGGAACCAAACTACAAAAATAGCTTTTTGGGTTAGAAAATTGGAACTCGGCGTGAAGCTGCTTCCACCGCCCAGAAAGTATCTCGCTGCCTTTTTGGCTGTCGCTGGCATTGCAGTGTGACCGGAGTTACCAAATGTGCACTTGGCTTGATCTGAGGACCTCTGTTTTGGTAAATTTTTATCGCCAACTCCACAGTCGATGGGTTGGAGGACATATTTACTAACCCGTCGATTCCTTAACTTGCTTATATGTAGAACGAGAGACATTTTTCCAGCTCTGTCCTACCTCTAAAATTCCATGACCGGCCAAGTTTTTTCTTCCCCCTTCAGGGACTCGTGCTGGAACTACAGCTATAGCTAGCTCAATCGTGTTGCCACATTCGGGACATGTGTCCTTACCTGCTGATAGCCACCTTCTTTCAGAGAGAAGACAGAATGCCAAGGGATTTCCCCGAACGATCCTTTGTTGCTGACCCCAACTGGAAGATGACTGAGAAGGGGAGGGGGTGTTCCTGAAACTGCTCAACCATGCACAATGGGTTAGAGTATGAATTGCTGTCACATGTATATCAGCTGGCACCCTTTTCTCTCTCTTAGACCCCTAGGAATATGTGTCTTCGCTTCTCTGGGCCTTGGTTTATTCATGTGTGCAATGGAACTGAACTGATTTCTTTCTGAATGCTCTGCTACAGGATTCTGTGATGGGATCGCAAACCTCTGAACGATCGTGCATGTTTCCACAAGAATTTTTAACCATTACATTTATTTATTTATTTATTTATTTATTTATTTATTTATTTATTTATTTATGGACTCACTTGTGGAATAGGACGTGTATGCATGTAGGTATATATCTTTATCTCACAATAGGAAAACATACCGAATGCTTTTGACATGTTAAACTAGGTCCTATATCCGCCAAGGATGGAAAATTACATTCGTTCTGTCCCCTCCGTCCTCCCCTCCCCTCTTTGCCCTTCCCCCTCCCCTCTCTGCCTCCCCTCCTCCCTCCCTTTCTCATGCGGGGATTACCTGTAAGTGACCCTCCACCGTCACAGCCCAGTGGCAGTTGTGCCCATGAAAGGTGGGGTAGCGTATTTATGGAAGTTTTTTTTCCTAAAGGTTCTTGGGCTTTCTTGTGAGTCGCTGTGACTAAGAGCGCAGCTGTTGACGAAAAGCTTTGCTCGTCTCAGACAAGAACTGGCTCCCCGGTTCCTGCACTCGCTGGAAACCGAAATTAAACTCTAGAGGGTGGTGTATGTGTTTTATTTTTCTGCAAGTGCAGGAAGGCGCCAAGGCGCTGAACTGGTACAGATTTTACTTTTTGTTAGAATGGAACGGCCCTTCAGAAGAAGGAAGAAAATCGTTTTTGCTCCGACTGACTTTGTTCATTTTTTCCAGCTTGGAAACTTGGTTACTTTCTAATTATAGACTGCGGCTGGGCGTGTTGTAAGCTAAAACCAGTTCTATAGGGCTCTGTGCTCTGTTCTTTTCTCTTGAGTGTGAAGAACAGGAACAGGTGAAAAGCGAACTTGGAGTTGCTTGAGGCAGGCCTGGATTTTTTGTTGTTCTTTGTCCTGGGCTTTATTTAGACAGTCAACGTAGATGCCTCTTTTACTTCAACAGAGGAAAACAGACAAAGCTTGGCATCCTTTTTATTTTGTGCTTCCTCTCATGAATCATTTTAATAGATGTTCTAGAAAGAAGGGAGTAGGATATCTTTGCTGCTTTGCTACCAACCATCCATCTTTTATTTGCCGTTTATGCAAAGCGTTTTCCTTCAACTTGAACCTTCCACTGTAGTGTTTTGAGTTCACGCTGATCTTTGCTTTTCTTTACAGCTCAAAAATATTTAGCTGAAACTAATAAACAAATGGGAATAAGCTACCCATGATGCTACTACCCCCGCATAACCACTGTAGTCTTTCAGGATCATTTCTTTCGGAATCTCTTGAGAGCGGGGAAGGAGATTCATTAATCGGTGACAGTTCCGGGCCTCCTCACTCCGTTTCCTCACCACCGGCTAAAAAAAAATTTATTTTTGTCCTGTCCCATTCTTCCTTTCTCCAGGCCTATAATTGTCTTTCCCAGATTCTGGGCTTCCATCAGCAGATAGGGCATAACCCAGATAAAATTTTAAAACAGAGAAAGTACAGAGTGACCGTGAGACCCGCAGACGATAAAGAAGTGGTGAAGGACAGACGGAATAGGTCACGTTCCGCGTGCTGGCGAAGCTTGGAGGAGGGGGTGCTGCGCCCTGGCCAGATCTGCAGAATGGGTGGGGAGGGGGGCAGAAGGAACAGCTTGGCTGTGACGTGTGAATTGAGATTGCATTCATGTTACTGGAGGGGTGATGGAAGTAAAGGCAGGCTGTTGTAGCTAGCCTGTGCCAAGCCTGGGTTGAGGACTAGGGTACCGTTGCTTTTATATTTATTATATTTATATTTTCCTTTTTGCATGCTCATTTTATTTCTCTTTACAAAATAACATACTAATTGTAAAGCCTTCTACTTCCGAGCTATATATATATATATAGATCTCCACCTAGCATAATCTTTTGCCCACTCAATATACTATTAGTGTCTTCCCATATTATTATTTAAAAAGAGGTGTATATACCACCTCTAGGCAAGTGTTGGCCATACATGTTATTTGTAAACCTTTTTAATCATAAATACCACTCGCGAATATTGTTACAGCCCAATCTTTGCATTTCTGTTTATCTCTTTAGACTCTATGCCAAGGAAGAGATTTATGGTCTGCAAGGGGATAAGTATTTGCAAGAGTTTTGAATGAAATAAGCAACTTACTGTTATGGGGCTTAACTTTAAAGTATGTACTACTATACTATTCTTACCGCTGTTTAATTGCATGCATTTTAATAGACCTTTCTAACTTTTCCAGAGCAGTTTCACACTGATTATACCCCCGATTTCACCCAGTAAGGCATGTGATACTTTCAGTCTTATCTGAAACTGTTTCACATGGCTTCTATGTTTCAGAAGGTAGAATCAGAGCTACACTTTAAAGGGATTTTTTAAAAAAGAATCTTAGTTATCCCGAATGGGAATCCTACTCCGAGTATGAATCCTTCATCTGTTTCATTTCAGTGAGAGTAAGCTCTCGGCATCACTTTCCATTGCCCTGTTTGCTTCTGTCCCTCATTTCCAAATGTGTCATGTTGATATTCAGAGCGTCATGAAAACACACTGACCCTCATTGTCCTTCCCAAGTAAAGTACGCGTCAAGCCTGTTGTGAGGATAAGGAGTTAGCAGCTCGTGGGACTTGCTGGTCACAAATGTCACGTTCAGGGCTCTGCACTCACAGTGGGTTTGGGGGCGTGGGGGCTATACCAGCCAGTCATCCTCTCTTATCAAATGATGCGTCTGAGTTTCCTTCTTTATCATCAACAGTAGTAACCTTTGACTCATGTAACAACGAAGGCAGAGACTCTGGGCTTGGAAATCTCCGCTGATAACCCATCTCCTAATGACGCTCTTGGCCCTTTTAAAGAATTATAATGGATTCTCTGTGCCAGGAGTCATAGACTCACATGCCTTCCTGGGCCAGGCAGGTTATGTAAGAGCAATGCAGGGCAGCTATTAGAAAAACAGTGATTAATGGCGGCTCGCTGGGACCTCCGTGTCAGAGATGCAGTAGATGGTGGAGAGGACAGGGGTGAAGGGGAGAGCATTTGTTCTATCTGAAAGAGAAGCTCCTCCAGCCAGTCGTTGACACGTGGAAAAGCGGGCCCACTGTGTTAGATTTTCTTGTTTATAGGAGAAGCTAGAAATCCCAAGTTTTATGGATTTTGTAAACACAGCAGGATTCAAATAAAAGGTTCTTTAAGCATCATCCAATCCAAACACAAACATGACAGTAGACTGGGTCTGACCGCGGAGGCCGTCACGTGACAGTACGTCTGTTGTGGCAGCTCCTGTGAGGGTCTGAATAAGCCTGTGGAACTCAGAAAATACGGGAGCGCCGTGCTGCCTGTGCACCAGAGCCCGGGAGGTAATGAACATGAAACGGCCCCTTGAAAAGAGGGGGGTCTCTTTTCAAGTTTAAGAGTCCTCTTAGCTCTTTGCTACATTTACCACAAGAATGAGGACCCTTCTCGGCCACGGGACTCTTGATGTTTCAGAAAATGTCAACATTATGCTGGAGGGACACACGGTTAAGGGTGTCCCCCTGGGCTTCTGCTACAAGCTGAGGTCAACATCTGCTCACTTCCCCAGCAATGTGGTTATTCTGGAGAACTGTTCTCCTGTTGAAATCCGAACTTTCTTGGGTGAAAACTACATCCGCAGAGTTCAGATGAAGCCGCGCCTCGGTCATTCAGTATCTCAAGCCCAGGAAAATAAGTTAATTCCTGAAGGAAACGACATTGAACTTGTAGCGGATTCAGCGGCTCTGGTTCAACAAGCTACAACGTTTAAAAACAAAGATATCCAAAAAACTGGGGGATGATACCTATGTTTCTGAAAAAGAAACAGTTTAGCAGGCTGATGAGTAAGATCGAGGCTATCCAGTAACAGAAACAAGGTGCTAGGTGATTCCTCAGACTTATCTGTGGTATTTTAAAGCTGCGAGAACAGCCTCGTATGGATTTGGTGGGGGGCCGGGGGCTGCCCTTTAAAATTGTGGATCTCTAAAGAGACGGCTGTGGTGGGAGTCACACACCCAACTGTGAATCTTGGCTCCACCATTTTCTCACCCCTATGTCTTTCTTCAATGAGAAATAAATTAATAGTATCTGCCTCATCGGGTTATAAGGGTTAAATGAGAGCCTTCAGATAAAACGCTAAGCACTCCTCACCTGATTTCGCCCCTCCTTACCTTTCTGCCCTTCCGCTCCTGCTCCGCTCCTGCTGACCCAAGGCTCCCTCTTTTCTTCGCGTTCCAGGTTCCTGAGCCCCTTCAACATGATCCTGGGAGGCATCGTCGTGGTGCTGGTGTTCACGGGGTTCGTGTGGGCAGCCCACAACAAAGACATCCTCCGCCGGATGAAGAAGCAGTACCCCACGGCCTTTGTCATGGTGGTCATGTTGGCCAGCTACTTCCTCATCTCCATGTTCGGGGGAGTCATGGTCTTCGTGTTCGGCATCACTTTTCCTTTGCTGCGTAAGTGAACCTCAGTCTTCTTTTCTTACGCCATTAAAAAAAAATGCAGGAGCGATTGTTCATGGGGACTTACCTCCCCTGGTTCTTATGTGTGATGGCATGTCTGCAAAATTACCAGAAGTTTCTGAAACAGCACATCGAGGCCGAATGGTGCAGGAAGTCCACAGATATATAGATATCAATATAGATACATATATCTGCTCTGTGCCAGACACCCTTCTGGGGCGACGACAATAAACAGAAGAAATATAAATCCCAAGTCATACGGCAAGAAAGTTGCACAGCCTCCAGATTGGTCTGATACTCAGGTCTGTCCTCAGTCTTTAAGTGCTTTTCATACTGAAGCAAGAATGAATGTATTTTGTTTGGAAGTAAAAACTATTTCCTCTCTGCTTACTCAGTATATCGTGTTCAGTGTCCAAGTTTCCTAAGTCTGTAAGAATAACTGGCCCAGAATGTAGTTACCAAGCACTCCAGTTCTGGTGAAGAGAACTAGGTGTTTTCTGAATACCTAGTTCACTGAGACCCCAAACACTCGAAACCTGAAATAGAGAACAGATAAGAGTTCCAGTCTCATCAGCAGAAATCTACTTAAAATTCGATTAAATAAGTGACAGGAACATCCTTTTAACTTATTAGTAGCATTTCACATATGTATTTTTTCCATTAAATAAAATCAGTTGCTTCTTTGGGGGCTGTGTTAGATTTAAGCCCAGAATATTTACAGATGAATCCCACACCTTATTGGACAAAATATCTGAGTCAGCAAAGGCAAGACTTTTAAAAATATTCCTCGAGTTTTCCCTATGTGCTAGAGGCTCAGTATCCTCTAAAGATTCCACTTTGACACACAGCTTGTTGACTTCAGTGCCTTTCTCCATCAGGGCCTGAGACAGGCCGGTGTAATGAAATGCATCATAGGTAGAGAGTCAAGGGTCCAGATTTCTCCTCCTAGACATGCTGGAAACCAGCTGCGTACTTTGGACCAGGTATCCTATATGGGCTGTCGTTCACCCATCCATAAAATAAGGAAATTAGATAAGATTAGTGACTCCCAGACCTTGGTGATTGTGAGAATCCTACGGGACACTTGTAAAAAACACGAATTTCCCATAGAAATTTCCCTTAGAGATCTTGAATCGAGGGGACAGTGATACCCCCCAAGACCTATATCTTTAGGAAGCTCCTCAAATGTTTCCAATGGTCGGTGTAGACTGGGCGCCTCCAGATACAATATACACCAGTGTTCCTTAAAATGAGGGTCTGAGGTCACCTATGTGTGATTTATCCACAGTGGATATTGGCAGTCGACATGGTGGAATGCCGGCTCTGCCGGCGATTTACGTGTACACGGGAGTTTGAAAATCGCTCGTTGTCCATCACCTGGGGCGCCGATTTAAAATACAGATCAAGGTGCATCCCTGTAAGGTTCTGGTTCAGGAGGTCCAGGAGCAGGGCCCGGTAGTATTTCTCAATAAAAAAATGCGAGGGGTGCCTGGGTGGCTCAGTTGGTTGAGCATCCAACTTCGGCTCAGGTCATGATCCTGCAGTCTATGAGTTTGAGCCCCGCGCGTTGGGCTCTGTGCTGACGGCTCAGAGCCTGGAACCTGCTTCAGATTCTGTGTCTCCCTCTCTCTGCCCCTCCCCTGCTCGTGTTCTGTCTCTCCTGTCTCTCAGTAATAAATAAATGTTTTAAAAAAAATAAATAAACAAATGTGAGTAATTCTAAATAATCGAGAAAATTTGTGGAATCTTAGGGTACCTACCTGAGATGTCTAAAACCTTCATAGTTTTTATCTCTCCATCTATATCCGGCATTTTGGATGCCTGCCTCTGGAGGTGCCTCCGAGGTGGACTTCACCTGATAATCCCCGAACCGAGCATGAGTTCCTTTCTGGAAAACTTTGTGTAAGGTTTTTACGTAAGTTGGAATCACGATGAGTCACTTTGAATTTCAAGCCATTTAACTGGCAGCTAAAAAAGCAACAATATCAGTGTGAAAAAGAGAGTGTGGTTGCCAGACGACAGTCTTGCCTGCTGAATACGTTTTCCATCACACACAAAGAACACTGAACATATGACTTAACAAACAGCTTTCTGTCAAGTCCAAGGATCCGCAGGAGGACTTGGATAAATCGGAGAACCAGACCGTCCCACGGCTGACTGGGGCAGTTGACCCCAAGTGTGAAGACAGGGAGCCTAAGGCTGCAACGGGCTGAGAGGGAGGCGCTGCCGCCGTGCTAACCACGTTTCTCTTCTCCGCAGTGATGTTCATCCACGCGTCGCTGAGACTTCGGAACCTCAAGAACAAACTGGAGAATAAAATGGAGGGAATAGGCTTGAAGAGGACGCCCATGGGCATTGTCCTAGATGCCCTGGAACAGCAGGAAGAGAACGTGTCCAAGCTGGCTGACTATCTCAGCAAAGTGAAGGAGTAAAGAGAGCCGAGCTGGTGAGAGGGCTGAGACAGACCCCCGGTTGTGGTTTGTCCTGACGCAGACCTACTTCCCATTTGCGTTCTTGAGATAGGAGGTGCCCGTACGGCCCGACTATCTCTGGCAGCATGCATGTATAGGCCCAGCTGTTGACATCTCTGATGTGACAGAGAGAAGCCCTCAGAAACCGAAAGACACTACCCTCCAATTAAGCCTGACGTTTCAAGTGTGGTTATGCAACTGATAGGAAGTGGATCACCCTTACTTCTTTAGAGAAATAAAAGAAAAAGAATTATGGATTGTACAGCAATAGTACTGTTAACTTGTAGGAAAAAAAAATACTTGTCAAGTATCAAGGCAATATGAGTAAATGAAAAAAAGACTGTTAAAATAGATGTCATGTGTTAGCCTGTTTCAAGCACCACCCTCCCCCCTCTCCCCTCACCCGCACAGCATTCTCCTCCAAAAATATTCCCTGGGACGATAACATGTGGGGTCGACATTAGTTTAGCTTTTATTATTCTTCTTTTGAAATCGAAGACGATCTGAATCACTTTGCCACCCGTTTGACGTGCAGTGAAAACTGGATCAACCAGTTGTTTTTATTTTGTTTACAAATAGAAAGATCGCTGTTTAGGAGACTACTCTGTCAAGTTTTTGTAAATTTTCGAAACGTGAGTCACGCTTTCGCCAGCAGGTATTCGTTGCAAGTTAAATGTCATCCTCTTTAAGGAGGTGAGAGCTCTGGAACCTGTATTAGTCTTGACGGTCTTGTTAAAAAAAAAAAAAAGGCAATGACAACAAAAAATAAAACTTGCGTTCTGTTTATATTGCACATTTCTCGTTGTTATGGCAAAAAGGTGTCCAAGATCATGTTTCCTGTATTTTTTTCACGGTGTAGCTTTTAACTGGAACATTTAGAAAGAAGGAAATCAATGTGCCTTTTATTAATTCCTTCGGGGCACAAAGAAAACAATACTGGCTGAACTTTTGAAATCGGCAAAGCATCTTTAGATGACCAAGCAAAAAGACACGAACGTGGGAGTGACCCGTGGCTTCTGCAGTTCCTAAAAATTTTACATAGCAATTGCTACAACCACGTGTTTTTACAGATAGGCGTTAGAATTAAGATAGCATGAGTTTATGTATCTTTTTACTTTCTCCCTTTTATTTCTCATGTATTTAGAAATAGATTGCCCAAAAATGTTTTGCTTGCTAACTGAGTGATTTCATAGATGAGTAGAAAACATTTGGGTTTCCCTAACTCGGAATGATGGAGACAACTGGAGCGGTTACTTACTGCAGAGACTCTCTGTGTGTCCTAAAGTAAGAAGCAACCGCATATGCCGCTTCCCGTCTTTCTGGCCTTTTTATTCCTCAGCCAACCCGCAGCCTTCCTCTGGAGCACGGCGGTGTCACCGTGACATCACAGCCATGGTCTAGAGTTTGTACCCTTACCCAAATACGGAGAATAAAACTTATCAAAGATTTTCTGCACGTGTGAGACTTTGTTTAATGCGCGTCCGTGCTCAGTATCTGGGAGACCCGGTGACAACCCTTTGAACGATGAGGGTGTGCACGAGCCGCTCCGCGCATGTTGCAAATACAGCAGTTACCCCCCCCTTCCCCGCGCCCCCCCCGCCCCCGCCACACGTCAGTTACCTGCAGCCAGCCTCGGTCCAGCGGCACACGATCCTCCTTCTGACACATGGTCAGAGGTCCGAGGGAGCCGAACACTACACCTCACAGCACCCAGGACTTTCCCTCACGTCATCCCAGGGAAGAGAGAGAACGTTTTTCATCCCACGTCATGACACACGAGGGGTGAGTATGTACAATAAGGTAATGCTGAGAGACAGATTGCATTCACGTAACTTTTATTACAGCATATTGTATCATCCTTCTAGTTTATGATTTTTGTAGTTAATCTCTGTGCCTGATTTAGAAGCTAAACATTCTCCTAGTTACGTACAGGAGAAAAACAGTATATATAGGGACTTCTCTACTATTTGTAGTTTCAGGCATCCAAGGGGGGTCTTAGAACATATCCTCACTGGAATAGGTGGGGACTGTGGCACTGTTTAATAAAACTTTAACATGTTATGAATTTCCAGCCAGAATACAATTGAATTCCAATGAGATCCTTTTCTAAATCTGTCACTTTTTAGCCCCTTCCACCTTCTACATGAATTCTATAGACTGAATGCAATCTGTTTGGAAAAAGTGACAACTTAAATAAAAAATATACTCATTATAATGACTAACGGTTGGTGGTCAATTCTAGAATAATAATATACACATGCGGCATGTAAGTGCTGTGCATTATTGCATTTTAAAAACAAGTGAAAGGGCACCTGGCTGGTTCTGTCGGTAGAGCATGTGACTCTTGATCTCAAGGTTGCGAGTTCGAGCCCGACGTTGAGTGGAGAGATTATTTAAAAATAATATTTTAAAAATTTAAAAAACCAAGTTTCAAGTGATGTTACATCTTAGGAGGGTGACTTATCTATCCTGCCTACCTCCAGAGGACACTGAAGAAGTTAAAATCTTCAACTAATTTTTAGCGTAGGAATTGGATGATGGAAAAAGCACGTAAGTAAGCTACTTCACCCGGTCTCTTGACAAAGTCTCTGTACCGAAGCAGTAAGCTACGAATTTGGATCCTCTTTTTTCTCTTTGCACATCCACGATTAAGGACCTCTTGTAGGACCCTTAGCACTTGTTGAAATTCCTGACTATATGAATACTGTGGCCATACAAACAAAGGCATAAGGGCTTTCAAGAACTTCAACTACTAACAGAGTAAACTTAAACATGCTTAGAGCACTGTGTCCCATCAGCGTTTAGCCTCTTGATGAAGAATATGCTAGACACTTAATAAAACTTAATTTACAGCAGCTCTTAACTATCTTGCTTTGCATGCAAGGATGTTTTATAGAAACAGTAACATAGGAAGAATAAAAAACCTCTCCATCACTGGCTATTGTAAAATCAGCTACCTAATTGAAACTATAGCTATTCAAATTTGGATACTTTTGCACACACTCAGTTGTCTTTAAAAAATGGAAACACCCTATTTCTTTCCCATGGCCTGTCCCTTCTAAATGATGTATTTTTAAACTTTTCCTCCTTAGGTCTATTCTCTCCTAGCCTCTTTTGCTTGTTATGTACCACCTCTGATTGTATCAAAGGAGAAGGAAGGCAGGCACTACTATTCACTCACATAAACAGGAGAGAAAAGGCACCAATGCGTGGTTTCCTAATTTCTAATGTTCTCGCCACTTCTATATAAAAGTCAGATTCGATGCCTCTAGTGACTAGCATGGATCATTAAGGGCTCTAGGAACTTGGAAAGAGGAAGGAACACAGGGTTCGGAGTTGTCTGGAAGATTTTTATGGAGGACTATGACCTGATCTGGGCTTTAAGGATGGGGTAGGCCTTTTGAAATGGAGAGCAGGAAAGAAGTGTTTTGGAAGGTGTTCTAGAGAAGGGCCAGCAAGAGCAAAGGCACAGGTGTGCGTGACGATGTCTTATCAAGAGGCATGTAAGGAGTCTGTGGTGAATACGACTGAATTACTAAACTGGGAACAGACAGTGGAGGGCCTTGACTAATACGCTAAGAAATTAAAATTCAATCCTATAGCAAATTTCCTTTAGAAGATTTTTGAGGAGAGCAACAAGATCACATGAGATTCACAGACTAAACGTGTGTGTGTGTGTGTGTGTGTGTTTTATATATATTAGCTAAAACTAAAAATTGATCAATAATTATTTATACAAAACTTTAAAAAACTGACATGCTGTCTGCCTTTCTACTTCTATACATGGAAAAAGGGAAGTATGTATGTGTGTGTATCTCTCTCTCTCTCTCTCTCTCTCTGCATATATATATATATATATATATGCAGGTTTGTTTTTCCCATTACTTTTCCTGGAACCACTATTTTCTCCAAGTCTTGTGCCTTAATTGCTCTGTCCCTCACAGACAGACAGACAGATAGACACACACACACCCGTTTCTGAAGTACGACGCACCAGGGGAATGCCCAAGAGAGCAAGCTAACCAGGGCTGGAAACTGAAAATTCCCAACTGATTCTCCAGAGAAGATCTCATCCACCATTCTTCCGTTCCAGAGCATCGGCCGGGCCTGGAGCTCGAGCCACCCTTCACACAGCCATAGCGCGAAACATGATTTGTGCCCTTTAAGATACCGTGCATTGAATTACGGCAGGAGATGGAGGGAGAAATACTCCACGCTTCTAAAGTATTTATTGTTATTTTCCAGAAGAAAGCAAAACAAACGTTTACGAAAACAAAAACCTCTTTGAAACTTCAGTTGCTGGAAGCATGCCTGCCTCTTACCTCAGTCACGCCAACTGATGGGAAGTAGAAAATAGTGTCCCAGAAGAGTAATGTTTTTGTCTCCTTCTCCCTTTTCAGCCCCTATTTTGCCTCTGCCTTTACAAAAGCCTCCTGTTAGATGTCAGCCCGCCCCCGGTTCCACCACCTGGCTCCATAAGTATGCTGCTGAGTCTCCAAGCTCTGATCCAACGGTCATGATCTCGAATCCTCGTTCTTCTAGATGATTCCGTCGCCACTTATGCCAGTTCTTTTGGCAGTTGTACCTGTGGATTAAAGTAGTTGAAGAACAGGAAAAACTATTAATCCTGGAAATTCAAGAGTTTCACAGCAAAAACGACAAAACTTACTATGTGTCTGAAAAGTTGCAGAATGGTTGAGACATTTGGGCCAGAGAGCCACCCAAATTACAATGAAACAACGATCACAACCACAGTCACCATCCAGCGGGCATTTACTGATCTCAGGGACTGAGCTAAGGGCTTATGAGCACGTGGTGAAGCATCTCATAAAGACAGAAGGGCAGATGCTGGAATCTTCCTGGTTCAAATCCTGGTTCTGGCACTTCTGGCTGCGTGGTGCTGGGCGTCACTGTAAAGCGACAGTAATAGTATGCGTCTAATGGACGAGGCGATTTTAAGGATGAAGTAATATAATACAAGCTGGTAATCAATACCAACGTTTCAAAAACAAGGCTGTCCTACAATAGCCTTGTACAGAGGGAGGAGGCCCAGAGAGGGGAAACAACCTTGCCACACAGCTAGTAGGTGGCAGAGCAGGATTCGAACCGAGATCTCCCTGATACCAGTACCCAAGCCTTCACCACAAAAAAAATACCACCACAAAAGTATAAAACATATGTGCTTTTTTCTTTTTAACAGTTAATTTATTTTGGAGAGACATAGAGACAGAGCGTGAGCAGGGGAAGGGCAGAGAGAGAGAGGGAGACACAGAATCCAAAGCAGGCTCCAGGCTCCGAGCCGTCAGCACAGAGCCCGACACGGGGCTCGAACTCACAGACAGCAAGATCATGACCTGAGCCGAAGTCAGTCGCCCAACCGACTGAGCCACCCAGGCACCCCATATGTGCTTTTAAAAACTGGTCTTTCTGGGGCGCTCAGGTGGCTCAGTCGGTTAGGCGTCCAACTTTGGCTCAGGTCATGATCTTGCGGTTCATGGGTTCAAGCCCTGCATGGGGCTCTGTGCTGACAACTTGGAGCCTGGAGCCTGCTTCAGATTCTGTATCTCCCTCTCTCTCTGCCCCTCCCTAACTTGCACTCTGTTTCTTTTCTCTCAAAAATAAACATTAAAAAAATTTTTTTAAATAAAAACTGGTCTTTCTTTTTTGAAATGCATTCCTAATTTGAAGCTCAATTAAATTTTAAAAATAAAACATCATTGGGAAAAACCCCAAGGGCAAAAAAAAAATTACAAAAGAATAGCAGAAGTCTGACTGCCAATCAACTTTTAGTTTTGTTCCACAGGAACAACTTAAAGATAAGGCAAGTCGTTTAACTGTTTCAAGGGGTGTTACATCTTAGGAGGGAAACAGTTTCAATTGGTGTTATGTCTTACGAGCGTGACTGGCCGCTCATGCATGTACCTTCCAGAGGACGCTCAGAGTTTGTACAATAGTGACTAAGAATGTTCCTCCTCCTATTCCCCACATCCACCTGCCAGGATGATGATCCATCTTGGCCACGTGCTACAGCCCCTCCTGCAGCCAGTTCTCTGCCCACCACCTTAGGCTAGAAATATTTCCTAACATCCTGCCCACTGGGGAGACTTCTGATTGTTACTGGTGCCGTGCGCAGCCTTCCAATCAAGGGGTTCTCCATGCACTTGGGGTCCTCTCCCCACCAAGTGTCAGACTTTCAGGATGGGAGGGTTATGACTGCACCCTGGTAGGGCTCAACCATGGAGAACACCGACTGTGAAGAACCAGTGAGCAGAAACAGAAAACAGTAGGGCCAGGTATTTAAAGGGACTACAAAGTTGCAACAAATAATTAAAACAGAGTGTTCTTTGTACTGTTGAATGGAAAAAAGCATTTTACATAGTGTTGTTATTTATATAATGCTATGTATATAATGTTATGCATGGGTGGGTTCCAAATTAATAAAAATTGTTTAAAAAGCAGATGTGGCACTGGCCCAACATAGTAAACCCAGATACATATTGACATATTTAAAATATGACCACGTTGGCAATTCACTGTGAAGAAGAATGAGTCATTGGTTAGCTGTCATCAGTCACCTCTTTGGAAAAGGAATAGCAAAGCAGGCTTTTTGCTCCCTATTGACTTCTTTTTTTGTTTTTAATTTTTTAATGTTTGTTTATTTTTGAGAGAGAGTGAGAGAAACAGAGTGTGAGCAGGGGGAGAAGCAGAGAGAGAGGGAGACACAGAAGCTGAAGCAGGCTCCAGGCTCTGAGCTCTCACCCCAGAGCCCGACATGGGGCTCAAATCCACGAATCATGAGATTATGACCTGAGCCTAAGTTGCACACTCGACCGACTGAGCCACCCGGACGCCCCTACTCCCTATTTACTTCTAAAATTTAACCTTTTAATTCATGTGAAATATGGAATATATTTTTAAAACCAAAAACTACAGGGGCATCTGGGTGGCTCAGTCAGTTAAATGTCTGGCTTCAGCTCAGGTCATGATCTCATAGCATGTGAGTTTGAGCTCCGCATCGTGCTCTGTGCTGACAGCTCAGAGCCTGGAGCCTGCTTCAGATTCTGTGTCTCCCTCTCTCTCTGCTCCTCCCCCACTCATGTTCTGTCTCACTCCCTCAAAAATAAACACTTAAAAAGTTTTTTAAAAAACCCAAAAACTACAAGGGCAGCAATAAAAGATGGGCAAATGTCTTAGTAATCTCCAAAAGAAGCCATTTCCAAGAAGAACACAAAAGACAGAAACCATAAAGGAAAACATAGCTAGCCTCGACGTTATAAATACATAATACTTACAAACACATGAGAATCAGCTTGCAGTACTGTTAGGAGCCCTGTTCCCCCTTCACTTGTTGGTTAAAAGTAGCTTAAGAAAAGTGTGTGTGGAGAGCATTACACAGGGCACACACACTCACAGAGGCTGGGCCAGGGAGAGAAGATCCATCTCAGCGGGAGTTATTTAACTTGGCATTTGGAGCTGAATTCCTGCTCTCAGTCAACACCTCGGTGGGTATCCAGGACAGAGATGAAGAAAGGCTACTTTGAGGAATTCACAATCCACTGGGAAACCTACATTGTCCCCTTAAAGGGGCTCAACCTGAAGCAGAATGCAGAAGATACAGTAAGAGAGGTGCCATGAAGGAAGATGGGAATAGAAAGGGAGAGTGTTCACTCCTTGTCATTTGGTTTCCTTTGTTGTAAGAAGTCATATTTAAGTCAAGCCTGTTTGGATAGATCTCAACAGATAGACATAGAATTAAAGGTCATTTGAGCAGAGGCTATGGAGGCAAGAAAGGAATTCCGTTTAGGGGAACTGTGAGGAGATGTGCTTTGTCGTGGGTGTCACAGGGCTGTGATCATCAAAGTGTGATGTCCAAAAAAGCAGCATCAGCATCGCCAAGGAAGTTGGCGGAAATGCAAATTCTTAGGCACTATCTGAAACCTATGGAATGGGAAACTCTAGAGGCAGGCTCAGCAACCTGTCCTTAGCCTTCTAGGCGATTCTGATGCATGCTAAAGTTTAAAAATCACTGTCAAAGACTTCAGAAACATTGTATACTATAAATTCTTTTTTCTTCCATAAATTCTTTTCTACACTGGGTATTAGGAAATGGCAGTTCTTAGACTAAGTAATTCTGTCAGCATCTGCTCTTTCAAGGAGTTTGAGATGTGACATAGCTTTTTCCCATAGAGACATCCTCTACAGAAGCAAAAAAATAAGGCAGGAAAAAAAGTTGAAGATAATGCTGGGGCTTTGGACCCAAACGTGTGAGAGAAGGGAGAAAGCATGGAACACTGGGAACCAGGAACGCAAGTAGATCTCAACTCAAGAGCTTGAGTTGGGGGACAAATTGGATGAAGTTGCTAAGAAAACCCCAACAATCTAAGGGGAAAGAGAGATCCGGGGCGTGTCCTAGATAATGTGACAAGTGAAACAAAAGGAAAAGATAAAATAGGAAAGAGGAGGAAGTTGTGAAAGGAGAGAATCCAGAAATCCGAAAGAGAAAGATCTTGTTCAAGAGGCAAAGAAGAAATGGTCAGAAATGAAGAAAAAGACTCAAGGGTCTATAATATTGCGTGTTATAATCACAACTGCCAGTGTGTTATGAAGTCTTTTGGCTAACCAAGGCTGCTTATGATATTATTAAACTGAAGTCTTTCCAAAGGAGAAATTTAGCTCTGTTTTTAGGGAATTGAGTGGAAGCAATCCAGATATACGTAGGTGAGGCCAAAGTAAAACTGAGTTAATGTTAAAATGCCTTTTCTGATTGGCACTGAAGCTTGCGTAAGATATAAATGCATTTGGCCTCAGTGAATTAAATAGTCGTCGCAGATGGAATATTATTTCAGGGAGAAGTACAAAGACCCATCTGGGATGGTAGGCAGTGAGGGGTCCACAAAATTTCATGATGAAAAAAAAAAAAATCACACATTAGCCAGGGAGGGATAAGCCTGTACAACCCTAATGTCTTTGTTTTGGGCTGGTATCGTATTGAGTCAGTTATTAGCTTAGAGGGGAATGAATTAGTGATTATCTAATAAATTCGCTGTGTTACACAAGACAGTTTAAAAGCAGAGCTAAAAATAAGAACAAAATAAACTAAAAAACATGACTGGAGTCACATAAGTCCTGCAAATGAGTGAAACAGGCCAGGTGGTAGGTGGTAGGGCATGGCGGAGGCTGAGAAAACCTGAGGAATCCATTACCTATCTCAAGAGAGAAGCCATGGGGCGTCTGGGTGGCTTAGTTGGTTAAGCGGCTGACTTCAGCTTAGGTCATGATCTCACAGTTTGTGAGTTCGAGGCCCACATCGGGCTCTGTGCTGATGGCTCAGAGCCTCGAGCCTGCTTCGGATTCTGTGTCTCCCTCTCTCTCTGCCCTTCCCTTGCTCATGCTCTGTCTCTGTCTCTCAAAATAAAAACGTTAAAAAAAATTTAAAAAAAAAGAGAGAAGCCAACCCCCAGGTCCACTGGATTAGTACCATGCAAATGCGAGCCCGCTGTGACCAGATCTGATGTTTCCAGAGAGCCAGATGTCTCGATGTTATGTTATTATGTTACTATGTGGTATTTTAAATTTTGTACAACAATACTCAAGCCAAACAATACTCAAGCCTGGAGGTTTGGCAGACAGTCTGTCAGTTCTCCATACCTGCCCCATAGAGTACATACGTCTCTCCTTAAACTGAATTAAATGGGCAGGGTCTTGAAGGAGGTAACATTGAAGCCCAGCTAGTGTACAGGTTTTCTTTTATTCTTTGCTAGCAACTTCGTTTCAAAGTTCCCAAGGCCAGAAGCAAGCATGGGGAGAGAACAGGCATTGAAATGAAAACATACAATTAAAAAAAAAAACCAAACTGACTACTTGATGAGATCTGCTTTGGCAATTGCAAAAAATAGTATTTCCAAGTCCATGAGAGGAAAAGAGCCAGTCTTGTTTTTCGCTTTTAAGTTTTCTAAGACTAAATACATAATTTGTACGTGTGTTTTTGGACATTCAAGATTCCAGTTAGGAGCACTGGTCAAAAAAAAAATCACATTACAAAATTATTAATTTTAACCTCATTAAAACGAAAACCCAAGGGTTTGGAGGGCATCTCTGTCTACCAATGCAAGCGTAGGGAGAAAAACCTAAAAACCTTTAGTTCCAGCTCTCCAAAGTGAATGCTGTGATGGCTCCTTTGGCTAAAAATAGCCCTTTCTGCTCAGATTTTGTGATACCGTCACCAATGGCGTTTTCAGGGACATTAACACAGTCTCCAAATCAAAAAGCATCTTACAAGCCATGCAGTGTCACAAGAGCAGTTTGCAGACGCAAGCAGGAACACACCGTAGCCTCTGACACCATCAGCACTTCCAGTAACTATGGGGGCAGGTGTATTGCCTGCTGACTGGCTGGCTGAGTTAGTAGAGCAGGCCACTCTTGACCTCTGGGTTGTGAGTTCAAGGCCCATGCTGGGCATGAAGCCTACTTGAAAAAAAAAAAAGACTGTTTGGGGGTGCTTGACTGGCTCAGTGGGAGCAGCATGCAACTCTTGATCTCAGGGTCATGGGCTCAAGCCCCACAATGGGTCTAGATTACTTAAATGAAACTTAAGAAATCGAGTAGCTTCTGAAGAATGTCAAAGTCGACAAAATGTGATGGGTATGGTAACCAATTCTTTGTTCTATTTTTGAACTTCTGCGAGTCTAAAATGATTTCAAGATAAAAAGAATAGCTTTTAAAAAGATCACGCTCTGATTCTGCACGAAAGCAGAGACTTATTGTATATGTAGCAAAGCGCAAAATTTGATCAGTGGGGAGCAAGGGGACATGAGCGGAGTGAAGTTTTGTCAGGGGGATGATGCCTTTTCACCTTTTTGCAGAGCACTTTACAGGACTGGGTGGATGAAGTTGTGTGACATTCTGTATTTTAAATACGTGCCAAGAGAGGCCTAATGCCGGCCAGTCCAGGCAGGGGAGAGCAGGCGGAAGTGCCAATCCATCGGAGCAGATAAAGGACATTTCAAAGCAGAGGCCGATTCGCAAGATTCCATTTTGATTCCATTCAAAAAACGTGTCAGAGTTTACTTGGAAGCCTGTTTCTTTCTCAGTGGATGGTAGAAACAAAACACAACTTGAAACTGATTAACTTTTTAGCAGTGATCAAAAATGGTAAATACAGTACTTAGCAGGATGTTGCATTTTTAAAAATTTTTTAATGTTTATTTTTTTTGAGACAGAGAGTGGGGGAGGGGCAGAGAGAGGGAGACAGAATGTGAAGCAGGCTCCAGGCTCTGAGCTGTCAGCACAGAGCCCAACGCGGGGCTCGAACTCACAGACCTCGAGATCATGACCTGAGCCGAAGTCGGACTCTCATCCGACTGAGCCACCCAGGCGCCCCAGGATGTTGCATTTTTATTTTAAGGCCTTCTGGTCTAGAACCTGAACTCAAAGTTGAACTGGTTTCAGCTGACGAAAAGGCAGAGTACCCTGACTACGGAAGTTACAAAACCAAGCCCCTAACGTATACGTGGGTGTATACGTGTGTACGTGTGTGCGTAGCTCCCGGAGGCCGAGACCGTACCTGTCTTACTCACCGCTGTATTCCTCACCCCTGGGACCGGACCTGACATGTAAAAAGTCCTGCGGAAATATGTGTGGCTTTAATGAATAAGCGAATGGGTAGAATGAAACAGACGCCAGGAAAAGCAGACTTGCTCACTACCGCACTTGCCCGGGAGGCAGGGAATCCGGTCAGACGGTCACCTGAACTTCGTTCTCTCTTCTACTCTGAATCCACAGGACATCTCTAATGTAGATTCTAAAAAGAATTCTCTTTGTTCTTTTCGGGCTTACTTTCTGATGGTACAGCCTCCCAGGGAGCTCCCATGTGCTTTACCGATGACTGGTTACACAGTAACAGCACTAGTGTGTATCAAAACAACAGCCCAATCCACCCCCTACAGAGGTCTGGCTGCCCGGAGAGGAGCAGGTGCAGAAAGTCTTGATGTAGTACCCAAGGGCAGGCAAAGAACTCGCGCCTGACCTCGTGGGACCTCTAGTGTTCTCGCCCCGGCTTCTGCCCTAGGAGGAGTCAGGATCCTACCACACAGAGGAAAGTCATCTTTGATTTGGAGGAATGGAATGTTAATTCTGCTTTACTGGGAGATGGGAATAAGGAACATACAGATGGAGAACACGTCTTGAAAAAATTGAGGCTCCCTATGATGAAATAGCATATAGACTATTCTGGCTGAATTCCACACTAGATTTTAAAATAGTACAGTTAATTATCAACTACCTGTGACCTTTGGATACACACCTTTCAGATTCCATAAATGCTATCATAATGACCAAAAAAAAAAAAAACTTCTTCAACTTAACCTGCAGGGAATATAATACTCTCATGTGTCAGCAGCAGGAATAGTGAATCATTATAAATATTAAAATTGAAATAGTAGTTAAAACTAAAAACACTAGCTTGAAGTTTACCATTTGTCTGGCTGTCTAAAAAGTGAACGGTATATAAATGCACTTGTAGGCAGTCTCTCTTTATCTACTAAAAAAGTACCAACTATTTTTGAGCATTTTGGAAGCCCTCGGTTATTTACAAATAAGGGACCTAATTTAGGCTTCATTCTTACTTATTCCTACAACAGTTTCCTTAAGGTCTCTGAAGGTCCGCTTTATGGCTGGGGCAAATATAAACTTGACCCTGAACTTGGAACTGAATATCAGTATCAACTGTACCACTTTCTAGCTGTATCTCCTATACTTGTTATTTAACTTCTCTAAGCTTCAGTTTCTGTTTTATAAAAATGGAGAGAATAATAATACCTCATAGGGTCGTCAAGATGATGAGTTAATTCATACAATGAATCTGGCCCATAGTAAGTGCTCAGTAAATGTTAGCTGTTGGTATTATTGTTACTAAGGTGTACAGATGTATGTATGCCTATGACAACAACTAGGAATTAAGGTCCCCTGGTAACGCTGATGGGTTTCCTTAGATCCTTCACCTCAAGTCATGATCTTGTTGTTTGTGGGTTTTTAGCTCCACGTTGGCTCCATGTCGACAGCTTAGAGCCTGCAGCCTGCTTCAGATTCTCTGTCTCCCTCTCTCTGCCCCTCCCCTGCTCACATTCTGTCCCTCTCTCTCTCAAAAATAAACATTAAAAAAAAAATGGGCAGGGACAATTGGTGGTAGACACTTCTCTCTACTTACCGGTTTAAGGTAGGCAACGTTGCTGTGACGAATGTCATTCAAGAGCTGGTCTCTGGGAGTGATCTCCACCAACGGGGGCGGCCTGTTTCTCGGCACTGGTTTCAGCGTTCTGATGACGTCTTTGAGGTTGGTTTTCTCGGGGGGTTCTCTGGCCTCCGGCATCCGAGATTTGCGTTGGATCCTCTTCAGCTTCACCACCCGGAAGGAGTCAGGGTCCGTCCTGTACTTCGGAGGCTGCGATGGCTTCTTCATCATTTCGTTCTGCCGGCTGAAGGGGACCGCCTGAGGGTCGGGAGGCTGAGGAGGAGGCTGGAGGAACTCCTGCATCCTGGCGTCGGGCATGGGGCCTCCCAACCTCTCCCACATTCCAGGCGGGAGCCCCAGCCCATTCTCCAGCATGGCTATCAACTTCCTCTGCTCTTTCAGTTGCTGCTGTTTCTGTTCCTCTTGTCTCTTCTGCCTTTGTTTATCCTGATTCCTGGTGAGCAGGTTGGTCACCACCATCCTGGGCCCCGGGAGCTCAAAATGGTAGCCCATCTTCAGGAGAGTGGTGTTGGCCTTCAGCAGCCTGGATATCTCCATCTCGGCGTGGTGGCCCAGCATGTGCCTTTGATTGTGAAACCGAAGTTCGGTGAGCGTCTCGTTGAACTGGAGACACCTCATGATGGCCACGATTCCTTTCCCTGTGATGAAATTGGACTCGATGTTGAGGGTCGTGATGCTCCTGTTTTCCCGCAACATATTAGCCAAGGCAAACGCCACGTTCTCATCGGCGCCCACGTTCGCTAAACTGAAGGTTTTGACGTGTTTGTTTTTCTTCATTGCGTTGACGAAGTCCAGTAACATTTCCTTGGGGATGTTTTCAATGTTGTTCAAATTGAGCTCCTTCACGTCGGGATCGTTCTGCCTAACTCTCCTCAAGCTCCCATCCAGGTCCGTCTGGTTTCCCGAAGGCCTTGCACTTACCTTTAAAAAACTGGTGTCTAGAGCTAACTTCTTAGGATCTAACTTGGATATTTTTTTCTCGCTTTGTTCCTGGGCCTTGGGTCTGTCTTTCTGTTCTTCACACGCCTTCTTAGCTACTTGTGGGGAGCTGCTCTCGCCGTTTCTGATTTTCTCCCTTTCCTCGCATTCCTCTCCTCTTTGGGGCGTTTTATCACTCTCTTCCCTGTCATCGTCATCCTCGTCATCTTCATCCTCGTCATCCTCATCCTCGTCATCTTCATCCTCATCCTCTTCATCCTCATCTCCTTCATCTCCTTCACCATCATCCTCATCTAGTTCTTGGACACCGTGGCTGCCTTTTGCTTCTCTTCTATTGGCTGCGATTTCATTGTTGAGCTTTTCTTTTAAATACTGGGACACGTGTCTATTACCTTTGCCTGTTTCTTCACACTGCTTTTGAGTGTCCGCCTAAAAGAGAGTTTTATGAGGGTTAGAACATAGGGCACTGGAGAAATATGAAGCAGAGCAGTAGCTACTGGAAATTAAAAAAAAAGGTTTATTATGAAGTGGAAAAAAGCAAATAAACTGCATGCATAGCATTCCATTTGTATGTGTTTACATATATAAACACATATGTAACATATCAAGTTTACAAATATATTGGGGAAAAAAGTCTGTCGTAATGTTTACCAAATTAGTAGTTTTCTCTTAGGAAGAGAGGTAACTGAAAAGGAAGGAGCACCTGAGTTGAGCTCAGTCAGAGTGGCAAAGGGCTCCTGAGCTCAGGATTATGACTTCAAGCCCTATTTTGGGTGTAGAGATTACTTAAACAATAAAATCTTTTTTTTTTAATGTTTTTATTCTATGTTTGAAAGAGAGAGAGCACTAGCAGAGGGGGGCAGAGAGAGAGGGAGACACAGAATCTGAAGCAGGCTCCAGGCTCTGAGCTGTCTGCATAGAGCCCAACGTGGAGCTTGAACTCACGAACCGTGAGATCATGACCTGAGCCGAAGTCGGATACATAACCGACTGAGCCACCCAGGCGCCCCAAACAATAAAATCTTAAAAAAAGAAAAAGATAACGGAAGAAGGGAAGCATTTGGGGGATTTTCACTTTTTACATTATATAATTCTCAAGTGTTTGAGTGGTTTTCTTTTTAAAACAAAGTATACATATTAGTTTTGAAAGCAGCTATAACCTAAATAAAGATGAATTTTTATAGCCATAGTATATATACATACAAACACGTATTTTTGGGGTTGTGTTTACCTCATCCCATGTATTAAAATGAAACCTGATTTTGTTTTCAGATTCTGTATTGTTTTTTCAAATGGCATTCAATTCGAGAAGTGATCCAAAAATGATTTGCTTTGAAAACCTTACGGAGTTATTTACCAATACACTGAAGTCTTGGTTTTATATAGAGCTGAAGAGGCATTTTTGGACTCACAGTCCTGGGTAATAGAATAATTTACTTATTGCCCTCAACAAAATTTACCTTCCCTAAATTCTTGCTAATCTAGTATGATGTGTGCCTCACCATACTTGTCCTGAAAATGTAACATATTGTGGGAAAAACGAGAGTACTTTGCTATTTTGAAATCTATCAAAGACCTAGACTTGGATTTTTTTTTTTTTTTGTCTCCTCAGCTCTGTAACTTCCCTGACCACTCCAAGGACAAGCTGACTACTCCAGGTTCTTTTGAAACAAAGTGTCTAGGAGCAGAGCCGGCTACAAAAGAGGGCAGGGTTATGCTGATATTTAGCAACAATTGCTTCATCTAGAAAGGAAAAGGGCAGCCTTTAACCAATAATGTTTATAAGGTTCTTGCCCATCAATTAGGCTGCTTTCCTATACCGCATGTGTAACTCATGGTGTCCTGTCCAAAGGCGGTGTAGCGTTTTCAAGCAACAACTTGATCTTATTCCTCCTAACAATATTGTAGGTTGGAAGTCACGGTGGACAAGTTATCCTAAAACCACTGCATTTCTCGTCTGTCCCAGGAGGGGGAGCCAATCATCAAGCTGTTTAACTTATACCAAGGGACCAAAGTGTTCAAAGTACCCAATTAATTTTCTTTTTTCTGAAATTCACACGCATAGAGAATTGGCTTTTATTCCAGTTGTAAAATATCTGGAGATTATACCTACAACTGGAATCTGATCAAACGAGCAATTTATTTTCTGAAGTTTAGTACATGTTTAAACTCTTCTATGAAGATCGTTTATAACTTGCCTTAATTACAGCCACCATGAGAGCAATGTGACAAGATACCACAGGCATAACCAAAAGAGACTTTACCTGCGGGGATTTCGGTCTTCTTTTTGCTATGTCATTGGTAAGCAAAACATTTAAAAAAGTATGCTGATACACAATCGTCTCATAGATGCAACTGTAAATTCTAGTTTTCAAATAAAAAACATTTTTAAGAAAGAACCATCTTTAAAACAACTATTTCGTACCTATCAATTTCTAAACTTATTACTGATAGCCAATTAGCTATGGTAATATTGCATTTTTGTTTCACTTGGTTAATTGCAAGTTGTGTGGTGGGCCTTCGAAGGGGTTTGAAGACCTTTGCAAGTTTATGTGAAATACTGCATATGAATGCATATGCAGAAGGAGGGATACGGAGTTTTCATCAGCTTCTTAAAGCAGCTTGTGAGCCAAAAAAAAAAAAAGGACTCAAGGACGAATGCTCCATTATGTATAATGTCTGCAGAATACAGGCTTTCCTACACTGTGAACCCCCTAGCAATTCTTTACAAAAGAGACATTGACAAGAAATTACCGCTTTTCCTTCCCAAGCCTACCAGGTAAGTGTTTCAGGAAGTTCCAATCTGACATACGATTAAACATTATGATTTAACCTAGAAGAGGCAACAAAACAAGAGAAAACATGGAGTCTTGAGAAATGACAGCTGCCACAGGAACACCTGTTCCTCAGGCCTAGGCAGCCGTTGCTCCATTGTACACAAATCCCTGGTTACCTGGGACGGCACGAAGGTGACGGGGACACGTTCGTCTTCCAGCATGCGTCTCGATGCCTTTTGCCAATACATATAATCCATAAGGGATTTATGGTCAAAGTTTCCCGTGGGGGGCTTGTCGGTCTGATCCTTCTGAATCATTCCCACGGGAAGCCTGGGGTCAGGGGCCATGACTTCCATTTCCGACTGCAGTTTCTTTAGCTCTTCAGGGGACAGGTTGGCCAAGATTTCATCTTCATCAATCTCATCCTCAAAGAGTTCCTCCTGATCTGAACTCCTGCTGTGTTCCGACATGATCTTTTTTTTTCGATATTTTTCTATGTTACTAGAGAAGGAGAAATAACCAAAGACGCTCAAGATAATCAACTCTCAAGAAGTTCTCCCAGTGAACAAACAATCCAGGTGAACGCTACTTCGGGAGATTTCCGCCCCCCCCCCCTTGAGAATCCCAGCCGTGTGTGCTGAGCAGCTAAGGGTGACTGAAGCTAAGCTCATGCCGTATCTATATTAAGCAGAGCTCGGCTGGACAGGGTCAATTTATGGAACTACTCGGCTGCTCTCATTTTGGCAACTTGAGTCAGCTGTGCAAATCCATCTGCCATTTCAGGGCAGCTGCTTAGGTTTGCCAGTGAGTAACAGGTCTAGACAACCTCTACGGGAATAAAATCAGCGCTCTGCCTGTACGCTCTTATGCGGCCATACTTAAATGCACGCCAGCCCATAAACACATACCCCAACACGACAGGGGGACACCACTTCTTATTTAGAGGATTGAGGCAACTTACGGGTATTTTGGAAGGAAGATCCAGCCAGCCACCTGAGTTCTCTTGCAGTGAAAAGTTCACTTGGAGGTGGAACCGGAGCCCTCAAGATTTCCCTCTTTGCTACAGTGTAACTCTGGACGCAAACCTGCACACAGCAGAGCAGAGGTCTGGCTGTGTTACTCGTTCCCTGCGTAAGCTGAACCTTTGCAAGATGTCCTTATTTGCATCTAGATCCTGTGATCCAACAGATGGGGGCAAACGGCACTTGAATTTCCACCTCTAAGCGAGGAGTTTAATATTTTAAATGATTTGTTTTTCTTACTAAGTATCCATTAAGCCCGATAAATTAAAGTAGATCACAAATGAAATGCAAAACGAAACAAACCAAAAACCAAAAACCACCCAAACCATTAAAGTACTGGAAGAAACCATGAAAGGAATTTTTTTTTTAAACCTCAGAGGGTAATTCAGCAATGTTTATCCAAATGACAAACGCTCATTTTTTTGACTCAGCAATTCCACTCTTTGGAATGCATCCTACAGACAAACCGTAGATATGGGTGAACTGACAGGTGCACAGACCTATTTAATATAGCAACGTACAGGGGCGCCTGCGTGGCTCAGTCAGTTAGGCAGCCAACTTCAGCTCAGGTCATTATCTCAAGGTCTGTGGGTTCGAGCCTCGCTTCGGGCTCTGTGCTGATGGCTCAGAGCCTGGAGCCTGCTTCGGATTCTGTGTCCCCCTCTCTCTCTGCCCTTCTCCTGCTCACGCTCTGTCTCTATGTCTCAAAAATAAGTAAACATTAAAATTAAAAAAAGTAAAATAGCAACGTATAGAACAGTGTGTTATATGCTGTTATTTGTATGATAAGGGGTAAAAGAATGTATGTATACATACACATTTTATCACCACAGCAGATCCTTGGACAGATACACAAGAAACCATTACCCTCCCTACTTTTGGAGAGAAGAGTTACTTATCTGGGAGACAGGGCTCAGAAAGACTTTGCTACTGTCTACCTTTTTATAATTGCCAGCTTTGGGACTTTATGAATAGAATGCTTAGTCAAGCACTTAATGCTTGTTTTAATGCTTATCCGCTATTTGTGCATTTACTGTACAAAAGAGGACACAGCAAAGTATAAAGAAAATAAAAATCTCCCCTTAGGTCATCACTGAGAGCTACCACTATTAACACCTGGGTTCATCCTTCCACTACTTTTTTCCAGGCATGGGAACTAAGTCATCTTTTGCCATCTTTTTTTTTTTTTTTTTAACTTATAGGGGCGCCTGGATGACTCAGTCGGCTGGGCATCCGACTTCAGCTCAGGTCATGATCTCACGGTTCATGGGTTCGAGCCCTGCTTCGGGCTCTGTGCTGATGGCTCAGAGCCTGGAGCCTGCTTCAGATTCTGCGTCTCCCTCTCTCTCTCTTTGCCCCTCCCCTGATCACACTCTGTCTCTCTCTTTCTCTCTCTCAAAAATAAATAAAACATATAAAAAAAACTTATAAAATCAGGATTTCTTCCATAGGATTTTTTCTACTACTTTATTTATTGATTGATTGATTGCATGCGCGTGGGAGATGGGGGTAGAGGGAGAGAATCTTAAGCAGGCTCCATGCTCAGCATGAAGCCCAACGTGAGACTCGATCCCACAACCCTGGCATCATGACCAGAGATGAAATCAAGAGTCAGATGCTCAACTGACTGAACCACCCAGATGCCGCCATAATTTTTAATAGCTCTCTGTTAAGACTCTTTATCTGGATATAACATACTTTATGTAACCGATCCCCAGTTGTTGAATATTTGGGCTGTTTTCTTTTCTTTTTCAAGTTTATTTATTCATTTTTTAAGAGAGCAAGCACGAGTAGAGAGAGACACACACACAGAATCTGAAGCAGGCTCCAGGCTCTGAGCGGGAACCCATGGACCATGAGATCAGGACCTGAGCTTAAGTTGGGCACTTAACCGATTGAGCCACCCAGGCACCCCTATTTGGATTGTTTTCAATGCTCACAGCACAAGGGTTCTTTAGTAATATCTCATGTAGCTAAATCATTACACGCATGTAAGGTTTATTTCTTTAGGACAAGAAGTGAAATTGCTGGGTCCAAGAATATGAAGACATGAAAGGCTTTTCATATGACTAAGTGATTTGCTCAAAATTTTTGCAAATCACCCCAATACATAGATACATGTTCAATTATAGGCAAGTGACATATATTTCAATTCTAAAATATCGTTTATAGATATTACATTTATAATAAATACGATTAAATATTCTGAAGTATATATTTATAATATTTATCAATTTTCATTTTGGCATATGTTTTATGTGTATAATATACATACACAGACACATACATATACACATATACAACCATATAACAAAACAGGCAAAAAAGGCAAATGTAAGAAGTTTTCAGGGGATGTTCTAATGTTTTCTTCCCATCTCAGTTATTTATTTTGAAAATAAAAGTTGAGAACCTTTTCATAGAGTTGGCTATATTACTCCCAAGAAAGGTATTACCGTTTTTTTTGAATGAGCATTTAAAAATTTTTCTTTAATGTTTATTTATTATTGAGAGAGAGAGAAACAGAGTGTGAGCATGGGAGAGACAGAGGGAGACACAGAAGATTAAGCAAGCTCCAGGCTCTCAACCGCGACATCATGACCTGAGCTGAAGTCAGAGGCCCAACGGACGGAGCCACTGAGGCGCCCCTTGAATGATCGTTTTTAAAGTTAAGAACACAGGCACATAGTGGCAACACAGTGTGGACCTTTTGCCTGCCAGAGGCCCTATAAAAGCGACCGGTACCTTGAGCTTCAGTGGGCAGGGAGGTAGACCAATTCACAGATAACTGATTTGCAAACCATCATTTCAGAGACTTAGTCTGACAGCGGTCTAGAGGCCCTTGACCCAGAAGTGTTTGGTGATCGAGGAAGTTTGGGAAACGTGAAATTGTGCTTTTGCCTTTTAGAGATTTGTACAGCACCTGAGTTTTTAAAGACCCTGAGAATCACACACAAAATAAACCAATTCATTTAGTCCAATATTCCCCAGTCTAATTCATGCTACCACCCCAAGAATCCCTTATCAGTATCCTGTGCAAATAACTTTCTAAAATTCAGACCGTGGGGAATACTGGTCTAAATATGAAAGAGGAAGTTCTGACATCAGCCTGCTGGGTTCACGTTCCAGATGGCTATTGGACAACTTACGTAGCACAATTGCCTCAGCATATAAAAAGGGTCTGAGGGGCATCTGGGTGGCTCAGCTGCTTGAGTGTCCAACTCCTGGTTTTGGCTCAGGTCGTGATGAGCTCAAGCTCAGTGTGGGGCTCTGAGCTGATGGTGCAGAGCCTGCTTGGGATTCTCTGCCCTTCCCTTCTGCTTGCTTGTGTGCTCTCTCTCTCTCTCTCAAAATAAATAAGTAAACGTTAAAAAAAGGATCTGAAAATAGTTACCACACGCAATTATTGAGAGAACCAAATGAGATTAAATTAAGTAGGATCGTGCATGGCACAGAGCAAGTGACCAATAAGTGTTGAATATTACTTGTCTCATCTTTCGTGGATAACCACAGAAACATTGGAAGAAAAACAAAGGCAATTATAAATTTAATGCATTTTATAAGGCACTTCCATGACAGAAACCATTATATTAATCGCAAGAAACAAAAGGGCTTTAAAAAATCTTGTTGCTTTTACAGAAAGCAAGGGGCTTTTAGATGGGAGAAAACTCCCATTTGCATGTAAATATAAAGCCCTCCCAAGGAAACCAATCTGAAATGGTGGCTTGTAGGCTTTCAGATTGAAATTCTGTTCTGGTGACCCAACGTTTGTTTCTGATGATCCTCAGCAGATTCAGGAACTGCTGTAAGGGGGGCACTTTTGGCTCCCTTCAGTCCCGCTGAAGGAGTTTAGGAAGCGAGTGCATCTTTCCCAGCTGCTTCCAAAGTGTGCCTCTCTCATATGCTGACGGCGAGGGTTTTGCTGGTGTAATTAGCCTCCTTTGACACACAGATGATTTAGCTGTGCTTCTCCTAATGACGTGGCCCGGCTGCCGCCTCAGCAGCTTCTCACATCAAAATCCAACCACCGTACCGAAAGAAAGCAGCCAGCTGTACGAAACTGAGTTTTATTGTCAGGTAGGGCATCACGGATGGGCATCTCTGGCAGAGGTTGTTAAGTGCACCGACGCCCGGGGTGCGGGTGGGGGGCCGCTACTCAATCACACTTCTCTGGTTTGGGTTCAGGAATCTGGATTGTTTTGGAAGCTCTCCAGGTGAATGTCCTGTGTAAATAAGGATGGGAATCACGGTGCTATCCCAAGCCGCCCATTTCACAGATCAGGCTCAGAGAGCTTAAGGCACTGCATTTGATGAAGTTCACAATGCGCTACCCCAAAACACAGCCCCTGGGAACAGGGACTAGTTTAACCTGAAGGTGTTTGAGAAAAGGCAGGGGCAGGAAGGACCCTCTGACCTCCTCCTCCCTGCCCCCAAGCAGGTCCGAAGTCCCTCACGGGAGATGTGATCTCCCTTTACCCAGAGTGAAGGGGCACCCTTATCTCAGAAGACCGAAGGACTCCAAGAGGAACCCAAACTGACCGGACTTGCTAAATTTCCCCCAGCTTACTACCTTGAGCTCCTATCTTTTCGTCGGGTTATATTTTTCCATCATTTTCTACTCTTCATTAAACTCAACATAAAATCACTCAGGTTTAATGTTTCTTGGGGTCTTCATTTCCGTATGTAGGCTCCTGTGTCGTGTAAAACTTATATTCAGTACCTTTGCATGCTTTTCTTGTGTAATCTGTCTTTCGTCCATTTAATTTACAAGCTCGCAGCGGGAGCACCTTGAAGGTAAGAAAATATTTTTTTCCTCACCTGCTCTGGTCATGTCAGATCTATGCTTCAGTTTTTCTTTCTTTCTTTTTTAAATGGTTTTTATTTATTTTTGAGAGAGACAGAGAGACAGAATGTGAGCAGGGGAGTAGCAGAGAGAGAAGGAGACACAGAATCTGAAGCAGGCTCCAGGCTCTGAGCTGTGAGCACAGAGCTCGATGTGGGGCTCGAACTCACGGACTGAAAGATCACGATTTCAGGAGAAGTCAGATGCTTAACCTACTTAACCCCTGTGCTTCGGTTGTTTCATCTGTAAAGCGAGATAACAAATGTACCTTCTTTAGGATTTTTGCAAAACCTGACAGACACAATCCGTGGTAAATGCTTATTTAACATTAGTTATGATTATACTTTCGCGAATAAGTTGTATGGATTTTTTTCTGCCTAGAAAGTGCCCAATCCCCAACAAATATTATTCAAGACTGAAAAATAAATGGCTTTTGGTTTTATGCTTTCCAAACAGTACATAGACTACATGTAAAAGAAAGATGTAGGGACACTTGGGTGGCTCGGGCAGTTGAGTGTCTGACTTCACTTCGCAGTTAGTAGGTTCGAGCCCCATGTTGGGCTCTGTGCTGACAGCTCAGAGCTTGGAGCTGGTGAGGATTCTTTGTCTCCCTGTCTCTCTGCCCCCCCCCCCCCCAGGCTTGTGCGCGCTCTCTCTCTCTCTCTCTCTCAAAAATAAATGAAAACATGACAAGATGTAAAGCTTGATACACTTATGAAAAGCTGTGATGGTAAGAGGGAGCACTTCTTCCTCCAGTCTGTTTATCCGTCTGTCCGTCCCACGCTCACTCAGGAATGGGAACACTGCGGATAAACCACACCCTCCCACAGCCCCAAGCGCTAGCAGCAAAGGAACACGACTTCTGTAAATGGTTTCCAAATGTTACTAAATAAATCAGTTCTGTCCCGTTTGTGGCACGCTATTCTCTTGTGTGGGTTCACCTGGATCACCACATCGTGTTCACTGGCTGCGAGTTGCCTGAAGGTGTTGTGAGTGCGAAAGAAATGCCTGGCGCTCTCCTCGAATTTCCCCACCCGGGGTGGCTTGGCCTCAGGATGGACTCAGCTTTAGGAAGCCGGTGTTTCTCTGCAGCCAAAACATCCAGCCCATCTGGCTTTTACCAGATCCCAGAGGAGCTCGAATGACAAGGCATTTACTATTTTATCTGAATTGTTTTTATAAGCCTCCTTAAAAACGTGAAATTAAATTCATTTGATTTCGGTTTAATTTCAGTGGCGTATTAATTCTATTTCTGAAGGATGGAGGATATGATGACACTATTACTAATACTGCTACTACGCTATCACCATGACTGCTATTACCACCAGCCTCGGTACTTTCTACTGGCAGTACTATTACTACTATTATTGCTACAGCATTTACTACTGTTGCTACTATTACTGCTATTGATGGGCAAGTTGGCTGCTACTCCTTCTGCTATTAATTTCACAGCCGTACTGCTCATGTTTTTGGGGCACTTAACATTGCTAAGCCTGGGGCAAGTGCTTTATATCCGCTCTGTCCATTTCTTCATACAACAATCTGACAGGATGGATAGTTTCATGAATCTCGTTGTGCAGGTATGAAGACTGAGACATAGGCACTTGAGCTAAAGACTCACTGCCTCTAAAGTTGAGGCTCTTAGGCAGTGTCCTCTCGTCCTCTGTTACCTCCTTTCAGCCCCGTCCGTAGAAACAGCATCTCATTGGAGACTGCAAGCACACGGCACCGCCCACAACTACTCTGCTCGCTGGTGCGAATTCAAAATGGTGAACAGGGCACACTGCAAGCCGTATAATCCTCAACAGCAGAGCGAGCATCATCCAACACTTATTCACAATATTGACTTTGTAAGGATTCCTGGATCAAACTGGTGTGGAGAAGGCTGGGTTAAAGCAAGCCAGAGAGATCCCTGAGCCCCGAAGTCGTTCCCTAACGAGAAGTGTGAATTTCTGAGTTGAGACGATATGTGTCTTTTCTGAACTTTTTACCACAGGACACAGTCTAAGAGTAATGTTCCTCAGAATTCATTTTGTGACATGTCGATCTAATCAGGCCACATGAAGAAAACAGTATATATGTGTTTCCATAGGAAAAAAAAAAAAAAGGCTGGAAAAAGTACTTTAAAATGTTCCAGCTCCAAGTGGAGGCATTACCAATGCTTTTTATTTTGTTTCTTTTTTTAAAAAAATGTTTATTTTTGAGACAGAGAGACAGTGCACACAGGCTCAAGCACACAGGCAGCTGAGCAGGAGAGGGGCAGAGACAGAGGGAGAGAGAGAATCCCAAGCAGACTTTGTGCTGACTCGGGGATCAGTCCCATGAACTGTGAGATCATGACATGAGCCAAAATCAAGAGTCTGGAGCTTAATGGTCTGAGCCTCCGGTGCCCCTGCTTTCATTGTTTGATCCAGTCTTTTCTACATTTCCAGAATAACAAATAAATGATGCTTTTACGGTTTAAACACAGAGAATAACCCCAGATAACCTTTAAGTCGATTTCAGAATAACTACCTTAATCTTCTAATTTGGGCCCTCAATATCCTGCTAAAACAGGAGAAAAACAAAGGCAGGTCTGATCAGACCTGCAGAACAGAATACTTTAGCCCTTAAATCATCAGCCTCTTTTAAAACAACCCATTCACACTTTTCTATGGCATTTGTAAATGCAACAGGCAATGCTAAGATTTTCTTTTTGGATACTTCACAAACATGACATTCCCCAACTAGTTTGATTAAAGTCCACTTTCTCAAAGGCAGTTACAAAAAAAAAGAAAAGAGAAAAAAAGAAAGAAAAGAAAAGTAAAAATTGAGATTAAGCTTAAGACTTCTTTTGTTTTGTTTTTAGAGAGAACGAAAGTGCAAGCAGTAGAGGGAGTGAGAGAATCTTAAGCAGGTTCCACGTCCACCACAGCCTGCGTAGGGCTGTCTCCTGACCCTGAGATCAAGACCTGAGCCCAAACCAAGAGTCAGTCACTTAACCCACTGAGCCACCCAGGGGCCCCAAGCTTAAGATTTCTTGATAGATGTCTATAACACCTTTTGCCATAAAAAGATTTCTCCAGTCAAGCTGCAGACTCACAATGCAGATTTAAGCTCATTCACAGGTTCAAGTACATTCACAAAGCAAGAGTGATTGTACAACATTGTGACTGTACTTAATGCCACTGAGCATTATACTTAATATGGCTAATCTGATAAATTTTATGTTACGTACATTTTACTACAACAATAAAAATTAAGAATAGTGCAATACATTTAGATAGCATATTTTATTTTGAAAGATCCTTACAACTTTCGGTATTTAAAAAGTGTTCAGGGGTGCCTGAGTGGCTCAGTCGGTTGGGCCGCCCACTTCAGCTCAGGTCATAATCTCGCGGTCTGTGAGTTCGAGCCCCACGTCGGGCTCTGTGCTGACGGCTCAGAGCCTGGAGCCTGCTTCCGATTCTGTGTCTCCCTCTTTCTCTGCCCTTCCCCTGTTCACGCTGTGCCTCTATGTCTCTCAAAAATAAATAAACATTAAAAAAAATTAAAAAAAATGTGTTCACAAAATTGATTACAGTGACCTGGAAACAATCCAAGTGTTCATCAGTGGGGGACTAATCAAACTATATCCTATTCCTACCACCTAAAACCACAAAACCTGTTTTAAAAATTGAGAGCTGTTTTACTATGGAATCCTATCTATGATTTATTGAGTGAAAATGCCTATTATTAAACAGCATAATTTTTTTAATTAAAAAAACACATAAATATAATCCACATATATTTTATGTATAAACATAGAAAAAAGTCTGGCAGAATCGATACCAATATGAAGCAGGCATTCTTATTTTCTTCTTTAAACATTTCCAAATGAGGGGCGCCTGGGAGGCTCAGTTGGTTAAGCATCTGACTCTTTGATTTTGGCTCAGGTCATGATCTCACAGTTGCTAAGCTCAGGCCCTGTGTCCAACTCGGCCAGGCTCTGTGTCGATAACACGGACCCTTCTTGGAATTTTTCTCTCCCTCTCTCTCTGCTCCTCCCCTGCTTAGGCTCCCCCCACTCTCCCTCTCACTCAGAATAAATAAATAAGGGGCACCTGGGTGGCTCAGTCGGTTAAACATCCAACTTCTGTTCAGGTCATAATCTCACGCCTCGTGAGTCTGAGCCCCGCGTCAGGCGCTGTGCTGACAGCTCAGAGCCTGGAGCCTGCATTGGATTCTGTGTCCCCTCTCTCTGCTCCTCCCCCACTCATGCTCTGTCTCTCTCTCAAAAATGAATAAACGTTAAAAAATTAAAAATAAACTAAATAAAATCAACATTTCCAAATTATTTTAATATTCTGCAAGCCTATATGTACTTTTATGATCAGAGAAAACAGTAAACCCCATTTTAAGTGTGTGTTCATATGTAGACAATATCCTTAGAGGGGTCATTTTTGTATCATTAAAATGTAGGCTCTTCTGTACTGGCCTGATCATGGAGGGGCTAGCATGCCCCCTGTTCTACTATGTTTAAGCGAAAACTTTAAGAGTGGGTTCTACCTGGAACGAATATAACATTCTAGATTAATTATGCTTATATAAGAAAAATAAAGTGTGGGGAAAAAAGAATGGGGGCAATTCTTTTTAAGCCAAAGACGCTAAGTAAATGGGTCAGGGAGTCAAATTATATGGGGGGAGGAAAACCTCAGTAAAATTAGTCTTTTGAACATTTGTTCACTGCCGATTAAGTTAATTTATAGATTTTGACAAACTTTTAAACTAATCCTATTTAAGAAATTTAGAGAAATAAAACAGAGCTTCTTCAAAATAATTATAAATTATCAAACAAGAAAATAAAAAATATAAAATCTTGGGAATAAGTAATATGCTCGTGGGAATAAACCATACGATGACAAGAATAAAGTGTAGCTGGACACAGAGTGTGTTTTTGGATGAGAACACAGAACTGAGATATTTGGAATATGGTAGGATGAAAGAAGAGTTAAGGTACCGAGAATGATTCTAAGCCTCCCATATCTGTTGAACAGAGATTCCAGAATAAAACAGTGGGGAGAATGATGAAGACGCAGCATCTGAAAGGAAATTACTGCTAATTTTCCAGAATTGAAGCAAGACTTACATCCTCTGAATAAAAGTGTTTTCTGAATACTGAGCAAAATAGGTTTTGAAACGTTTAAAACCATCTGCAATTTTAAAACATCTGCATCTGGTCATACTTAGACAACTTGTAGTAAAAGTAGAGAACTCCAAAGAAACCACGAGAGAGAAAAGCCATTATCTGCAAAATAACAACAACTCAGGGCAGGCAGTAGACATCTTATTCATAGTGACGGGTGCAAAAGTCAACAGAGCAGTATCAAAAGATGCGCGGGCAAGAGAAGCACCAAATTCAGGGGAGTGGCTGCCCTTGGGTAGAGAGAGGAGTGAAAAGGAAGGGTAACCTAGGACCTCAATGCCAACTACGCTATTTGACTTGTTCAAAAAACAGCTGAAGCTCTGTTGATGGGCATGGAAAGTGCGCAGCCTCTATGGAAGACAGAATGACAGTTTCTCAACACATCAAAAACGGAATTACTATATGATCCAGCAATCCCACTTCCGGATGTATACCTAGAAGAAATGAAAATGGGATCTCAAAGAGATACGTGCATGTCTCTGCTTATGGCATGCATATTCGAATAGCCCAACAGGGGCTATTGAGCCAACCCGAATGTCTATCAACAGATAAACGAACAAGCAAATTGTGGTACACACTAGAACACTATTCGCGCAAAAAGAAGGAGGAAATTCTGTCACACGCTGCAACATAGATAAAACTTGAGGGCATTATGTTGAGTGAAAAAAAAGCCAGTCAGAAAAAACCCCAAATACTGTATGATTCCACTTATAGGAGGCGTCTATAGTGGTCACAGTCATAGAGTCAGAAAGCAAAATGGTTGTCCCCGGGGCCTGGGGAGAGCAGGAAATGGGGAGCTGTTTGGTGGACACAGAGTTCCAGTGTTGTAAGCGGAGAAACTCTGGAGACGGCCGCATAAACATGTTAAAAAACTTAACACTACTGAAGTGTACACTTCAAAATGAACAAGAGGATAAGGAATGATCAAGATCATAAATCGTAGGTGATGTGCTCGTTACCACGATTTGAAAATTACCTGAAACAATGTCGAATGAAAAATATTTAAAGCAGATAATTTGATGATAAAGATGTGCCCACCAACGTTTACTAAGGTAGAAGATATCTGCAAATGAGATGTCAGATAAAGGACTAGTATCCAAAATATATAAAGAACCTATAAAAGTAAATAATCTAATTAAAAAGTGGGCAGACAACACGGATAGATATTTTTCCAAAGACGACATCCAGATGGTCAACAGACACTTAAAAGAATGCTCATCATCGCTCATCATCGGGGAGATGCAAATCAAAGCTACAGTGAGATCCCACCTCGCACCTGTCAGAGTGACTAAAATCAACAACACAGGACACAACAGACGTTGGCGAGTATGAGGAGAAAGGGCGGCCCTCTTGCACTGTTGTTGGTAGCGCCAACTGGTGCAGCCACGGCCAAAAACAACATGAAGTTTCCTCAAAAAGTTCAAAACGGAACTACCCTATGATCCAGCAAGTTCTAGGTATTTACCCAAAGGGTACAAAAACACTAATTCAAAGGGAAACATGCACCCCCATTTTCTAGCAGCATTATCTACATTGGCCAAATTATGGACAGAGCCCAAGTTTCCAGTGTCTGATTAATGGATAAAGAAGACATGTCATATACATACAACGGAATGTTACTCCATTATTATAAGCCATAAAAAAGAATGAAATCTTGCCATTTGCAACCATGTGGATGGAGCTAGAGAGTATTATGCTAAGTGAAATAAGCTAGTCAGAGAAAGACAAATACCATATGACTTCAGTCATACGTGGCATTTAAAAAACAAGACAAACGAGCGAAGGTTAAAAAAAGAGAGAGAGAGAGAAAGGGAGGCAAACCAAGAAACAGACTCCTAACTATAGGGAACAAACTGATGGTTAGCGGAGGGGAGGTGGGTGAG
This sequence comes from Paguma larvata, assembly GCA_030068075.1. Taxonomy (NCBI): domain Eukaryota; kingdom Metazoa; phylum Chordata; class Mammalia; order Carnivora; family Viverridae; genus Paguma; species Paguma larvata. The sequence goes on from CM057842.1 coordinate 34,844,392, forward strand.
GGGATGGGTGAGAGAGGAATGAAGATTAAGGAGTGTTGTGATGAGTATTTGCATACAAATACTGGGTAGTGTGTGCAAGTATGGAATCATTATATTGTACACATGAAACTAACATTACACTGTATGTTAACTAACTGGTATTTATATAAAACTAGAAAGAAGGTCATTTGGAATCTCAAATACATGTATGCAATACAGGAAAAAAAAGATGCTATTTATTTTTTTCTGAACTATTTTATAAAATAAAAAGCCGCTTTTTTTAAAAAGTTGAGGGGATTAAGTCTACGAAAGGAAGAATGGATGAACAAATTGTGATGTAAACAGACATACAAGGGAAGACCACATGACAATAAAAATCACCTGCTGAGAAACACAGCAACACGACTGAATTTCAAGAACATTAACGGGGCCGCTGGGTAGCTCAGTCGGTTAAGCATCTGGCTCTTGGTTTGGGCTCAGGTCATGATCTTACAGTTTGTGGGATGAAGCCCTGAGTCAGGCTCAGTGCCGACAGTGTGAGCCTGCTGGGGATTGGCTCTCTCCCTCTGTTTCTGCCCCTCCCCGGCTTGTGTGTGTTGCGTAAGCATTCTGTCTTTCTCAAAATAAATAAATAAATAAACTGGAGAAAAAAAAAAAAAAGAACATTAGGTGAGCAACAGAAGCCAGATACCAAGGAATACATGCAATAAAATTCCATTTGTAAAAAGATGAAAAACCAGTAAAGCAAAACCTCGGAGATAGAATTCGAAAGAGCAGTCGCTGTGGAGGATGGGGATTGACTAGCTGGTTGGCACGAGGGGAGTTTCTGGGGTGACAGCTTTATCTTGATTGCAGTGTTTCTTACACGGGGAAATGCATTTGTCACAACTCATCTCTTTGTAAATCTAAGATCTAAGTGCTCGTTTCACCTCAATATATAAATAAAATTTTAAACAAAAGGTGAAGCTAGGCCATTTACACGTGGAAGAAAGAATTGCAACATTGGTAGCACCAAACACCTGAGGATACAGGGCGAAGGGCACTGGGGGTGATTGAAATGCAAGGAGAAATTTAGAGATGGCGACTCTGTTACTCAAGAAGCATCCAGGACATTGGAGAAAAGGCCAGACCTTCGAGAAACTTTAGAAGCATAACCTGAAACCATGTTCGGTGTCTCAAGAATTTCATCAAATCTTACTAAGGTACAAACAAGCCTCTTGCAGGCCTCGCCAAAGAAAGGGCTAAAAAATGTGGTCATTGGAAAAAATTAATTTTTTTCCTCTCATAAAATTAAATTGATTTTAATTGTATAAATCATATAGATACGTTACAGAAAAAATGGAACTACAGATCAATACAAATAAAAAATTGCAATAACTGATTAATAGATAACTACTCTTAATGTGCATATGTGTGTGTGTGTGTGTGTGTGTGTGTGTGTGTTTGAAATGTGTAACTTTCGCTGTTAAGATTGTTTCCTATCTCAGGGTACCTGGTGGTTCAGTCATTTGAGTGTCCCCCATCGTCTCACGGCATGATCTCATAGTTCGTGGGTTGGAGCCCTGTGTTGGACTTTTCGCTGACAACATGGAGCCTGCTTAGATTCCCTCTCTCTCTCTCTCTCCACCCCTCCCCTACTCATGCTCTCTCTGTCTCAAAAATAGATAAGCATTAAAAAAAAAAAAAGATTGTTTCCTATTTGGGGGCCATGTAAGTGAGATTCTACAAATCCCACTTTGCAAAAACCTGTGGCTTTCTTTAGTGGGGAGAACCCAACAGTTTGAACATGTAATTAATCATATTTTCCCCTACACTCACTGTGTTCTTAAAATGTTTTTCTCAGTTTCCTTTTTTTTTTATGGGTCTCTTACCATCTAAGAGAAATTAAGTTTGTCTTTCAAATGGTACCATTTATATTTACGACTTGGAACATGTACTGTACTTTGAAGGTAGTGCTATTTTTCCATGAACGATTTCTTCCTACAAATATAAAAACACCGTTACCTATACAGGAGCATGAAATATGACTACAAATAGCTATAGAACATGATCTTTTTAAATGCACACAGCAAAGTTTACAAATCCAAATGAACATCTTCTTATCTGCAGTCTTTTTGGTAGGATGTATACTTACTGAAATGGTTCTGCCATTCATTAAAGCATCTCTGCGATGTCTCTTTGAGAGCAGCCATTAACCTATGGAGGCTTCTGTTAAACGTTCCCAGTTTGACTATTCTCCATTAGAACACAAGCGATGTACAATCAGGGACGGTGTCTCATCTGCTTTGCTGTCCCCACTGCCGAGAAGAGAGAAGGAGGGCCTCAAAACTGGTATGTTGAATGAATGGTAACAAATTTTCACTGATTGAGAGTTGCTTGATTGCTGAGATAATTTATAGTCTCCCAAAAAGACTCTTCCCCCCGCCCTCTTTTCCCGGTGAGGATGGAGGTTAATAAGGGTAAGAGTGACAGGAAGTGGGTCTGTTGAGGTAGGCAGTGGTCGGATGACATCTCCATGGTAAAGGGTTCAATTTTATTCTAAATGCAGATGCACACTGGGAGAGAACTGCAAGGAAATAAGATGATTTGTGTCTTGAGAAGATCGTTCTGAATACCTAAGAATACATTTATGGGGCAAAAGTGGAAGCAGGGAGATACAAAAAAGCTGCTGCAGAAACCCGCAAGGGAGAAGATGGCGGTGTGAGCCAGAGAGGTCGTATGGGTGGCGAGGAGTGGATGGTTTCTGGACGCGTTTCAGGGGTAGAACAGAAGGGCTGCAGGAAGCGAGGCAGCAGGAACGAAGCAGCAGGGTCTTCCTCATGCCTTCATGCAGAAATATGAATCCCAATTTTATCAGTCTTCAGATTTCTCAGCTTAAGATAAAATCTCCAGAGAACGGCCATGTGGTTATCTTAGCTTAGACGCCATGGGGAGGGTGGGGCACCTTGACCAGACACTCCACACAAACTCATATCCGGTGAGGAAAAGGACGATGTCCCAAGAATTGCTGGGGTGCTGCTATCTGGAGAAGAAGAAATAGTTGCTTGATTGGCAAAAATACAAGAGCTATCCCCTACATGCTGTGCTAAGTTTATAACCACATCGACGACTCTTTGCTGAAACAAATCAGAGCACATCATTGAGCATATTAATACCGGTTAGTAAAGCAAGGCTCAGTGTAAGACCCAAGTGAAATTGCAGCGTAAAAGAGTTTGGATATTAATGCCTAACATTTTCTCCCATGCCTATGCTTCCTCCCAAGTCAAGTTCCAGTTGGCAAGATTTTGCTAATTTTTAAAACTCTGAGTCCCTTTTGTTGCATTTAAGAAAATTCTAGTAGGCTTTCCAGAACTCAGATGATAACTCCAGGACCGATGATAAAATCCTGTTTTCTTTTGAGCCCTCCAGGGGTTGCTTTCTCCATCTCGTCTTATTCCCGTAGCCAGCGTTATACATGACACTTTGTGTTACGCCTGCTAACACCGAGTGGAGACCGCGGGAAAGTGGCAAAAAACAAACACTTAGCGGGGTATCAGAAGGCCTGTCTCTTATTAGCTCTTTCCCATGGGCAAATCATTTACTCCCTTCCTTTTTTTTATGTTTATTTACTTATTTTGAGAAAGAGAGAGAGACCAAGTATGTGAGCAGGGGAGGGGGCGGAGAGAGAGGGAGAAAGAGAGAATCCCAAGGAGGCTCCACTCTGCCAACGCAGAGCCTGATGCCGGGCTTGAACTCATGAACTGTGAGATCATGGCTTGAGCCAAAATCAAGATTCAGACGCTTAATTGACTGGACAACTTGGGTGCCCCTCGCTTATCCTCTGTAAGCGAAGCTTTTTCATCTGTTAGATGTTATCATTTAACAATGTATATACCTAACCAGGTTGCAGTTGAAAGCCACATAGAAAATTGTGACAAAGTATACAACTCTCAGTTATGATTAATGCAGATTATTTCAAAACCGGGAATCCTGACCTCTTCGTATTTCCTGTCAAGTTCTCTGTCTTACCCTTCCTCGTTTATACATTTGGCCTGAAATACGTTCTGTGGCTTATTTTCCAAGTTGCCGTCAATCCAAAATTAAAACACACACACACACACACACACACAAAACAGCTTCGATATCACCTCTTCGAAGAACCTGCCTGTTCGTCCTCTGTCTGTGTAGGAAGCTTCATCTTTGAGTCCTCAGCTACCTGTGCTACCTCTATCCAAACACATGCCACACTGTACTCTTTCGAGGATGCAAGGTTCTCTGTTATTAACTCTATTTCCTGCATTAATTCATTTCATGATTTTGTCTTCCTTTCATGTTAGTTTTCTCGTCTGTTCAGTGTTTTGTGTGTGCGTGTGCTCTTTATATATGAGATACACAATTACCTCTCCTAAATGCTAAAATCTGCTATTGCAGCCTAACCTCGATTTCCAGTAAGGGACTGGGCAAGCATTGGGCAGGATATGCCAGTAGTTAGCCACATCGTAATGTTTTCAATTACCCTATTTTCCCCCATTTCTTTACTGGGTAAAAGAGAGAGGACATTCTAACATAGAAAAGATAACTATGAGTAAAATGATATCAAATGTACTTGGTTCATGAAATAATTCTGTAGAGCAACAGAGGGTAAGTAGACCTCTGAAGGTGATAATTTCACAATGTATAAAATATGGAATCAGTATGTTATACACATGAAACCAATGTTGTAGGTGAATTATAATTCAATTTAAAAAAGAAACAGTAATAAAGTTTACTGGTTATTGGTCGGATTCTTTTTTTTTTCTTTGCGTTCTTTATACCAAAAGATATGCCAATATCTCATGCATCAGAAAGCTTTGTAAGAACAAGGCTATCCGCTTTCTTTCTGTCTTTGCATCGTTCAGGGCACGCAAAAAGTTATCAAGTATTTTGCTGGGGTGAACGAATAAGTGAACCTATGAGCCACTTAGGCAGCTGGGGAGAAAAGGAAGACATATATAATACTCATCAAAAGTATCGGAGGTGCTTACCAATAACAACTTGATAAATTTATGAGGTCAATAGGAACACAAAGAAAGCCACAGCTCATGGGTCCCCCTCTCTGCCTTGACATTTGGACCAGGCCTTCCTCTCTGAGTCTCTGGTGTGCAACAGAGCTTACACAAGGGAATTTTGCCTCCCACTCTCTCAGGACACAGATATCATCCCTTGCAAGTGTAAGCAGCCTGGAGAGAAACCAGAGTGTCAGCTTGCATAGCACGGCTGTTGGAGGTTGTGTGACAGCTTTTAAAGCACTTGAGCCAATTGTAGTCCAAAATAGCTAACTACACCGTAGCTGGTCCTCAAGCTGTAACTGAAAGTCACGATCACTTCTTCTTGTGAGCGCTTATGACTCCAGATAAAAGGGTGGAATTAGAGGTAAGAGGGTGCCACAGACGACCAGAAGTGAGTCAGTCATTGTTTTCCCGGTTTTTAAGGCACAGCCAATACGTAGGATTATTTCAGAACATTTTGGTTTCATTGGTTCATATTCCATTCCTCAGTAAACCGTTTTCATTGGGCCGTGAAGTCTTCTTAGTAATAGAGTTCTTACGGTCTTCTGAATTCCATACTTGAAAACAGATGTTTCCTTCCACGAGCTCAGATAAATGTGACCCATCCACAAAGGGGCAACAGCCACCCAACTCTTAGAAGAATGAGAACTGGACACGGATTTGTGGTCTCCCCACCGCCACCATTGGTTTTAGTCACAGTGAGGTTGGCTCACTCATCTTATGACCAATGTCATTCCTTACATACTTCACATAGTTTGTGGGTTCTATTTTTAATTTAAGGAAAGTGTCCCATGCTAAATGCTTTAAAACAAATTTCACACTCCTGGCTTTGATTTTTCTCCCTGATAAACACCACCAAGTGATCGATTTAACCATTGCTCACCGTCTCGGTTTGCCAGACAGTCCCCGACTTTGCTCAGCAAATGTTTCCATGTAATACAAACTAGCATCGCTTTCGAAAATACTTGTAGGTATGATGGAGGCTTCTAAAATTGAAAAAAACATTTCTCTGCCTCTGCCCAACTGCAATCCACTGAAATGCAATCTGGGGATTACAGAGGGTCAAATGGTGCCTTTATAATAACAACCACCCAGAACCTGGAGAAATAAAAGGGCAAGGCTCTGGGAAAGAGGCAAGGCTACGGGCACACGGTATTTGAACATTTAGTGTTAACGTAGGGATTAATTAGCCGAGAAATCATTCTGCTATGGTTTTTACTAAAATAATTTTGAGGCTCTTTAGTTGTCATGGCATGTATAATTTCTATTAACAAGATTTTCCCTTCTTTTCCAAAATGAATGTCTTAAGAGAGATAATGTTTTCCAGGTTTCATGAAAAAATAAAACTAGGGTAATCAGTAGTCTATTTTGATTGAAAATAAACTTGTTTCTTGCATTGATGCTAATAGATTTGCCATCTTTCTTGGCATCAAAATCTATTTTAGGAACCTGAACACCTCTTGAGAGCTCCAAATACATGTGTACAAAATGCTCATTAATGAGTTATTTAAAATACAAGTTTAATTAGTGCAAAGAAAGTTAGTTTAGTAAACATCAAAACTACACAACTGCTACCAAGGCATCTGAATAGCCTGCCAAGGCCACGTCAGGGCACGACCCAGAGAAAATGACAACTACTACCACTGGCTGAGGCTTAGGTTACAGATCAGGATGACAAATACATGCCACTTGTGCTGCCACTCCCCTATGTCATGTCCATGGCACACATTGCTAACTGATCATGGCACTCTATCGAAGCCCAGAACCAACCTCCGGAACCTTCACAGAGCCCCAAGCCAGACAGGCATTACCGGTTTGATGTCTGAGATAAAATCTATATTCAGCTCTTAATTAAAACCATTTATTGGATCAGAGAGCCGAACAAGGTGTCCCTCATTTGTATCCCCCTCTTCAACAATAATCTTTGGTCATCCATCCAGGGATGAAAGTGCCTTTGCAGAAACTTTGGGATCCAGATAGGAGATTGTGAGCAACACGCCATGTAGTCCAGGACTAAGTGAGCAGGTTCGCACATGGCTCTCAGACCTGGTCTCGGCTGCAGACCAACAAACAGCTCCCTAATCCCAAGAACTCAGCCGCAGCCCCATGTGGCTATTGTTCTGTCACCGGCACAGCAGGCCAAGAGACTCAGAAGAAGTAATGCCCACCTGGATGTCAGATAATAGGCATACAAATCTTCATTCCAGCTGTGGACTCTGAAATGGACCCACAACTGGCTCTGGCCCATGTCAGCTGCACTCTGGGAGCCCCTGGAGGTAAGCCTGATAAGCTTCGGTAGATTCTGAGAGTGAGACCCAGCCTGTCCCAGCCATAGTCCACAAGCAGGTCTGCTGGCACAAGGACCCAGCTGCAGACACTTCTTCCTGTGCTACTGGAGGTCCTACAAGAGCCCTATACTTGGCTCCAGCCCACCCTCCAACTACAATCTTCTAGCAGTCAAGATGAATCATAAGTGACAAGGTCACAATATAGTGATGAAGATGCTGATTCATCAGGAAGATATAACAATTGTAAATGTATATGCACCCAGCATTGGAGCACCTAAATATTTAAAGCAAATATTAAGAGAACTGAAGGAAGAAGTAGACAGCAGTATAATAATAGTAGAGGACTTTAATACTCCACTTTCAATATTGGAAAGATCATCCAAACAGTAAATTAATAAGAAAATTGTAAACTTCAATAACACTATAGCCCAAATGGACCTAATAGATACACATGGGACATTAAACAGCACCAGAATACACATTTTTCTCAATCACACATGAAACATTCTACAGGACAGATCATAGGTTGGCCCACAAACTAAGTCTTAACAAATTTAAGAAACAACAATGGTATGAAATCAGAAATCAGTAACACAGAGTAAAATTGAAAAATTCACAAGTACATGTAAATTACACAACATGCTCCAGAACCATCAATGGGTCAAAGGAGAAATCAAAAGGGGTATCAGAAATTATCTTGAGACAAATCAAAATGTGACTCCTGAAATCAGGGTCATGAGTGCAAGCCCCTCATTGGGTGTAGAGCTTGAAGGAAGGAAGGAAGGAAGGAAGGAAGGAAGGAAGGAAGGAAGGAAGGAAGGAAGGAAGGAAAGAAGGAAAGAAAGAAAGAAAGAAAGAAAGAAAGAAAGAAAGAAAGAAAGAAAGAAAAGGAAAATGCAGTGTATTAAAACTTATAGGATGCAGCAAAGGCAGTTCTAAGGCGAAAACTGGCAACAATAAATGCCCACATTATGAAAAAAAGTGATCTCAAATAACTTAACTTTATAACTCACTGAATTAGAAAAAGGACACACTAAGCCCAAAGTTAGAAAAGGATGGCAATAATAAAGATTAGAGCAGAAATAAATCAAAGAAAGACTAGAATAACAATAGGAAAAAATAAAAAACTAAGAGTTTTTTTTTTGGAAAGGTAAGTAATATTGACAAATCTTTCTTTTATTTTGCTACTTATTTATTTTTAAGAGAGAGAGAGAGAGAGCATCCAAATTAAAAAAGAAGTAAAATTATCTCCATTTGCAGATGATCTGATCTTATATAGAGAAAATCCTAAACATTTCACCAAAACTGTTACATGATATAGAATAACATACAGAAATCAGTTGTGTTTCTATAAGAAACAATGAAATATCTTTTAAAAAAAAGAAAACAATCTCATTTATCATAGCATCAAAACAATAAAATTCTTAGGAATAAACTTAACCAAGGAAGTGAAAAATCTCTTCACTGAAAACTGTAACACACTAACAAAGCAAACTGAAGAAGACACAAATAAATGGAAAGATACCTAATGTTTGTGAATCAGAAGAATATTGTTAAAATATTTATATTATCCAAAGTCATCAATAGGTTTAATACAATCCCTACCAAAATCCCAAAGGCATTTTTTACAGATAGAGAAAAAGATAATCCTCAAATTCATATGGAACCACAAAATTTTGAATAGGCAAAAACAATCTTGATAAGGAACGAAGCTGAAGTAAACATACTTTCTGATTTTGAACTAGATAAAATAGTAATCAAAACGGTTTGTTACTAATGTAAAAGTAAATTAGGGTATTACTGGCATAAACATAAACACATAGACCAATGGAACAGAATTGAGGGCTCAAACGAAAACCCATCTGCATATGGTCAACTAATATTTGACAAGGGGTTAATATTCAATGGGAAGAGATAATCTCTTCGACAAATGGTGTGGGGAAAACTAGAAAGTCCCATGCAACAGAATTAAAGTGGACTCCTAAGCTTACACCATTCAAAAAAATTGAATGGATTGAGAGTTAAATGTAAGACCTGAAACTGTAAAAGTCCTAGAGGAAAACACAAGTGAAAAGCTAATTGACATAATCTTGGCAATGATTTTTGGATATGACACCAGAAGTCCAAGTAACAAATGTAAAAACGAGTAGGACAACATCAAACAAAAAAGCTTCTACACGGGGCGCCTGGGTGGCTCAGTTGGTTGAGCGTCCGACTTTGGCTCAGGTCATGATCTCGTGGTCTGTGAGTTTGAGCCCCGCGTCAGGCTCTGTGCTGACATCTCAGAGCCTGGAGCCTGCTTCACATTCTGTGTCCCCCTCTCTCTCTGCCCCTCCCCCACTTGTGCTTTGTCTCTCTCTCTCAAAATAAATAAACATTAAAAAAATTTTTAAAAAAGCTCTACACAATAAAAGAAGTAACAAACAAAATAAAGAGGCCAACTATACAACATGAGAAAATATTCGCAACCATAAAAGGTTGATATTCAAAATATATAAGGAACACATACAACTCAATACTAAGAAATAATCCAACAAAAAATGGGCACAGGACCTGAACAGGCATTTTTCCAAAGAAGACCTACAAGTGGTCAACAGGTACATGAAAAGATGTTCAATATCAGTAGTTATCAGGGAAATGCAAATCGAAACTACCTGTTAGAATAGCTATTACAAAAAAGATAGGAGATAAACAAACATTGGCCAAAAAGCCCCGCTGCGCACTGGTGATGGGAATGTCAACTGGTACAGCCACTATGGAGAGCAGTATGGAGGTTTCTCAAAGAATTAAAAATAGGGGGCAACTGCTGGCTCAGTTGGCGGAACAGGCAACTCTTGATCTCAGAGTTGTGGGTTTGAGTTGTGGAGTTCTAGCTTAGAGCCCCATGTTGAGTATAAAGATTACTTAAAATCTTAAAAAAAAAAACAAAAACAAAAACAGAACTACCATATGATCTACCAAGCTCATGTCCGGGTATATATTTAAAAGAATTTAAAGAATTTAAATCAGGATCTCAAAAAGGTATCTGCACCCTCTGCAGCATTATTCACAATAGCCAACACATGGAAACAGTCTAAGGGATTATCTGTGGAAAAACAGACCATGGTATAGACATACAATGGAATATTACTCAGTAATAAAAAGAAGGAAGTCCAGCCATTTGTGACAGTGTAGATGAGCCTTGAGGACATTACGCTGTGAAGTAAATCCAAGAAAGACAAATACCATATGATCTCATTTATTTCTAAAACAAACAAAGGGGCTCATGGGTGGCTCAGTCAGTTCAGCATCTGGCTCTTAGTTCAGGTCAGGCCATGATCTCACAGTTCATGAGTTTAAGCCTTGTATCAAGCTCAGCACTTATAGCATGGAGTCAACTTGGGACTCTCTCTCTTTCTGACCTTCCCCTACACTCTCTGTCTCTCTCTCAGAAATTATAAAAAAACTTAAAAAAATCAATCAAACAAACAAAGCCAAACTCATAGAAACAGAGTAGAATAGTGGTTTCCAGGGGCGGGGAGAAGGAAGGGGAAATGGGGAGACGTTGACCAAAGGGTACAAAATTCCAGTGAGAAGATGAATAAACTCTGGGAATCTCATGTATAGCATGGTGACTATAGTTAACAATACCGTATTATATACCTGAAAATTACTCAGAGTAGATCTTAAATGTCCTCCGCAACCAAAACAAAGGATAATTATATGAAGTGATGGATATGTTAACTAACCTTATTGTGGTAATCATTTCACAATGTGTATGTGTATTAAATCATCACACTGATAATAATTGACCTATAATTGAAACGTAGCATTTTACATCTCAATAAAACTGAAAAAAAAATACTCCCACATTTATCCAGAAGTTAGGTTTTGTTCCTTGCAACTACTCTTAGGGATTTGGGGGACCATTTACTTCTGCTCCCTTTCAGCGCTCTGATCCATGGAGTATACACAGGTGTCAATGCAAAAAGACAACACAAGTGCGAGACTATTCAATGTTGGCTAAGAGTAACGCACTCTAATGCAAAGTGCAGGACCTGGCTCACGTTCAAGGATGAAGTGAGACTCCTCCTTCTTATTCTCCCTCACAGAATCTACTTCTTGGGACCCATCTAAAGTGTGGGGGTGAGGGAGCGAGATGCAGAGATCAAGAGGACGGTGAAAGAGAAGAGAAGGATGAGTAGGGCAGGTCAAGCTCTAAGAGGGGGCCCGAATACACCATATCTGTTAAAACAATTTATTTAATGTATATTTTGTTTTTGAGAGAGAGAGTGTGTGTGAGCAGGTGAGGAGCCGAAAGAGAGAATCTGAAGCAGGCACTGCCCTGCCAGCACAGAGCCCTACCTGGTGCTGAAACTCATGAACCGCGAGATCGTGACCCGAGCTCAAGTCAGTAACTCAACCAACTGAGCCACCCAGGCTCCCACACCAAATATATTTTTAGTAAAAGGGACATACTTTTACCACCACCGCCACAACAAAAGAACTCTGTAATATTTTAAATTAAAATGTAACTGAACATACTATATATATATATATTTTTTTTTTTTTTTTTTTTTTGCTAAATCTGAACATTCTAACTTGGACACCTTGCTGCCCAGGCAAAACTGAGGGTTTTAGTATAGAAGGGCAAAACAAATACTGAATATGGGATGAAAAACATTTGCCACAGATAAATACTCTTATGCCCACCTTACAGATCAGAAGCTAAGGTTTAGAGAAAGGGAAGAATAAAGTTATTCACTAGTAAGTGCTAAAGCTGGATTAGATTCCACTGACCACAAACCCAGTGTCCTTTAGCCCTTATGTTATTGGCCTCTGTGACTTGAGAAGCTTCAGAAAGTAAGAGAGAGGTCAGGTTAAGGGCTGTTTAACACAGTGGCCAACTCGCCAGTGAAACGTGGCCCCAAGGGAAGTAACAGTGTCACCAATCAGATTAACAACTCCTCTTCTCAGAGCAGTGGGTCTCTACTGAGGGGGGACTGTGTCTCCGCAAGGGACATTCGACCATATTTAGAGACCTTTTTACTTGTCGCAACTGAGGAGGGGACGCTACTGGCCTCTAGAAGGTAGAGGAGAGGGATATTGCCAAAGACCTACGCTGGACAGAACAGCCCCTGCACCAGAAGTATCAGACCCAAAATGTCAATACCGTGAGGCTGGCCAATTCTGTCCTAGAGGAGAGAAGCGGGAGCATACTCCCTAACATAAACCCTCTGAATACAAAGAGGGAGCTTCGATGAAGACCCAAGCGTGAGATATCCCCTATATGTTAGCCTTAGAGTAGACTCAATCACGTGCTATTTTCCTTCCCATATGTGCATAGTCTAACTTTTCCTATGATGCAGGAATAAAAGTGAAGAGTTTTCCAGGAGAAGATATCCTATAACCAGAGAGATCAGGCTCTCCAAAGGAATTTTAGAATTTACAACTGTGAGAAGAGTTACTGGCACCATTATGAAACTATTTGTTTAAAACAAATTGCAGTATGTAACCCAAGCAACTTAACATCATTCAACTCTTTACTAAAGCCAAGCACAAGTAGAAGTAAATATACTACCTAAAACCAAATTTATAAAACCAAGCAGAGACTCTACTTAGGTTCTGGAGCTCACCTGCACTACCTCTATCCTCTAGATGGGGAATGAATCCAGAGCATTAGGGTGTACACAAACTTGATCTTCCCAGATTGGCTTTCTTTTTGATTTAAGAACAGCCTCTGTCAAGAAATGATTATTGATGTGTTGATTCACAGATCAATCTAAATTGATGTATGTACCGCCTTTCGCAGATTATCTTCAAGGAAGGCTAACAGTTGCTTTATTAATGTAGCTAGTGGGTTACTGAGAGCAGAGAGCTGGATTTGGGCTATTTTTCTTCTTGTTAAAAATATATTGTTGATCAGAATCTAGGGAACGTGAGTTTGGCACTCACAGTTTCTTTCTCTCAGTGCACTTATCCGATTACCTCGTTAGTCTTATGGCATGGTAACTTTTGATACTGCCCCCAACAAAGACACCAGGCTAAAGGTGTCTCTATCCTTTGAGATTCTTGGTAGATCTCCAGCCCAAACCTTCTTGCCTCCGTTGAGACCTTGCCAGATGTACAGTATTTAACAGGTCGACAGCGTTTGCAGCCTTGATGGCTTGTTTGGACCTTCACTGTTGCGTAGGCTAGCACTCTTTACGCATCAAATCTATACATTAGCATTGGATTATGGAAGTGCTTATGTTAGCTGGAACCAGAATTTTAAACTTACTAAAGACGTGAATTCCAAGAACCTTTTCCAAATGGGATTCTAGCCAAAGGGTATTGGCTTCTTAAGTAACCAAGGGCATGGTTACAGAGAGAGCTCATTTCTAAAGTGGTCCAATGGCATTAATCCCAGGGAGAGGAACCGGTGTGCAGAGATCAGCTACTCTGTTAGGTACTGTACGGGTATATGTCCTATCCACTTTTATCAAAACAAATCGATTTTTTCATTCCCATTGGGGAGATGAGGAAAATGATGTTGGGCCTGTAACCTAACAAAGCGTTGGCTTGTTTATCTATAGGATGGGAGTAACAGTCGTACACATTCTCATGGCTATACTGTGAGGACTGAATGGGAACCCAACTATAGGACAAAAGCATTAACTATTGTTAGGTCTTATCATCATTATTTCTATTAACAAGATCTATATGGGAAAGTGACCCCAAAGCCTTTGTTCTTCTCACTACGCCATAAGACCTCCAAATAACAGGAATCACCTTTTTTTCCGCTTATTTACATGTAATCTTAGGGATGGCTCAGACACAGCAGTGAACTTTCCTTAATCCCTAAGTTATTTTTTTCATTCCTAGAATCCTCTCCGCTGGCAGAGAACTCAAAAAAAGGGGGAAAAAACCATAGACCAAGCAAGATGTGCATGATATTCCCTAATCTTAAGGTATTTTTTCCTTCAGAGTTTTAGAAAATCAAGATTACTTTAGCCTGCTGTGCTTGGACTACAGCAAAATAAAGGACCCATTATAGTCAGGCTGGTTCTGTAGATACAATTCTTGGCCAAGAACCCATGACTGGCTGGTGCCCTGTAATGATAACCCCACCAACAGTTCGCTATTGACTCGGTTCTACAATGGCTACTCCCAGTGTTGCCGGATGTTGAGTATTACAAAATGGATACACCGCCTTTAAAAAAAGTTACCAAGATAACAGCAATCTTGAACATACACACCCACAGAGTCAGAAGACACTTCCTCCAGGAAGCCTTCCTTGACTCCACCCTGCCCCCAATTGTGTTGGTTGCCCACACCCAGTTCCCTATGGGTCCCTGATCATATCGTTTTGCATATTATTACAATCACCTATGAACTTGACTGACTCCTGATTTGACTGCAAACTTCTAGGGGATGGAGCCTATCATGTCTGAGACGGTTACTTTTATCGTCCAGCACATTACAGGTAATGATTTAATAATTTATAAATTAATTCACTTAATAAAGAAATGATAAGCATGTGAAAAACTAAGGAAAGAAGAATGAACACATAGTGTGTTTGGCATTGGAGAGAACTAGGAGAGTTTTGTATGGGATAGACAGCAGTCCTTGGATTTATTAAGCAGTGAAGGTAGCTCGAATATGAAACCTTGAGTATGGAAACCTCATAACGTGGACAGTACGAACCATTTTTTCCCACATTGTTATTGGTGTAGAAAACGTATTACATCAAGTTTGCGTTAAGTATATACCATTCAGGGGCATTAACTGCATTCACCACTATCTACATCCAAAACTTTGCATCACATCAAACAGAAATTCGGTCACCTTTACGCAAGAAGTCCCCATTCTCTTCTTCCCCTGGCCTCTGGTAACTTCTCATCTTCTTCCTGTCTCTATGAAGTTGCCTAAAGTGGAATCATACGGTATTTGTCTTTTTGTGCCTCGCTTATTGTACTTAGCCAAACACTTGCCAGGTTTATTCACATTGTGACAGGAGGACAATTTTTAAGCAGAGGAGTCGATGAAAGACAGCAATATCTTACAAAGACACTATGAGAAGATGCATATGAGTGAGGTGTGGGCTTACTATTGCGCAGAACCTTCCCTACGTTTAAGTGGCTAGAAACCTAACTGTTCACAAATGTGTCACCCGATCTTAATCAATATATAGAATTCAAGTTTGCTAGAGCTGAGGGCATACCTAGTTTACGGTGAAACCTTTCAGACAGTGACACCTGTTACCATGACATGGCCAATGCGCAATACAGCGAGGACAAAGGACAGGAGTCGTGGGACATCCTGTTGGAAAGCAAGCAAACGGCGTGCTAACTGTGGATGCTTTGGGATGTGAGCACCACTGTGCTGCAGCGGTGGTCGCGGCTCCCATTCGATAAATGCTCCCATTTAATTTGTGAAAAGTCAACTCTACACACCAGCGAGAGACAGCGAGGGGGGAAGAGAGAAAAAGGGAAAACAAGTCTAAATTGTGCAAGTGATTCTCATTTCCATTTCGCTCCATGAGCTTATGCCTCAGAAGAGAAAGAAACTGGGACATATGCGTGTCTTTTCTTAGTTTCCACCGTGTGAGCTTCCTGTTGTGATTTTGAGTCCGGAGTTTCAAAGTAAGTACTTTTTATACAACGCCGTCACGAAAGAGAAGCTACTACTTCTCTTTGTCGGTGACTCACGTGAAGAAGTATCAGTGCATTCTGGAATCCGCCCCGTTGGGACTTAGTGCAAGGGGACGTATTACATTTTAATGTATTATATCTCTAATATATTTTCTGACGTATTTTGACCAGACACGATTTTCACCTGACGTGCTGACATTAGAACCTAAAGTCTCTTCCACTTTAGGTTCAGCCACTTTCATTACGGGATATGGGGGAAAGCCCTAACACCCCGCAAGGTTTCTTGAACGTAGCGTGCAGTGCTATGGAGATTTGGCAGTTTGCAAGTCACAGAAATGAACTAGAGCCGGCTCAGGCTTAAAAAAGGGAAGGCATTAGTCGAGAGGATTTTCTACAGATCTGAATCTGTGCATGCAGGTATGAACACGCAAAGGTCACAGAAATGCCTTCCAAGAGTTCCTCCAAGCGTGTCTCAAGCTGTGATGTGCGCCTTATAAAAAAAGCATCCTTATTCTGTAGGTGTAGGCTGGAGCCTGAGACTGTGGATCGTACAACAAGCTTCCAGGTGATGTTCACGCTACTGGTCCTCTGACAACTATTTTAGTAGAAAGGTTCAAATGCCAGCTATCAAATTTTGACCCCATCCAGTCTCTGACGTTTTCACTTCCCAATTTCAAACTCGTCAGAGAGGCTGTGGTGGCCCTAGCTTAGGGAGTCAGGTCACGAAAGAGCAAAATTACCACCACTACCAGCATACAATGAAGGTTCACTCTGAGCCGGTCGCTGTGCTATGCAATTTATAAGTATTATCTTTAATCTGCACACCAGCCTTTGAAAGGGAGGAAAGAAAATAGATTCTTAGACAAGCCCAGTGACTTTTTCAAGGTCACAGAGGCAGCAGGTGTCACAGCTGGGCTTTGAACTCACACTGCCTGTCTGTGGAGCCCCATCTCTATTAACTTCAAGTTTTAGCAGAGGAGCTGGGATCCCTCATGAAACTGAGGGAGGGCAGAGCCCGGAGGAAGAATCACTGTCACCTGGGCAGATGCACGCTCTAAGATTTAATATATTGGCACTACGTTAGTATTCATGAATCATTATCAAGGTGGAGACCAGTCAGATTACTTGAATTTTAGTATTTTTCCAATAAACACCACCCCCTTTTCCACTCAAGTACAGAAAAAGGACACCAGTGTCAGAGAAGAAAGCAAAGCATCTATGTATAGATAACAGATAAGTGCGGTGCAGAAGGGATGGTTTCAGATGGCACCATCTTGCTACTTAAAGGGTGGGCCATGGACAAGAAACAAAGGCAGGCCCTGGGAATGCATTTCAAACCAAGTTGTCAGACTCTGGGCCTCAGATCTCCCGAATCAGAACCTGCACGTTAAGGAGACTCCCAGGGACGCCTAGGGTTCGGATGAACCAACACTACCTGGATTTCCACAAGCAGGGCTGGACAGTCGCGGGTCTCTCTCGCGATGATCTTGCTCAGAGAAACTGTGTGCTATGGCTACTCCAGGGCCGGGGAACTGGCCAAACGCCCCCTTTCTAGAGACAGGCACACTGAAAAAGGAGGCAGAGGATTTCCAGAGGAAGGGAACGCGCAGGGGAGGGGCCAGCCATAGCTCTGCCGGTTCTCCTGTCTCACGATGGCTATGAGCATCACCTGACAATTGAAAACGAAATCAGTGATTGGGTTCACCTGCAGATATTCTGATGAGTCGGTCCATTCCTCCTCAGTCCTCAGTGCGCCTAAGGACCAGCTTGAGAGCTCATGCGAATGCAGATTCTGATTGAGTAGGTCCGTGCTGCTCCATACTCTGTTCTCAACTGTCCGCACCCTGATTGGTTGAGTGATCTTTACTTCCATGTCATTATTCAGGGCAACTTTGAAAGAGAATGTACCTTCCCGAATCCTCGCAAGAATCTGCTGGGCAGAGACTGTTAACATGTTAACACAGCTAGAGCTTGTTGGCTATAATTTTGTCTTACTTGAACCTCGAAAACACAGCCTGCAGAGTCAGGTGGTGTTTCTTCTTCATTTGGTATTTGTTGTGGGTTGAATTGGTCTCTCCCAAAAAAGATACGGGGCGTCGTAATACTCAGGACCTGAGAAGGTAACCTGACTTGGAAATTGGGTCTTGCTTTACAGATGGAATCGAGTTTAGGCGGGCCCTGTACTGAGATGACTGGTGTCCTTATAAAAAAAAAGGGGCAATTTGGGGGCACCTGGGCAGCTCAGTCAGTTAAGCCTCCTACTTTGGCTCAGGGAATGATTCTGGAGGTTCCAGGATTCAAGCCACGCATGGGGCTCTGTGCTGACAGCTCAGAGCCTGGAGCCTGCTTCAGATTCTGCCTCTCTCTCTCTGTCCCTCCCTCGCTCACACTCTGTCTCTCTCAAAAAATAAATAACGAACATTAAAAAATTTAAAATTAAGGGTCAATTTGGACACGGGGACATGCACACAGGAAGAACGCCAGGTGAAGATGGGGGGTAGAGGACAGGGTGATGCGTCCACCGCCACAAAATGCCAAAGATTGGTAAGAAGCTTCCAGAAACCAGGGAGAGGCATGGAACAGACTCCCCTTCCCAGCCTTCATAGGAACCAACTCTGTCATCACCCTCTCTCGGACTCTAGAAAGTTGAGGCAATACACTTCTGTTAGTTAAATCACAGTTCGTGGTTCTTGGTTTACGCAGCCCTAGCAAACGACCATGCAATTTCACAAGCACTTGGTAGATGAGGAATTGGTTTCAGAATCTAATTGGAACATGTATTTAAATAAGACTTGGTCTCTGTGCTCTAAGAGCTGACAGGCTAATGAGGGAAGAGGGGAGGCACGTGTGTGTGTGTGGGTGTGTGCGCGTGCACACACCCAACCCCCCCACCCCAGGATCAGTCTGGCAGTCTGGGAGGGATCCAGGAAATTTTCACTGGGTAGGTAGGGTGTGAATTTGAAAGTAAAATGTTTGTTCCAGTCATGCCATTGCCTAAAAGTCCATGGACAGGTTTTAACGATTCACTCTTCATTAAAAACCTAATAATTTAAATAGCACTTAAAGTTCAGGTCAGCCTTGAAATATTTTTCTCCTTCTTCATCTGCATGCAGTCACATTATTAGAAGAAATAATTTCTGACACTATATTCAATTTACTGAGCTCCAAGGGGCTGAAATTTGCTAATGGTTCAGCTCCAGGTGGGTAATATGATTGCCGTTTTGGTTTTTTTTTAAGAACGAATTTCATCCCTTCTCAATCACCTTCATTGCACTGTGAGTGGAAGCAAATCATTAGGGTTCCGAATATTATCCTGCCGAGGAAATAATTTATGTTGCCTGGAGCCAGAGATTTCAAAATAACAAATAACATTTGCAGGACACGCAACAGAGAATGCCTAAAGCGTTTTCTTTATTTTATTTCAACTCAGGTTTGTAATTTCTCATCGCAGAACACCTCGGTAAAGACCCCAAGAAGGGCTTTGGAAGGCCAGACGAGGCTCAGACTGTACCTTTGCCTTGAAGCCCAGAATACCAAGCCAGTTTTCTATGTCATGGGGCGGAGGGGGCTTGTAACTCTACGAGAGCCCTTCCTGATCTGTGCTTAGTACAGAAACGGCGGGATTAACCAAGTAGGTCTATGCCGTTTCAAAATCGTGAGCTCTGTTTATTAAAATGTCTGGTGTCTTTGGCGATGGGCTGGGGAAGAGAGCTGCCAGATGAAATGACAGACACGTACTAAAAATCATTTGCGATCTAGCCCGACTTCAGATTTAACCGAACACCTTTTTATTTGCTAAACCTGAGAACTGGAAGCACAGCATGAGTGAGATTAATTACATCGTGGGGTAGAGGACCTTGAGCGCTCCATCACTTCGTGAACGGAAAGTGTGAATAACATAGAAAAGGCAGTACATGAGCTTTAGAATCAGTCAAATCTGGGGTAGATTTCTGGCCCTGTACTTGATTATGCAAGTCCGAGCAGTGTACCAGAGCAGTCCCTCTGGGTTTCTATTTTCTCATCTGTAAAATGGGTACATATAACACTTGCCCCCTCTGTGTCTTAGGGTTAAGCCCTAGCACAGAGCAGTGTAGTGCGGAGCAATAATGGAGCCTGAGGAAAAAGGTGTAACCAGGAATCCTGAAACTGCCTTTATTCAAAACTTTAATATTCTGTTCCTCCCGGTTTTCTTTGCCTAAGTTTTGATTTTTAAAAAAGACTGCATTAAAGTATTGTTTATCTTGTCCGCTGGGTTTTCTTTTTTCTTTTTTTAAAGTTTATTTATTCACTTAGAGAAATTCCCAAGCAGGCTCCGTACCATCAGCGTACAGCCTGATGAGGGGCTTGAACCCACGAACCACGAGATCGTAACCTGAGAAGAAGTTGGAGGCTTAATCGACTGAGCCATCCAGGTGCCTCTCAGCTGGGTTTTTGATGCCCCTTTACATTTTGCACCTGAGAAAGAAGCTCAATCACCTCACACTAATCCTGGTCCTGGCACGCAATGAATCTTAAATATTTTTACCATTTTAATTGTATTAAGGTTTAAGTTTAATAACAACATTAAATATTATTAATAACACCTCTCATCGTACACTTCCTTGTAGTGTCACATTTGAAACAGTAATGACCGGAAACATTTATAAGGGCTTAGTCTGTCCCTGGCCCTGTGCTAACCTCCCGAAGTGCATAATTTTATTGAATTCTTTTTTTTTAATGTTTATTTATTTTTGAGAGATAGAGAACAAGCCGGGGAGGGGCAGAGAGAGAGGTAGACACAGAATCCAAAGCAGGCTCTGAGCCATCAGCACAGAGCCCCATGCAGGGCTCGAACTCACAGACCGTGAGATCATGACCTGAGCTGAAGGCAGCCACTTAACCCACTGAGCCAACCAGGGGCCCCTCAATTCTTAACAGTACTATGAGATTGTTAAAATTACTATTATCCTTTTTATAGAAAAGTGAAGTTTTTAAAAATTTAAACAATTTCCCCAAGGGCTAAAAAAATCAAGCTGTGAGGCATTCAGGATTGATTTTTTTTTTTTTTTCCCTGCAGGGCTGCTGAAACTCGTTTGTACGCACAGGATTTGAATTCCTTAACAGCGGCCGTCCCTCAGAAACCTCCTGCCTGTGATAACCCAAGCAGCCTCTAGGTGTCCTCGTTGCCCAATTTTGTAAGAGCCGGACCTGCAGGCCAGAGAAAAGTACTTTTTAGGAACGGTTTTTCTCAGGCGTGCTCTTCAGAGGAACTTTCATGCATCTTGTGCATGTTTTCAGACCAACGAGGTGTGATCTAGAAGTTTCCTGATCTGAAGAAAAGCTCTGGATTGAGCAGGGCAAACCTCTTCATGGACCCAAGAGTGTGATACTTCTCTTTCTAGAAGAACTCTCTCCAAGAGCTTCTCAGGCATCTGTTCTCGTCCCACCTGCCGGCGGGCGGTGACCCGGCAAATGGGGTTGCCAGGTGTCCTGTATCTACGGCACGTGTTCTGAATTTAATGATTTCGTTCGGCGTCGTTTGGAGATTTTTTTCTAGGATGCCCTAAATGTATCTACCTTTTTTTCCCCCAAGTAAATGGCAAACATTTGGCAGTTTCAGCTGTTTTTTCAAATTTTACCTAGCACTTGGATTTTTTTTTGTTGAACCTGGCCACCCCTCTGCATTCTTCTGCACAGAAAAAGGCAGGTGCAGGCTTGGAGCCAGCAGTGGGGCCAAGCCCGGTGTGCAGCATGAGAGGCCTCTGGGGCACCCGATTTCAGGAGGCACTCACTCTGGGCTCTCGCAAGTGCATGTCACCCTAGTCCGGGTCTTGCAGGAGCGTTCTGGCCCCAAAGTCTGGAACGCAGACCGAGTTCCAGACTCAGCTCGACTCCGGGGGTTAAACCTTGGTGCATCTTCCATCCGCGGCAGCTTGCAGAGCGAGTGACCAACATTCATTCTTTACAAAGGGTCTGTCTATGCATTTGTGAATTGCAGTCCAGGCCTGCGTACCTTCTAGACACATAACACGGGTAAAGCACTTAACCTCCCTGCGCTTTTGTTTGGGATTAACAATTCCAAATTCACTGTAAGGATCCATTAAGAAAAAAACATTCCAGTCCTCAGTAGTGCCTGAGAGATAATCAGCTGTTCACAATGATGAATAGTTTCAAGAGTGTTGTTGTGTCAGTGGCTAAACTAAGGCAGTACTGATTCTCAGAAACCCCAACTTTCTAGATCTCATGTAAAATTAAACATCACTTACCTTTTTCTTCCAGGAAATAATGTATCCAATGAAGCACCTGCTAGAGACTAGATGTTACTTGTAATATGTTGTTCAGCCCACAAATATCCTTGTGTGCTGGGTACTATCGGGGAAACTGAGGCCCGGGAGGTTAGAAAACTTACCCTAGGTCATACAACCAGCAAGTGCTGAGGCTGGGATTGATTTCCAGCCCGGCAGCCTGTCTCCAGGTCTGCCTGACTTCAAAGCCCACACCCTTAACCACCGCTCTATGAAGACGGTATGTCTACTCCGACACCCAGTATCTTCTGGTAATTGAAGGGCTGTGGAGGATGCCCTTCCCAGTCTTTGGGAAATTTGCTTGATGAGATCTTCCTCACTCTGGCTTCCCAGTCTTTCATCTCCTTATGGAGACAATTTCTTTCGAAATGAGGAGACGACCACATAAAGAAGGATTTTCCGGGGAAAGTTAAGTGTTCGTTTTGCAAGGGAGCAGGGGCGGGAGGTGGCAATGGCTCGGTTAACGCACTGTTCACAACCCTTTGAGTACGTTCGTCAAATGCATTTGGTCTTTTCCTCCGCCTTCTTGCAAAGATTATTCTCCCCGCGTTGGCCAGTCATTAGCAGCATCTTCAAGCTACGCCCTAGTCAGAAGTGTCTGAAGTCGCAGCTTGAAAACCCACACACTGCAGCCTGCCCTGGTCTGTCTTCTTCCCCATTTTCTCCTTGCTGATCGGATGTCCGTCCCTCCCCTTGACCTTGGCTCCTTCTTCCTTCCAGGGCGGCTCTTTCGTTTGCTCCTTCCTTTCTTTTTTTCTTTGCTTTGCTTTCTATTTCAGAGAGTTGCTCGATGAGCAATTGCTTTTTAAGATGTCATGGTTAATAAGGAGCATGAGATTTGGACCCGGACAAAGGGAGGTTTGAATTTTGGTTTTACAACTTACTTACTGCGTGGTCACGTAACTGAGGTCAGAGGTAACCCTTTCTGAGCCACTCTCTTTGTATTCTTTTCTGGGATAGGACCACCTTTGTCACACGGCTGTAGGAAGGATTAAATCAAATGACAGCACTTAGCCCGGTTGTTGGGACTATAGCGAGAACTCAAAAATGGCAGCTGTCTGGGCTCCTGGGTGGCTCAGTCGGTTGGGCATCCGACTTCAGCTCAGGTCATGATCTTGGGGTTTGTGGGTTCGAGCCCCGCGTCAGGCTCTGTGCTGACAACTCAAAGCCTGGAACCTGCTTCGGATTCTGTATCTCCCTCATTCTCTGCCCCTCCCCCACTCATGCTCCGTCTCTGTCAATAATAAATAAACGTTAAAAATTTTTTTTAAAAAATGGCAGCTTTCTTTCTGATTTCCTGTGTTTCTTCAGTCCTGGAATAATACTTCCTCCTATGGTTTTAGTTTCTGAAATGAACTAAGCTGGTTTTGGCTTTAGGGCTTTGGCAAAAGCCATGATGACATTCTCTTAATCCTGGAAGAGCTTCTATTCCTTCTTGTTTAACTGGACCTTCTCCTCCCAACCCCCAAGCCTGGGCTGAAGCATCATGCCCCAAATGCCCCACTACGTCCCAGCAACCTGTGGTATTTTCTGCATCCTTTCTTGTCTCACCACACTTGGCTTTCATAAGACAAGTTATTCGCATTGGTCACTTCAGTTTCTCCCTCCTTGACTGGACTGTCAGCTGCAGGAAAACATTTGATTCTCACTGCCTAGGACAGTGACTAACACACAGATGATGTTTTTTTTTTTAAATTTTTTTTTAATGTTTATTTATTTTTGAGAGAGAAAGATAGATAGAGCACGAACGGGGGAGGGGCAGAGACAGACAGGGAGACACAGAATCTGAAACAGGCTCCAGGCTCTGAGCTGTCAGCACACAGCCTGAGGCGGGGCTCGAACTCGGGAACAGTGAGATCATGACCTGAGCCGAAGTCGGACACTTAACCAACTGAGCCACCCAGGTGCCCCACAGATGATGTTTTAATATTTGCTGGATGTATGGTTTTTCAAATCACATACAGTCTCTCCCCCACCCTCAGGAAGCAATCATCTTCAAAATGAGACATCTCTGCTAGAACGCTGGAAGGCAGCACCCATAGAAGCGGATTTAGCACATTTTCCCAGGTAAGACATCCAGTGGGATCACTTCGGGCAGTTTGGATAGAACTGCTATTTGTTGTGTGGAACCATCCCGTCTCTTATAGCTGTGTTTAATGTCCCTGGTCCCTAAATGCTAGTAGTATTTCCGAATCGTTGGGGGATTCCAAAGTGCAGCAACATGTTTCCAAATGCCCCGCAGCAGGTGGTACATCCCCAGTTGAAAATCACAGAACTTTAAACCTTTGGGACTTCCTAAGTGCAACAAGCATTTAAGAAGAGATCATTACTTAAAACTCAGCAGTTGCGTCAGCTTCTGCCCCCACACCCCTGGTCCCAATACACCATCCTTGTCAAGACGGCTGCTATTCAAAAGCAAAACAAAAGGGAGAAAACATGGTTGTGTGTGTACTAACATTCAGAATCAGCCAAGTACTGGGGCTCCTGGGCGCCTCAGTCGGTTATGTGTCTGACTCTTGATTTTGGTTTGCGTCACGATCTCTTGGTCGTGGTATCGAGCCCCACGTTGGGCTCTGTGCTGAGCGTAGAGCCTGCTTATTAGGATTCTCTCTCTTTCTCCCTCTGCCTCTTCCCTGCTTGTACTTTCTCTCTCTCAAATAGATCATAGATAGACAGACAGATAGATATATAAATATTAAAAGAATCAGCTAAGTATTGCCAGAATAAATCTGGTTGCAGATTTCCTATTTTATTTTGCAGGGGAAATAGATTCATGAGTCATCAAAAGTAGAAGAGGTTGGAAATATTAGAGGGATTTTTTTGGGGGAGGGGACAGGGCTCAGATTCTAAGAGGAGATTAATCCCCAATTCGCTCTTTCCAAGGAGAATCAAGAGCACAAGCCCCGGAGCACGTACAGCTGATAGAGGTCTATTCAGAGAGGAGTCCTTGGGGTCCTGAGAGAAGAGCATAGAAACTTCATATAACCATACTGCCCTGCACCGTCAGACATGGGAAAGATCAACAGATATTTTCAGTGCTACTAATCAATATTTAGTTCATTATGGTTAGCCGTGGCTGTAACAAGTATATTCACTGGTGTGAGACATTTTATTGACTTGAAAGGAACTTAACAAATGTACTCGGTCCATTGATGAGCTCACACAGCAATAAATAAAGCAGTCCACTGGGCTGCAAGCCCGGGAAGTAACCCAGAGAAGGGTTGTCTCCACCTGTGTTCAGACCCAGACCTGCCTCTGGCTTTTGCCACTGGTAATGGAAGAAAACAAACAAACCAAAACCAAAATCAAACCAAACAAAAAAAATCAAGAGCAGCTGAGTTTAGCGTGTATTCCCTCAATTTTCATTAATCTGTTTTTTAAAAATCTTGTTTGCTACCCTGACTGTAGAGAGACTGTTCACGGCACGAGGCTGTAGGAGTGCAGATTTGGTGTTTGCCAAGTCAAAATCTAGGACTTTCCTTACTAACATGCATGGATGGGGTGCCTCCTGTGACAGAACTCCAGGTAAATCCTACTGAAAGGGTTGTCTAGATACGCCGGACTCATGGTGAGTGCTGAGTCACCTATAAAATTGTTGAGTCAACTGTATACCTGAAACTAACAAAGCACTGTAGATTCACAATACTTCTCAATGTAAAAAAAATGGTAGTGGGGCGCCTGGGTGGCTCAGTTGCTTGAGTGTCCAACTCTTGATTTTGGCTCCGGTCATGATCCCAGGGTTGCGGGATTGAGCCCTGTGTCCGGCTCCATGCTGAGCATGGAATTTGCTTGGGATTCTCTCACTCTCTCTCTCTCTCCCTCTCTCTTTCCCCATCTCCTCCATTCTCACTGTCTAAGATAAGTTTTTAAAAGGGTAATTAAGGAGCTCTGTTACTGGTATGTAGCTCAAGATTAGTACAGAAAGTAAGAGTCTGTGTTTAGAAACTGTGATTGCAACTTGAGAGGTTTTTTTTTTAAATGTTTATTTATTTTGAGAGAGAGAGAGAGAGTGGGCAGAGGAGGAGAGAGAAAAAGAATCCCTCTCCGTAAGAGCGCTGTTAGCTCAGAGCCCGAAGTGGGGTTCAATCTGACCAACCGTGATCTCATGGCCTGAGCTGAAATCAAGAGCCACCCAGGTGCCCTGCAACTTGACAGAATAGTTTTATGTCTGATGAATCTAATAATGAGCAGGAATGTGTATTTTTGCATCAGTTTTTTTTTGCATTTCTCTAGGAATTCATTTTTTTAACCAACGTTTGCCTTAGTAATTCATTTTTATTTTTCTTCACAAAACTATAGGCCCACGGTAGTTCAAAGTTTTAAAAATCTGACTTTCACTACGGATGCTTTGAAGATAAGTATTCTAGGAAATAATCCAAATTCTTCTACAGTCCTGACAATAATCACTATTCCACTTCTTAATGCTCTTAAGGACTCACATTTGAAGGAACTCCTTAGTCTGAACCTTTGTTCCTAAGAACAGGCCAAACTTAATAGTTTGAGACAATTCTGGAATCTTTATTGCTTATAACATTAAGCTTTTATGAGTACAAGAAAGAATGTCGAAGAATTTTCTGAAATATAGAAAAAAAATATAAACAGCAAAGAAGGTGAGGCGATTTAAAAAATCCACCTTGTAAAATATACATCTTTATGAGGTAGATCAAAATATATACTGATACAGAGAAGCCCAAGATACGTTCGGTGAAGAAACAAGTCGTAAACTATACTTGTATTATGATGCTGTATTAAAAAAAAGAATTACTATTTGCATAGAAGAAAATCTGAACTAAGATCAAATAAATTAACAAGTCTGAAAAAAAAATCCAAACACAATTCTTACATCTGGAATGTCAGGCTCCCAGGGCACGATCATGGTCTCATGTTATATATTTGCTTTGTGTTTGAATTTTAAATGTTTATCGTGACTATAGGACATACATACTGTAATAAGCAGATCAATCTGTTATGTTGAACAATTTGCCTCTGCCATGTTTTGGTTATTAATAAATACACCAAAAACGTAGTTGAGAGAGGTCTTCCTAAAAAGATAGTGGGGGAAAAAAAAATCATATAGCAAGCCCTTGGTGCTTCTATTTCTTTACCTTCCTTAAACATTTGGGAGCCAAGCTCCCTGCGTTCTTTCAAGGCCCACTTGCACTTCTGAGCATTCCGTCTCTTGAACAGAGGAAGGTTGTTTCCATTTAAGATCCTTGCACGGAAGTATTAAGGTCTTCCTACGTTTCAATTCCCATTCCCTTCTCCCCATGGTGCAGGATAAAAACACGTCAGATGAAACATTTTCTTGAATTTAAAAGACCTGTTTGCGATGCTGGAAAACTAGGACGAAGGGCTTGTTACAAATAAACAACATTCGCAAGATCGGGAAGCCTAAAAATTCACATCCGTCATCCTCCGTGAGGCAATAAACTACCGTGTTCCATCGATTCTAAGACAACTTTATTGTAAGACATAGCATCGTTTTATGTAGCACTAAGAAAGAAAAAAAAAACACTGCCAATTCATTGAGAGCATGCCATCAACCAAAAGATGCATCCGGATTTCACAGATGTAAATATGAAAACATGTGCATCTTGGCATCCGTAAAATATGGTGATACTCTAACTAAAAATCCGCCATCTTGCCCAACGTGATTACATAAAGTAGAGCAATTCAAACTGCTTTGTATGAACCCTGAATGCAATGGAAGAAGACGTAAACATTTTCAGTAGCACACCTTCTGTTTATTGACCTATGTAAAAAAATAATAGGTCTTAAAAAGTCAGAACAGTAAAAGAATATGCAAAAGTATTTCTGTTTCTAGAAGGCGATACAAATATGCAAAAAGGAATAAGTTATTTTTTTTTTTTGCAGGTCTTCTTTTTTGTTCCAAATTCTTTCCCCAAACTTCATTTTTAATGATACAAATGACTAAGGACCAGTTTAACAAATCATCTTTATGTATATATTACATGCTTTGGAATATAGATAGAAAATGTTCCAAAAAAGTTGTTCAGAAACTTCTCTATTCACAATATGAACATGAAACCTGTATAAAAGGGGAGGTGGGGGGAAGGGAGCACCTTTTATGGAATATTGAAGCAGAGTGAGGACGACAAAAAAGATCAATCTGGAATATGGAAAAATTTTTTTTAAAAACCCTACAAGAAACCATAGCTAATTAGTTCTTCCAAGTAAAGTATGAGGTAGTTTTAGCCTCATAATTAAATCTACTACAGCTTGGAGTTTTTTTTGTTTTGTTTTGTCTTTTTGTTTTGTTTTTGTTCTTTCCTTTTTAATGACTAATCTTGTTTTTGTCACTCGGTGACTTAGAACCCTCTGTGGAATCAGGACAATATACTTAACTTTCCTAATGTTCACCATTTTAAGGCACGCAATTCATCTAAAATGATGTGACTTTCGTTTTGTCACTTTGTTTTGTTTTGGGTTCTTTCTGTATTACCTTAAAATACTTTTTCAAACTCTGAATTATAAAAACTCTCCATGTGAGGTCTGTCGTTTCAAATGACAGCCGCGTTGGAGAGTCACCAGCCTGAATAATCACCCAACAGGCCACTGGTGTAGAAAGGAAAAAGAAGCCCAATAATATTGTACCTTAGAAAATTCTCCAAGCAGAGTTTGTCAGTTATTCGGGGGGCTGCTTTGTTTTCCCCAATCTGCTACCATAAAGTTATATTACAGGATGCTACGGCAGTAAGTCTTTCCGGAACCCACTTTACGGTGCTTATGAAAACCATCACTCTTTATAATATCCTTACAACATTTACACTCATTCAGAACTTCATGAAAATCCAGCTTCTCTTCAAGTAATTTTCCAATACTGTCTGAATTGGTCACGTCCGTGTAGAAAGAGGCATGTTGTTATTCTTCGTCGGCTCACGAATCCAAACTTCCGATGGTGAACAATGACTAAGGAGCTTCTGTTTTCCTTTTTCTCATCATTCTGAATTGTGCTCTGAAATTTCCCAACCTTCCTTCCTATTCAGGAGACCCTGAACGCACTTTTCACAGTCCGACGGTTTGCCTTCAACAACTTTTATTCCCTTAATGAGTGCTTGCTACCGATAAAGGTGGCGTCTGTCCTTGGCAATGGTGCCACCTTGCTCTGTGAGGTTAGTGCCCGGAGTGGGAAAGGCATGGGGTTCAGGGGCTGTGACGTGGCCTTCGAGTGTGATTCACTTCCGGGGCAACAGGAGTCCTCTCTTCAACCTTTGACGCCTTTAGCTTTTGAAAGCCAAACAGCTTTCTGGGAAGACGAACACATTTTGCAAGGCACGCTAGTGTGAGAACGCGGTGCTTGGTCAAGAGGTCCAAGTGCAGTTCAGACTAATGTTCCAGGCTTCGAATCTTCATGCCAAAAGAGCCTCTGCTCCCTGCTCTTCAGGCTTTCTTCCAACCGGTTTCCGTCTGTACTGTCCAGTTGACTGATCTCTGTGTACTGTCTATTAAAGGAAACCAGAAAAGTTGTTACTTGGGGTCACTGGGATTCCCAAGGTACAAAGATTACTCAAAGAATTAGTAGACAGCACTGTCCAGAAAACAACGCTTATATATCCAACGCCTGGAAATAAGGCAAAGCGTGACTGTGTGCCCTTTCCTGGCCCTACGGGAGCACTGTCGAAATGGCCCATGCAAGGCTTACTTCATTCTCAGGAGAGGTATTCCTTTGTCTCGCTTTCATTTACCACTCATTGGGACCCAGACTGCGGTAAGTTACGTGTTAATCTGTAGGGTTTCTGTCTGGGAGAAACACAAGTAACTTCTGTCTACTGTAAAAAGATTACGGTTAAAGTTTTATGGCCCTGTAAGTCATTAACTTTTTTTTTTTTTAAATCTAATTTCGTAATCGTATTGCAGCATTTTATCTTTGAGTGTGTTGAATTCAGTGTTTTGAACCGTCTTGGAAGCAGCTTTACCATTCTGTTAATGGGTTAAATAAATCTCTGACACACGCCCATTTTCTCTTTGTGTGAGCGTCATATTTTTAACTTTTTAAAAAGTATTTCTGACAGCCGCATTTTAAGTCATCTTCAGATTAAAAGAATATACTAGATCCTTTCCTCAGGGACAAAGGAATATATTTAGAGGCAGGCAGGGGCACCTAGGGACATATTTTACACCCATAGGGTATATTGGTCAAGAGTAAACAGCATCACAAATAAAAATCACAGGCATATTTGGAGGGTCGATCCAAATGAAGGCATCCTATTATACAAGCCATTCCGACCAGCAAAACTTCATTCCTACAGTAGTAGTTTAGAACGGGTTAGATAGTTAGTGGGTTTCTTTTTATTTTAAATTTCTTTAGTAAAAAGGATTAAAAAGTCAGTGGAAGAAGAGCTTTGGAAAGAAATACTCTGCGAAAGCAGGTATTTAGTGTCTTCCTCGATACAAACACAAAGTCGGATTGCCACAGCTTCAGCACATCAGTCAGAGCGAGGAAAACTGCTAAGCAAGAAGCCACACACAGATCGGAGGGGCCGTACTTACTACTGCTGGCTACGCTTAGCAAAAGAGAATTTAACACTGATCTCATTTCTGGAGACATAACCACTCTCCGGGACAGAGGCCCTCGGTTTTGCCTAGTTTAAGGTAGAGTGAGATAAGGAAGTGGATGGGCAATGGAAGACAGGAAGTGAAAGAAAAGCAGTTATTTGAAAACAGTTTGCAGCAGAGAGCCAAGAACTGGACTGTATTACATACTAGGTAGGACAAGAGATTTCAACAGCTTTGATTCTGGAAAGTTCATGCCACTGACAATTATAACACATCAGACGTGGAAACAAATTCTTAATGGTAAAAATTGGTAGCTTTCTATAATATCAAGAGCCAGACACTCTGGGAGAAAGGCTATCTAAATAAGACATACTTCGTTTATTTTAAAAAAATACTCAAATCTTTAACGTGAGGGCAGATCTAAAGTTTTTTATTTTTACCTTTATCTTGAAACAAAATTTCTCTCTTATTTTAAAAAATTATGTTTCCATCCCAAATAACACAATTTTACAGCAAATTTCTAAAACGTGATGGATGGATGTTATTATACTTGCCTTGGTAATAGGTCAAGTTAGATTGATCATTCTGGGGTATAATAAAAAAAAGCCTTAGGGCGCCTGGGTGGCTCCGTCGGTTAAGCGACCGACTGTGGCTCAGGTCATGATCTCACGGTTCGTGGGTTGAAGCTGTGCATTGAGCTCTCCTGTCAGCATGGAGATCGACCCTCAGTCTCCCTCTCTCTCTGCCCCTCCCCCAGCATGCGTTTGTGCACACGTGTGCGCCCATGCTCTCTCTCTCAAAAGTAAAAAATAAAAACATTAAAAAAAATCCTCAATAGGCAAATAGATGGAAATAAGCACACCTGTACCTCTGTTGCTGGGAGGGTAAACTGACAGATCTTTCCAGAAGGCAAGGGCTTAAAAAAACACATTTTTCCATTTAATCTATTAATTCTACCTATTGGGATGTAGCCTAAGGCAATAATCTGGAATCGAGACAAATATTTTATAGAAAGACGTTAACAGCAGCATTACAATGAATTATAATGAAAAAAAAAAAAAGAAAATCCAAAAATTCAAAATATAGGAACCGATAAATAAAGTACGGCATATTTACTGAGGGGTCACGTTGATGCCATGAAACAGGGCTTACAGAGTTTTAAAAAAATAAGATAACATGTGTGTGTTGTGATATTAAGTAAAAAATTGGGATTTCATAGACAACAAGAGATGTAAAATTGTACGTAAGTTTATCATTCCAACCACGTTAGAAATGGATACAGAAAAATGGGGGAATGTGTCAAAATGCTAACAGAGACAATCGCTAGATGGTGGACTGGTAAGTCAATTCTTCCCTACTTCTTTACCCCTTTATTATTCTCCTAAGTTTCCACAATGAGCTCATATTATGTGCATATGCGCACACACAATAGAGATCTTTAAATAGTTTGTAACTTCCTGCAAGTCACCGTCCCTCTGACATCGGACTCCTGTGTCAAGCCACTTCCGGCTGGCTGAAATAGAAAGGCACACTTGGCAAAAACACATTTTCTCTCAAAATGTTTCGTACCTTCCTGAGTCCAGTGAAAGTGGTATCAAGGATCTTAAAACCGTCTTATGTGCTGACTGTTTTATGTCATTTCTAACTCTAACTCAGGCAACAAAAACGGAAAGTAAAAGTATACAAATAGGAAAACTCTTTACAAAAGAACTATACAAAATGATAAGAACTGAACTGAAAGACTTCAGCTCCAATTTGGGGTCAAAGCCATTTTAGTCCTTGCTCCTAACTCACTTACAAGTATTATTTACAGAAACCCAAGCTATTTGAAGTCCTCTGAGGTATATTTTCACTAAAATTCTATTTTGAGAACACCTTTTGTTGAGTTCAGACAATTGGCCTAAGAGCTCCTGCCAAGAAAAACTCTGATTGAACATGGAGAAGAAAATAAAGCTTTGGGGGTTGAATACCTCTAATTCGCTTGTAACACTGAGTAATTTGTTAAATTATGATTTCACTCCTATGTGGAATTTAAGAAACAAAACAGATGAACAGAGGGGGAAGGAAAAAAAAAGAGAGATAGGGAAGCAAACCATAAGAGACTCTTAACTATGGAGAACAAACTGAGGGTTACTGGAGGGAAGGTGGGTGAGGGACGGGCTAGATTGGTGATGGGTATTAAGGAGGGTGCTTGTTGTGGTGAGCACTGGGTGTCCTCTGGAGGCGACGAATCACTAAATTGTACACCTGAAACCAATTTTACCATATATATTAACTAACTAGAATGTAAATAAAAACTGAAATTACAAAAAGGGAAAAAAATTAATCTCTTCAAATCCATGGGACAGACACTTTTATAAGTTATGGTGTGTGTAAGTCTTCCTATGCCTGAAGCAATGTGGCCTAAAACAAATTTAAATAAAAACAAACAGAAAATGCTCTATTTCTTGGCACCATGGGTATGAATTATATTCTATGAACAGTGATAGAGAGAAATGACCTCTTCAAACTTAACTCATCCTGCATATACAAAGAAGTGAAAAATGTGTAATGCAGAGTTTGCAATCTTTTTTAAAATTACATTTTAACAAATTGTTCTTGTATATTCCATCCAAATGTTTACAAAGAACGATGATTAGAAATAGGACAGCTGGCTATGTCTGTAGCTTCTTAATGAACACAGGGTCAGACACAAAAAGGCAGCAGATGTTTGAAATCAAGCCTACCAACTGTCTGTGAGGGATTTTGGTGAGGACGAACGTCTCTGGGGTAGAGATATTTTTCTTACAAGGTTCCAGAAGAGTCTTAAGTGAATATATCTATACTATGGCTTTAAGCACTTCAATTTAAAGAAAACTTTCAGACACAGATTTTAATGTACAGATGTCTATAAATAGAGTTAAATTTGAATAATCTAGATTAGGAATGAATAAACCTTTTCCTTAAAGGCCTGATACGTAGAAACAGCCACAGATATGGGGCGCCTGGGTGGCTCAGTTGGTTAAGCATTTGACTTCGTGATTTCAAAGTTCGTGAGTTTGAGCCCTGCATCGGGCTCTGTGCTGATGGCTCAGAGCCTGAAGCCTGCTTCAGATTCTGTGTCTCTCTCTCTTTGCCCCTCCCTTGCTCCCCTCCCACAAAATAAATAATCATTAAAAAAAAAAAAAACCAGCCATAGCTAATATGTACATGAAGAAACATGGCCATTTTCCAATAAAACTTAATTTACAAAAACAAGTGGCAGCTTGTTTTGGCCTATAGGCTATAGTCTTACGATCCTTGAGCATTCATAAAATAAAATAGAATTCCTGAATTCTTTTAACCAGGAATAGGCTAATAGAATTTTGAAGCATTGCTTTCTCACCTGCCTGGAGAGGGCAAAGGATTATAGATGTTGCCATAGCAGCTGGTGTAGGAAGAATGTGCCGGGGTCTCGTATTCAGATAGCCCTACAGCTATCTGGGTCCTCCAGTTCCCAGAAGCATTTGTAGAGGATACTAAAATGGAAAAAGACAAAATTAGTGGCAATATTCAAAATGAAGATTGCTTAGGCCATTTATATATACATTATAATTATCTGTGTGCAGAGATTAAGAGCCAATGGTTATAATCAACAGAGTTCTTTTCTCTTCCAATAGAGTCACTTACTGGCCATGTGACCGTGGGCAAACAGTTTATTCTCATTATACCTCAGTTTCTTCGCCTGTGAAGTGGGGATGATAACACAAATATATCCTGTATAGGGATGGTCTCGTGATTAAATTAGGTTATTTATGAGAATATTTAACACTTTGCCTGGTATAGAGTAAGCACCCCAAAGATGGTAACTATTGATATCATTATTAATGAGAATAAAGTTAATTGAAAGGCATGCTATAAAAAATAACCTAAAAGACAGGTAGAAAAGAAATTCTCATATATGAAGTGTCTTCCCATTTGGGCTATGGTGGCTAGATACATAAGGCTTTGTTTATAAAGATAGGGTGATGAGTTTGAGTTTCATGGAGCCTTTGGCAGAAAATCACTCGTAAATTGACCTGTTGGGACAAGACTCTTTCCTCTGCCAAAGGCAACATCAGCCACCAGCAGAATCAATGCATCCTTTTTGCCTAAAAAAAAAAAATTGTGTGGGGGGGGGGGAAGGAGGGGGGAGGGTAACTAGAATAGGAGGCATTTCAGAAAGAAGAGAATTAGTTCTACTGAGGGACTGAACTGGAGCAAGACAAGGGCGCAATTTAGGAACAAAGCCCAGTGAATATCTCAGCACTGGTGTTCGTGGTTCTGTCTCTAAAACCAGTCCCGCGCCGTGCCGAGGACGCACAAGGTGACCACAATGCCAGGCTGGTGGTCCAAGACCCACGCTGCTCACGTGTCCTTCCCACTCCCCTCCATTTCTGCTTCCTGGCAGCCACCCTCCGCCTCTTCTTTCTCACACCCACAAAGCCCCCGTGTCCCGTGTAGGACAGATGCATTTCAAAACTCATCTGTGGCCCTGGACGACGTGAGGTGTTGACTCAAAGATGTAATTCTCTCACTTTGAGTTTCCAAGAATGTTTCAGAACTCTGAGTCAGGGGCTGTCGGGCTTGGTGGTGAAGGTGTGAGAGACAGCGGTGGGAGAATTCTGGGGCTTGGGCAGGGTCATTTCAACTCGCTCAGCTAGAACTGCCCCCACAGGAAGACTAGAATAATCATAGTAAACATAACAATAGTGCTCACTTACAGAACTGTTGCATACGTTAGGTGGGATAGTGCACAGAAAACACTGAGCACGCTGTGGGGCCCGGGGGAAGTTGCCAAGAGACGGTGGCTGTCATTTCTACTAAAAGTGAGTCACCAAGAGAGTCTTCTTGGAAGGCTGGAAGGAATTACAAAACCCCTAATTTGGCAAATAATAGGAAACTCTCTCCACCATGCATGTGTGTATGTCTGTGGTAATACATTTTTGTAGCTATTAAGTGAAGACAGGAATGAGGAAAATTCCAAAAGGGAATTCTAGAAGGTCTAATTTTATCCCTCGAATTCCTTACTATAATGTAATGCTTTTTGGTCTGTGGGGCCGAATCCTGTTACCAGGTAGGCTCCTACTGGGTCTGAATTAGGAAACATTAACTCCATTCTTAGCTTTGCCAGAGACACTGAGCCAAGCACTAGTAATGCGGCAGTTTTGAAGGTGCACTTGTCTCTCTCCAGCCTGTTTAAAAAGGCATTACCAAAAAAAAAAAAAAAAAAAAGAAAGAGGTGCCTGGGTGGCTCAGTCGGTTAAGCGGCCGACTTCAGCTCAGGTCATGATCTCACGGTCTGTGAGTTGGAGCCCCGCGTCGGGCTCTGTGCTGATGGCTCGGAGCCTGGAGCCTGCTTCAGATTCTGTGTCTCCCTCTCTCTCTGCCCCTCCCCCACTCATGCTCTGTCTCTATGTCTCTCAGAAAATAAATAAACGTTAAAAAAAAAAAAAGGCATTACCCCAGCCCTGTGCCCCGATGGGCTTCCATAGGCAACTCAGCCCTCCTTGTTTGGTTCTTTCTTTCTAACACCGTCCCCAGGTTTGGTTTCTGAAAGATTCTCATGCAACGCCCTGAACCGTAGGGGGAAGAAAGGCACTCTCTAGACCCGAGCCATAAATAACAAGGAATACATGACAGGAGCCGTTTTGTACGTTAGATGTGGTAATAAGTGGGAAAGCCCGCGCGGAAGTCCAAAGTCCTACACAAACAGAAGAGAGACCTGAAACCCAAACAGAGATCTCCATGGAAATGCCTCCGGTCAACAAGCTTATGAAACTTTTAAAGGCACAGTTTTCACAGATTATTACTCAAGGATTCAGGAATCCCGGTGCTGTCTTACTAAGGGGTCATGCTTGAAAGCGGGGGCAAGATCGCATGTCCTCAGGTTTTCACATAGTTCAAGGCTGTAGAGCTTTAAAAGGGCTTTATTTGTATTCGTTCCTCTGGCTGCTAACTAGACCGTGTGCTCCTCAAGGAGCACACACGGGGTCAACGCGGGCTCCTCGGCATGGGGGCTCTGCCCGCTGGTTTGCTGAATAAATGAAACTATAAGCAGGCACTCCTCTTTCTCCTCATTTCCCTACTGAGGGTAGCTCGCACAGTGTGGGAAAACGGGGGTCAGCAGGAGGTTCTTCACGGGTTTTAGTGGAGGGAGGGGCCAAAGTTAACGCCTGAAGGGAATATCTCTAATCAAAACCATCTTGGAGGATCCCTTAAATCAGCCATCAAGTAGAGTCTAAATGATTACTGAATTGAGTCAGGGCATGTAAAGTACTCAGTGCCAGGAACAGTGTCTCCTAAATGCTGGCTCCCCTCATAATTATCAGAATCCTCACGTAGCTACCTGAACAGTCAAGCCAAACTGCCTTTAGATATCAAGTTCCTGCTGGTCAACGGGGAAGGGTGTCAAATCCGAATGTTTTCTGCTTCCCCAAAGGGCTTACGCTATTTTTGAAAATATCAAACATCCGTGACCTGGACCCTTTTATGAGCTGTGGCTATCAAGATAAGACCTAGAAAAGATACAATATTTGAAAGCCCCTAACACGGGGAGGCACAGAGTAAGCTCTCAGTGAGTATCTGCTGCGTTTGAATCTATGATTCGCTCCATAGGACTCCTGTGGGCTGTGTTCTTGGGAGAGCTGGAGAGAAGAGTCAGGGACAGCCTACAACTGTTTTTAAGTTGGTGATTGTTACTGTGGCTCCACAGAATGGCTACCAGTCTCCTGAGCTTGGGTACAGGTCCCGCGAGTCTGGTGGTGGTGGGGAGGGGGGGAGGGAAGCCATGATGGAAATTCAATCCGAGTATCAGGTGACTCTGCCGTATTCTTACCTGAAGAGTAGGAAGATGTCCGACTGCTGGGAGAGCAGGGCACTTGCAGCCCAGCGAACCCCAGGCACCTCTGCGACCCCCTGTCCGAGTCAAAGCTAGTCTGGGGGCTGTGCCCCTGATCCTTCTGTCCCGAGGCCCGCTGGTACCAGCCACGCAGGTGCTCTGCAACTAAGGCCTTGTGGATGGTTTTGGTGATGTGCTCTGACTTGGCGGCAGCCTTCCTGGGCAGCCGGAGAGTTGCATATGGGTTATGGGGCACCCGGTCGACCTCGTCTTCATGAAAGGACCTGCTGTAGTCCCTTTGGCGCTCGTATCCATAGTGGGCCGAGGCCCGGTAGGAAGGATTGACGCTGTACTGTCCCTCAGTGTCATTCTCATAGACATAGCCGCCACTGTAATAAAGGTCACACTCTGCATAGGGCGCATACCCGGCAATATAGTAACTAGAAGAAGGCTGTTCCTGACTCTTTGTGTAGACGCCATTCCTCGAACTATCCTTTTGTGCTAGGTTGGGCATGCTTCCTGAATTTGAAGTCGAAACGTTCTGTTTCTTGGACCTTCTCCGGCCCCTGGCACGAGTGTCCAGAGTCTGGGTAGTGTAATAGGGGCCGGCAACGGGCGTCACGCAGTAATACTCTGTGCTTGACTGGCTGGTGTAGGAAGACCCGTCGTCCAGAATTTCCGTACTACTGCTTCTTTGGGATCTGGAGAGGGAGAAAAATGGCTTATCGTTGTCCATCTCAGACAGCAGGTGGGACTGAGACTCAAGGCTTCCGCTCCGCTGGCGGCAGTGCTGGGAAGAAGATTCGGGTCTGCAAGAGGAGAAAGGCAGACGTGTAACAGAGAGTGAAGGAAAAGAGGACCGAGATTAAAAACACGAACACGGGGCGCCTGGGTGGCTCAGTCGGTTGGGCGGCCGACTTCGGCTCGGGTCATGATCTCACAGTCTGTGAGTTCGAGCCCCGCGTCGGGCTCTGTGCTGATGGCTCAGAGCCTGGAGTCTGCTTCTGATTCTGTGTCTCCCTCTCTCTCTACCCTTCCCCTGTTCACACTGTGCCTCTCTGTCTCTCAAAAATAAATAAACATTAAAAAAAACACGAACACATGGCTGAAGGATTTAACCCCCCTTGAATTGCTATAAAACTTTAAAGATTTCCGTGCGTGCCTGAGTGACTCAGTCAGTTGAGTGTCCAACCAACTCTTGATTTCAGCTCAGGTCATGATCTCACAGTTGTGAGACCGAGCCCCATGTCAGGGTCTGCCCTGGGGGTGAAACCTGCATAAGATTCTCCCTCTCCCCTTCTCCCCCTCTCTCTTTCTCTCTCTCTCAAAACAAGCAAACAAACAAAAAACATTTAAGGTTTCCAGGGCTGACTGCACAAGGGAATCCATTTGTTCACATAACCCACTGGTTCCCACACAAGTTCACTGTCATGGTCCAAATGAGAAAAGAACCCGATTCTATCAAGTGTGCAGTCCACAGCCTTACTTGAGGGTAGGGAAGATAAACTGATGATGCACAACTTATATCAAAGCCTAAAAAAACCCCAAAACCCAACGGGTCTTTGAAGGTTCCTCTCTTCCAACAGGACAGCAGGAGACAGACTAGGGTGAAGACAGCAGGGCATGGGGGAGAGCCTGGCTTGGACGCCGGACATATCTGGGCTGAGTCATGACTCTGCCATTTCCTCAGCTGTGCCGGCTTGGGTAAGACATTTAACCTCTCTCAATCTTGCCTCTGCCTCTGGAAAATGAGGGGGTGAAACGGTTTCTGATATCTATAATTAGTCTTGTTGTGCAGTCTAAATAATATCATGCATCTAAAACAGCTAGCAAAACCGTCACTAAACACTTCGAAATTTCGTTACTGTCATCGTCTTCCTCCTTACCGCTGAGTAACAAATGGTCATGTCTGGTTGGGAAAATCGAGGCACACAAAAAAAATCCAGTATCTATTTCAACATAGTTTCAAGTACATTTCCTTTGTACTTGAAAGTACATTAAGTAGGGACACCTGGGTGTCTCAGGGGGTTAAGCGTCTGACTTCTGCTCAGGTCACGATCTCACGGTTCATGAGTTCGAGCCCCAGGCTGGGCCCTCTGCTGTCAGCACAGAGCCTGCTTTGGATCCTGTCTCCCTCTCTCTGTCCCTCCTCTGCTCTTTCTCTCTCTTTCTCCCCCCCACCCTGTCACTCTTTTTCCATCTCAAAATGAATAAACTTAAAAGAAAAAGTACACCGAAAATGTAGATCTGCAAAAGAGTCCTGCTGCATCGAGTCCCTTAAAATGATTAAAAAACACAACAAAGTAAAGCAAGACTTTGAAGCAAAAATCGGCAGAGTCCAAGTAACTGGAAGGAAGCGCTCTTACTCCAAGTGGCTGCTGCTGTAGGCGTTGCGGGTGAGGACTGGTGTG
The DNA here is from genome assembly GCA_030068075.1 of Paguma larvata. Lineage (NCBI taxonomy): Eukaryota > Metazoa > Chordata > Mammalia > Carnivora > Viverridae > Paguma > Paguma larvata. Next base: position 34,884,348 of record CM057842.1, read on the forward strand.
GTGGGCATGCTCCGTCCGCCCTGGGGCCGCCTCTCCAGGGTTCGGTAAGGGCTGCTGTGTGTCGACAGCATTTCTCTGCGATGGGAAAAAGAAAAATTCCGGAAACGATGAGCCTCCCAACATCTCTGGCAAACATCATAAGGTGATCTGAAACTTACTGGAAGCTGAAGGAAGGGAGCATAGGAGAAAACTGGGAAGGGTGTCTTTGTGGTTTAGTAGCCTGGTATGTCCTAGGTGAGTTTGAGGGGAAACACAAGTGGTATCTCTGAATCATTGATAGGAAGGAAAAAAATGTTTACACATTTTTTTTTTTAAAGTTTTATTTATTTTTGAGAGCAGGAGAGACAAAGCATGAGCAGGGGAGGGGCAGAGAGAGAGGGAGACACAGAATCCAAAGCAGGCTCCAGGCTCTGAGCCGTCAGCACAGAGCCCGACGCAGGGCTCGAACCCACAGACTGTGAGATCATGACCCGAGCCAAAGTCGGCCGATTAACTGACTGAGCCACTCGGGCGCCCCTACACATTTTTAAAAGAGCGTACTGAATAAAAGAGACTGGAAGCAAGTAGAGGGACGCCTGGGTGGCTCAGTTAAGCATCAGACATCAGCTCAGGTCATGATCTTGTGGTTCACAAGTTCAAGCCCTGTGTTGGGTTCCGTGCTGACAGCTCAGAGCCTGGAGCCGGCTTCAGATTCTGTGTCTCCCTCTCTCTGTCTGCGCTTCCCTGCTGGCACTCTGTCTCTTCCTCAAAAATAAATAAACATTAAAAAAAAAAACAAAACCCTCTATCTAGTGTTCTCTGTTGGTTTATATTCATCTACAATGTTATTTTAACGACAGTTTAGCATGCCACTGTAAGGACTTGTAACGTATTTAAACAACTGTATTAAACAATTAATTTAAACAATATGTATTAAACAAGTTAAAACGTATTTAAACTTGAGCATTTGGGTTATTTTCAGTTGGTCACTAATGTAAACAATGCTGTGATGAGCACCCTGTAGTGAACGAATCTACTACGAATCTACTACGAATCCACTAGAGGAAAAGTTCCTCTAAATAAAATTGCTGAATCAAAGAGCAAACCCATCTTAAGCTATTAATTAAGGAAGTAGGTATAATTTTTAAGATAAGATTTCTGGTTATGATTTTTCCTTTTGCTGCAATAGCTTTGTTTTCCCTACTAAAATAAATACAGTTGACCGGTGCTATCCAAGGATGGAAACGTGCTATATCTGTGCTGTCCAGTATTGTAGACATGAGCCCACACGTGCCTGTTCGCACGTGCAATGTGGCTAGCATGACCGAGGAAGTGAATTTTTAATTTTATTTACTTTTACTTCAACTGGCCAGCACACAAGTCTAGACACTTGGCTTTCTATTATTTAAGGCAACGGTTCTACATGCTAACAACTGGGGCCAACAGGGGACAGACATGGTCACCGGTCTTTGAGAAACGAGAAAGACGCCACAGTGCTAGCTTTAGTTTCCTAGGGAAGAATTATTTAATCTACATAATCTTGCTTTATTTTACGACAAGCTTCCACCTTTGCTGAGATGCACTACAGCATACTAGCTGCAATCACATCCCAGTGAGTGGGTTACTGAGGTTCAAAGCCAGATTCCAACAGTTACTAGTCGATGAACCCGACAGGTCATTCGAGTTTTCTGGTCCTTGGTGTACTTATCTGGAAAAGGTAACGACAGTAGTCCTGCTACCGGGATGGTTGTGCAGAGTAAATTTGCTAACACATATTAAAATATTTTGAACTGTTTCTGATATACAGTGTTCAAAATGTTAACTTCATCATCTCATTTTTATGACAATGGCTGTATTTTTTACTTACATGTCATTTTCTTTCATGAAATCACAGTATTGTTCTTTTGAACATGCTGATTAGGCAGAGTAAACATTTGGTAATCCTATCTTGGGTCCTATCTTTTTTTTCTTTTTTTACAACCTGGTGTTGCTGCCCTGATAGTACTTACCTGAGACATTTGAGAAAGCAGCCGTATCATCTGTTTTACAGATTAAAATGAGCTGAAACCTCATTTCTATTTGAAAGATTCGAAGTCATTTCTGTCACCTGCACTGACGGAGTGATATTTAATGACGGTTTTGAGAGCATGGGATATGAAACTCCACTTTGGACATTATATCCAAACCCAAACTATAAATCACGCCCCCTAGGCCCTAACATAAATCAAACAGACTTTATAACATAGGAAATTGCCAAATGGGTGGAAAAGACCTCTTAGAAACACTTGCATTTGCTGTCAGCAACGAATGATGGGGTTCGTTTCTAGGCTTTGGTTTCACAAGACAATCCCTTTTGAAAGGACAAATGGGGTAATGTCGAAAAGGGCCAGCCATTTTGAAGGAGAGACCTCACGGCTGTGAGGATCCTGCCAACGTGACTTCTCACCTGGACTGCCTGGTATCCACAAACTGTTCGTTGACGGACGACTTTCTGAAATGGATTCGCTCGATACCGAGAGACTTTGGGGGAAGCATTCTTGGAGAGTGAGGTACTGAACTCGGTCGCTGCCCAGCAAGAGTGAAGGCGTCAGCTATAAGAAGTAAATGAATGGATGGATATATAAGTAGGTAAATAAGTAAGTTAATAAATACCTTGCCAGCACTCAAAAAAAAAAAAAAAAAAATCAGAAGATGGGTGGACACAGTGTTTTTCCAAAGATGATTTTGGAAGTATACTACTTTCAGGAAATTTATTTTTATACTTTATATGGTAGAAAAAAGAAGTTACTGAGTACAGTGGACCCTTGGACAACACAGGTCTAAAGGGCATGAATTTACACTTACACATGAATTTTTTTTTCTTAAATATAGCACAGCATTGCAAATGTATTTTCTCTTCCTTTGGATTGTCTTCATAACATTTTCTTTTCTCTAGCTCACTTAACTGTCAGAATACAGTATATAATACATAATAATAAATACATGTTACTTGACTATTTAAGTTAACGGTAAGGCTTCTGCCAATAGTAGGGCGTCAGTAGTTAAGTTCGGGGGGAGTCAAAAGTGAAACGTAGATTTTCAACTATGGGGGGTGTGGCCGCCCCTATCCCCACACTGTTGAAGGGTCAACTGTACTCTTGTGGGGCCTGATTCAACTTTTACCGATTGAGTAGGTGCCACTCTGAGCAAAGAAATTACTTAAGTGGAATGGGTGATATACTACTAAAGCTTTTCAAGAGCTGTATTAAAGAACTCCAGGGGCGCCTGGGTGGCTCAGTCGGTTAAGTGGCTACTTCAGCTAAGTCATGATCTCATGGTTCATGAGTTTGAGCCCCGCATTGGGTTCTGTGCTGACAGCTCAGAGCCTGGAGCCTGCTTTGGATTCTGTGTCTCCCTCTCTCTGTGCCTTCCGTGTTCACACACTCTCTCTTTCTCTCAAATATAAATAAACGTTTAAAAAAAAAAAAAAACTCCCCCAACCCCAAACAACGAAAAACCCTAGCGTGTGAAAGGGCAAAGGGAAGCTGGCCTATAAAGTTGGCGTGGATCACTTTTGTTCACCTTTCAAGTTCTTCGGCCTCTTTGGCTGGCCAGAGAGGCTCACTCTGTCATTGAAAGTAATATAACTGATTTATCCTGAGTCATTAGAGACTTGTTATGCCCCCTGCCCCCGCCGACATTTGCATTTTCAAAGAGGAATGGTAAGCATGACCAACTTTCAGTTCAAAGAAACAATTTTGGAATGGTGGAGTTTCACGTCCCATAAACCGTGGGGCGGGGTAGGGATGGGGGAGATAAAGCAGTGTGGGTCACGGTTTCCCAGAATGTTTTAAATCATGTCATTCGGGTAGCCACTCCTCTGCTTAAGCGCAAAGGATTACAAAGAAATACTCTATCACTTGATATGAAATCTATTCCATCATGAAATGTGCGGAACAAACACAGGCCATCATGATGCTAATAGCCTTCCTCTATGAAACCAACACAAAGACACGTAACCCAATTTCCGAGACGTGTATTTCTTCCTAAGGAAAACAAAATACACTCCTAGCTATCCAGAATACAGTGATAATCAAAGTCTACACTAAATTTCCTAGTGTGAGATTAGACTCCAAATATATAAGATATCACCATTGGGAAAAGGTGAGGGAAAGCCTCCATATTATTTATGCAAATCCCTGTGAACCCGTAGCCACTTCAAGATAAAATGTTTAAAAACACCCTATAGAGGAGCGGCTGGCTGGCCCAGTGGGAAGAGCATCCAACTCTCCCTCTCAGGATCGTGAGTTCAAGCCTCACATTGGGCATGGAGATTACTTAAAAGTAATATAAAATAAAATAAAAATCCTATTAAAAAGTGCTACAGAGTCTTACAAACCCTTACGGAGAAACTGACTTACTATTACGCAAGTAACAGTCATGCTATTTGTATGGTACTATATTCTATTTAATGCTGAATTAATCCGGATAGAAGTTAATCATCATCTCTGTTCCCCAACCATTCTGCAAAAGTTAGTTGATTCGACTTTTCCCAAAAGAGTAACATGCAGGCTTTACTTAATTAAAGAAATTGTCTTAATATTTCAAAATATATAACATTTTAAATCACAGAAGAGCTACTTACAATCATCATAGGTGGTAGTGTCCGACAAGGAGCTGCTCTCTGATGGGATTATGTCTTCTGTGAATAAAAATAAGTGCCTTTAGAATAACCGGGCATTTATACACCCGCAGTGAGATTAATAAAGCAATTCTCAACAGAGTGCCTCGTAGTTTTATTTAGTAAGTATAACTAATTACCATGCGTTAAGAATAATGAACACTCCTGAAAAGGAATCATTTCCTACCAAAGATATAGACGTCTTAGACGGTGTACAATATGACAGTGGACTATTTCTAAAAATGGAACGGACTTCAAGGGAGTTTTCGTTTTCAACTAGTTTTCAATCCAGCTTCTACATGAGATGAAAACTGTACCCTAGACATGGAGGCCTTATAACCAACAAACTGGAAACAAAAATCATGCCATTCGTGTCATAAACACCCAATGTTAGGCAACACAGACTTGAGCCTTCATGTGAAAATCTGGTAATATAAATTATTTTTGACCCCTCCCTGAGGAAAAGGGCCCTTTTCTTAATAGGTGAACACTTTGTGATGCATGAGCTTCTCAGTCAGACCCGGGTGTCCATGTGGCACTCCTGACATTTTGGACTGGATCATTCTTTGCTGACGGGAGCTGTCCTTTGACGGGAGGACCTTCAGGCCGCCACCCACTGTCTATCGGCAGCGCCTCCACACTCAGTCTAGTCAACCCAAAAAGCCTGCGGACATTGCCAAGGGTTCTCTGGGGTGCCAAACTGCTCCTGGCTGAGAAACACTGGGTGAGACAGACCTGGGTTTAAATCTTGGTTTGGTCACTTACTGGCTGTGAGACCTTGGGCAAAGGACTTAACGCCTCTGAGCAGCCTTTGGCTCAACTGGAACAGGAATACGACCAGTATGTAGTACGTGGTGCTGAGGTAAGCAGTCACTGAAATAGCGGATGGAAAGCCTTAGCCGAGCTCCTTGCGCAGGGCAAGCGCTCAATAACTGTTAGCTATCCTTACTGCTTTTATTACCCAGACAGCATTCTGGTGGGTGGAAATGCTGTTGTGCTCCCGAGTATGACTGCTGCCCACCAAATGTTAAAAAATGTGCTTAGACGTAAGCCTGCTCAGATGTGTGGATCTGCCTTGGCAAATCATTCCACACCCAGGATGGAGTACTGGCATGATTCCGAGGCAAACACGGCACCTGAGTACACACTCTTATCCCATTATGAAGGAGACCTCTCCCATCTGATCTCGAATGTTAATCTCCATCGGAGGCAGGCAGACTATCTCTTAATTGGACACACAGGAGTAGAGTCTGGAGGCAAGGTGCCAGTACAGTCAGCTGTCAGGCACATTAGAAGAAAAAAAAAATCTACCCAATATATGCTCCACCATCAGCACCATCTGCTGTCCAAATGTCACTCGTTGTAAAGGAGAGCACTTGAATCTTGCACAGTTTGGGGATGAATGGGCCACAACAAATGGTTATGAAAGTTAAGCGCACTGCTAATCATCTATCTCTGTGGGTCCAGAATGTAACCATCTCCAAGGCCAACTGGATTTCCCTTTCAGAGCCAAAGCCATGCTAAATTCTCCAGCTGTAGCTGACTCACATTTGTGCGCCGATGTCTGTGCATTCGCTTTCCAAAAGCCCTCTCTCTGCTTTATAAATCATATGGCCCTAAATCCGAGTATATTCTCTAAGTCTAGTTACCGCATTTCATCAAATCTAAGATATATAACTATTCATGTCTCAGTTAAAAAAGAAAGAGTCTTGCCAACTGTAATGGTCATACGCCATCTAGTATTCAAAATTATTCAAATTTCACGGATGTTTAAATGTGAAAAAAATTGTTTTGGGATCCAAGAAATATAAGCATATTTCCACCAGTGATCAACGCTGAACACGATGCCGATAAAGTAAGGCCAACTGGACTTGAAATCCACCTAAACGAGATTTTCAGGGGACTTTTTCCTGGAATGTGAAAGGCTTAGGTATGTAATGTTGAGAATTTTGAAGACACACAGGAAAAGCATTTAAAAAAATTAAGTTATTTGAAATCCTGCAACTACTAGTATCTTGACATATCTCCCAGCCAGTTTTTGTAGGTGCGTTATTTATATAATGTCAGGATCGCATTGTAGTTACAATTTTATACCCCGCTTTCTGCAGTTCATGTTGCATCACAGACATTTGTCCCTATCTTTAAATAGCCTCCACACATGACAGGGACTATAAGAGCTCTATTCACAAATGTTACATAGGTATTAAAAAAAAGTATGGTCCCTGCATTAAAAACCTTTGAGACACTACTGGATATGCCCAGCTCTCTTGCTACCCCGTGATGTCAAGTGTATCTCTTGCAACGGCATCAGGCCAGTGAAAAGTGAAAATGTCTTCTCATGAACCAATATGGCCGTGAAGGCGCTTTCACCCTGAAAGCTGAAGCGACGCAACAGTGTAGTATTACAAAGGCGAGAACGTCACCGCAAACCAAGGTCGCGTACTTGTAAGACTGATGTCCCAAACCATTTCTATCTGAAGAAACTCAGGTTTAATCCTCTTCTTCTTTTACCTCTTACCAAATGAACTAATTTGGAAATGCCAGACACCATCGAGGGTATAGCGACTGCGTGCCTCAAAAAACCTCACTTCTACGAACCTGGTAAAATCACTGCTGCTTTCTGGCTGGGTTTCTTCCCACATCTGATGCGGTATTCGTTGATCGCGTTCTCAATGTCCTGAAGCTTTTTCACGGCATCCGTGTAATCCTGCTTCCGTTTTTTCTTCACGGTTTTACAAAGGTCTGGCTCGTTGGCAAGTTTCTTCGCGGCTTCGACCAGCTTCTGCTGTATTAGGAAATTGCTCTCCAGTTCTTGTAGAGCAGGGTCCTGCATTTACACAAGGATACTGTTTCTGGTCCATTTTTTAAATCACGTGCTCTCTCTCTTTTTTTTTTTTTTTAACGTTTCTATTTTATTTTTGAGAGACAGAGAGACAGAGCATGAGCAGGGGAGGGGCAGAGAGAGAGGGAGACACAGAATCTGAAGCAGGCTCCAGACTCTGAGGCATCAGCACAGAGCCCGACGCGGGGCTCGAACTCACAGACCGTGAGATCATGACCTGAGCCGAAGTCGGCCGCTTAACCGACTGAGCCACCCAGGAGCCCCGATCACATGCTCTTTGAGAATAAAGCCTTCCTAACTTTACTGTATTGGTAGCTTTTAAAGCAGGGAATGGCCTTGCCATCAGTTAGGTGGTTGGGTGAAGATGATATTTTTCAAGGAGAGATTCTTAACCCAAGATTCACAGACACAGATGGTTATATTAACACACATAGCTTCAGAGACAGATACATGTGAGTTTGATTTCTCTTTCTGGGGTTCGTGGTTGCACGACCCTAGAAATAGTGCTGAATTTTTTAATGTTACAGGTTTTTTTTTTTCCCCCATTTTGTATCTCCATTTCTTCCTTTCTTTTTTGGGGGTATACCTGCATTTCAAATGGAGATAACATCTATCTTGTAAAAAAATGACAAAGGTTAAATGAGAATAATATACGTGCATTTATTAGCCCGGGACTGGCTATACTCTATAAACTGCAAAGCTCACTCTATTCTTGATGGAAACTGCTATTATTTTCTAAAGCCAAGACGGCGAAATTTGGGCAAGAAGCGGGAGTAGGGTCCCACTGTCTGATGACATGCAGATGAGAAAGTACACTGTACACTGGAACTTTATTCTACCCAAATGCTGTACATGTATTATCTCATTTAATATTCCTTGTGTCCCTCAGTGGGAAGAACAAGGATTACCCCCATTTTATGGATGAGGAAACTGAGGCCTGGAAGATGCGACTTCAGAAAGGGCAAACTTATTGGTCAAAGCCTTCTCTGTTTTACGTGGAAGGGCCTAATGCAGCAGTTCTCGATTCTTAAAATTATATTCCTCGGTTTATATAGTTGGGGTTTGTTTAATGCCCCCTATGTGCGGAGGAGTAAAAAGGTGCGAAACAACTCAATTATAATGGGACTGTGCAGGAAAGAAAGAACTGGCGGTCTACCGTATCACTTTCGAGTGGCAAGCACGAGATAAAAACGTACAGGGGTGACTCAAAAACCAAAGGGACGAGCCAACCACATGCAGCTGGCAGCCTTTCTGTCCTGTCAACAGGAATGCTCAGCGCCGATGCTCCTACCTCCTCGCTGGGCAGCAGGTTGTCATCCAGTTTGAACGCGGTGCCCACACGCCTTCTGACCTGAGGCAGTTTCTCCCCAACGTTGAGCGGATATTCCTTCGGCATCTTGCCCGTGAGCTCCTGTCAGACAGGACCGAATGGAGAGGGGGATGAGCGACACTGGCCGGAGCCGTCAAACACCGCGCGGAGAGCCCCCCGAACCACAGAGGACACTCACGGCCTCCCGCAGGCAGATCTTCTTAAGCTCCTCGACTTTCTTCAGGAGTTTTTCCTGCAAGAGCTTTTCCTTCTTCCTGAGCTCAAGGATTTTCTCTCTCTTCTGCTCCTCGCTAACTTCGGAGTCTTGAGAACCTGGAGAGATTGGGAGGGCGGGCAGGGAAGGTTTACCCAAGGCATGTTTCCTTCCTCTTGAAAGGACAAAGGCTCTCTAAGTCAACCCTGCTATTAAGTCATAATTTATTTCTTTTCTCCTTGTTTCCGAACATAATAAAAGGAAACGGGAGAACATTTTCTCATGCTTCTGGGCATCCAACAGAGCCTGGTAATTACATATACCTTCTGTATTTTGGCTCAGTCATTTTAGAAGCGATGATAAAATGCTTAATGTTTCAGACACGCCCAAGGAAGAATTTCAATTTTCTGAGCAGGAGAGAAGGTAAGATGTTCCTTGAGATAATTGTTTAGAATGTCCTTTTAGAAAGCAAGCAAGCGAGGCAAAGGAATGCTCTGTGCTTCAGATTAAGGGTTGACAATAGCCTTGAGATGGGAAAATTCATTTGAGTTAAGTTACATATACTTGGTGATAAGAGATTCCAGAATTTCTACAGAGGAAGGGCTCGGGGCAGTCATCGCCCTGGGAGGTGGGGTTGGGGTGAGGTTTGAAGCTTGTAGTCATGTTTGGCTATATATTAAGTAGAGAATTAGACAAGTGTCTGGATCAGAAACCAAATATTGGGAGAAGAAGCAGCTGAGCGAATGCGCGGGGAGAAAAGTGTCCTTTCAAGTTACCCTGAGCACTTGGCATCTTCGTGTCTAGTGTCTAGTTTGTAATTTCACTTTCCTTATACTTAAAAAAAAATTGGTTCATGCCGCATTCTGCAGGTTTCGATAGGCTTATTTATTCCCAACAGAATGGGTCTGAAGTGCACTGAAAGGTGGTTTAGGACCCCCACAGAAAAGTGAAATAGAGATTTTTCTACGTTCCCAAAACGTTACCTGAGGAGATTAAGCTGCCATTGCTTGCCATGATGAACTGACTTTTTGCCTCCAGGGTCACCATTTTGGAGACCCTCGGTGTTCCTGTTTCTGTCAAATCCATCGCGATATCATCTAAACTCCTGGCTGAAGGAATTTTTGCCTGAAAGGTATACAACACTGAAGCAGAATTCACTCAAGGGAACCTATTTCAAAGTGCTAAAATGATTAAGTGACTAGGGGATACGTATGTCACATGAAGGACAACATAGAATTTTTACACTTTTTACAAGTGTCAAGTGACACTTTAGAAGAAGAATATGAGACTCAGGCTGTACAACTAAAATGTTTACATAACTACCCATGGTTCTCCCTCACGGGATAGTTCAACTGTTAACCTGAACATGTCGCCTGGGGACACATACCCGCAGGCCAAAAAGTGGGCGAGCCTTAGAACTTTTCCATCAGGTTCTATATCGCCCGTCTTTTAAGTGTAAGAAAAATGAAAACAGTTGGTCATCAAGTTTAACAGAAACTCAGAGACCACCCCAGGTGCTCGCGCCTTTCCTGAGCAAGCTTCTCTTCGGAACAAAGAGCAAGTGAGGGAGGGAAGTCGGCTCCTCTAGGCGCACTCCTGTGACTTACTTTGCTTTGCTTCCGGTCCAGATAAAACTGATGCTGGCTAATTGCCATCACCCAGATGGACTTGATGAGAGAAGGGTTTGCATACCACGTTTGCACAAAGAGGCCGCTTTGCCCAAAGGTTCTTCTTGACACAGAAATCCTGAATGATTAAGGAAAGCATTCGAATTATTCGAATATACACAAATATACCCCGCACGACACGAAATGCTGCCAGTGAGTAACGTTATCACGAAGCATCTACTCGACTGTTCTTCTGCCGCCTCACTCTGACGCCGACAGGGGTCACGCTTCTGGTTCTCTCCTTTTACGACAAAACTGGTTGCACCTGGATAATCTCTTTTTTTTTTTTTTAGAAAAACTAGCAGGTTCGAAAACGCGTACACACGCCCTCGAAAGCCCAATTAGGGGCTGTACTAGAAATGTTTGGTCAAAAACCACAGGCTGTGTCGCCATCACAAGAGGCTGGGAAGAAATGCGGTAATACTTCAAAGACAAAACCACCAGGAGGGCAGGGTCTGCGCCGTCCTCAAGGTACAAGAACAGCTCAGATCTAGGCTGACTTGTCCAGCTCTGGCATTATCAGAGGAGGAGCGCGATAATGCTGTCTGGAGATACATATGCAAGCCTGAAACTGGTCCAGCGTACGGCTCATGCACCAGATAAAAAGAGAAGAAAGGGTTAGAGGGGGAGAGAGTGAAAGGAGAAGGAAGGTGGGAGGCGGGCAGGCAGATGCTGCGGGGAAGAGGGGAGAAGGGTACAAGGTTCTTTGTAGGCATCTGACTTATCTCGTGGGGTCATCTTTTTGGCACGGCTGGGTCCCCGCCTCCCTCTGGCCTCCGAGCACCCATGAACGTGTCTGAGAGGCAAACACTGAGGACTGATAACGAATTCCTCTGGGGAGCTTGGAGAGCCTACAATCCTGACTTCGATCCATGTGGATAACCCGGCAACTGTGGTTTTAAAGTGACCAAGTTAAAAAGCGAGCAAGGGACACGAGGAGAGGATTTCTCTAGAGAAGATACACATGTGGCCAAGAAGCAGGAAAAGGTGCCTAGCCACTATTAGATGGGGGGGGAACCCAAGTCCAAACCAGACGGGCTCTCCCTGCACACCACCCGGATGGTTATTTAAAAAGCAACCAAGGGACGCCTGGGTGGCTCGGTTAAGCGTCCGTCGTCCGCTCGGGTCATGATCTCAGTCGTGAGTTCCAGCCCCGCGTCGGGCTCTGTGCTGACAGCTCAGAGCCTGGAGCCTGCTTCGGATTCTGTGTCTCCCTCTCTCTCTGCCCCTCCCCCGTGCGCACTCTGTCTCTTTCTGTCTCTCTCAAAAATAAATAAACATTAAAAAAATTGAAAAAAAAAAAAGTAACCAAAACACAGTTAAAAATAACAACTGTTAGGGAGGATGTGGAGAAAATGGAACTATCTATATTGCTGGTTGGGGTGCGAAATGGTGTAGCTGCTTTGGAAAACAGTGTGGCACTTCCTCAAAAGGTGACAGAAAGAATTTCCATTTGTCCTAGCAATTCCCCTCCCAGGTATATCCAGCAGAAATGAAAACATATGTCCACACAAAAAAACTGCACACGAATGATCCCAGCAGCGTTATGCAGGTAGTCACCGCGACCACACAAAGAAAAGGCTGTCATCCTCACCTCCGTGGGTCGTGAACTTCAACAGGCAAATTTTTTCTCCCGGAAATACAAGTTCTCCAGCTGTTTCCATTGGAATAACTAAGGAATTCAGAAAACAGAAAAGACACAGAGCTTTAATTAATACTAATATTTACTAAAGCTAGAAGCCGTCACTTTTTAAAAAATTTTTTAATGTTTGTTTATTTTTGAGAGAGAGACAGAGCATGAGTGGAGGAGGGGCAGAGAGACAGGGAGACACAGAATTGGAAGCAGGCTCCAGTCTCTGAGCTGTCAGCACAGAGCCCGACACGGGGCTTGAACCCACCAACTGCGAGATCATGACCTGAGCCGAAGTCGGACATTTAACCGACTGAGCCACCCAGGCGCCCCTAAAGCCCATCTTAATCCTCGAATAATCAAGAAGGTACACTAAGATGAAGCACGAACATGTGACACAGTCTTCTTATAAATCAATAACCCAAAATCATTTTCTTTCTTTCTCTGACTGTAATCTTCACCTCACTAACAAATCTTCCTCGAACAATAAAACCAGGCAAGTGTGGGGAACATGCATACTATTTTTTTCCTCTGACTCAAGTAAATAAAGAGACTTAGTAAGGAAATCCTCACAGATTCCAGTAAGTACATGCCTTCTGATCAAAGATGCTGACTTCATATTTAAATGGAAAGATATTCGAAGGGGGTGTTTCAGGAGAACCACAGATTAAATTTCAAAAGGAGGCAAAGTGAAAGTAAAACGGAACCCCAAGCAGGGGTGATTCTCTGTGATACCAGTTTCCCACCTGCAAGAGTTCCCCTAAGTGTGACGGAAACTTAGCTACAGGAACCGAGGCAGAGGAGGGGTGGGGGGAGACCCGGGATTGCCCTCCTGGTGTCTGAGCTAGAGCCGTCAGTTTTTGTAAAATAGAACCCACCTGTGTACTCCCACCGCGGACACGCTAACGCTGCACTCGGTATCATTCGCCAATTGGGTGGGAGAAAGAGAACTTACTAGCACTGTGCCTTTGAAAAGCAAGTAACTTCTAAAACGAGATTGAGCATCCTGCTGTATTTTCTGGGCTCATTCCCAACCCCCTCGCTCTAGCCTGAGCCTCAGCTCTGCGTCTCCACTCGGACTTCATCGTTGAGTTCGTCCCACCACTGATGATTCTTACACTTTGGCTGGAGTTTGAAATTAGGTTCAAACGATCTTAGAGGAGCACTTCAGTTTTCTAAATAATTATAAGTTCTCTGCGATGCACCCTCAGCACCCCCATTTCCTCAAGCGCAGGAGCCGAGACTTTTCCTGAACACGTGAACTTCACGGAGAGGAACAGCACGAACCTGAAGTTCCTATGCACACGTAACTGGGATACAAAAGCATGCCAAATGGACCCCTCAGTCCCAAACGCAGTAAAATCGATCAGCGCGCGCTGAAAACACAGCCCTTTCTTGTCCGACACACAGTCAGCGTAACGACAGTCACCGAGGTTGAGAGAGTTATTAGTGAAAGTTTAAAAAGCTACATACCGATTTCCTAAAATGTCCGCAGCCTGGACGCTTTCATTTCTTTTAATCCAGAGATTCCAAAAATTTCCAAAAATGGGACAGAAGTCTGAGGGAAAGCCCCAAGGTTCTTTCTACCTGCCCTCTCCCAGACGGCAGCTCCGGTGAGTTCTGAACGGAGTTTCATAAGACACCTAGGTGTAACTCAATTTCACAAACAGAGCCTCCCACGGCTGACACGCTACTGACATCAGCAAGTCTACCCAGTGACGCCTCCCCACTTCTACTCCGTCCTCCCGTCGGCGAGATACGGAGCAAAGTTCTCCCTGGCAGATCTTCCCAGAAGAGAGACGCACGTTTTGAAAGGGGGTGCCCTGTGGATCCAGATGATACTTGCTGGGAAGTAAGTGGTGTTGAATCCAGGCACAGATTTCACTGGAGGCTGTCCGAGGGAGACATTTCTACCAGGGTTTACTCACCCTGGGCACGAACAGGTTCTACAGGAAGAGCCACAATGCAGCTCAGCTGTGTTTTTCTTTGCGTCCATTCCCACACACATAAAAACCAGGGCTGGACTTGAAACATGATCCCTGAGAGCCACCACCTCCCCCTCTTATCACTTAACAAATGTGAAATACTAGCGCTTTCGCCTCCATTCAGCAGGTCCCTGCACTGAGAGCAAACGCACTTCCTGCAAGCAAAAACCCTATGTAAAAGGTGAAGGGCTTCAGTTTATTCAAAGAATTTGAAATAATGAAACGGCAACTGGGTTTGCAAAAAAAAAAAAAAAAAAAAGTTACGGGAACGGGACTGAGTTCTCAAGTCTAAAAGGCAAAGCCGTTTCCCCGCCTGAAATCTTCAAAGTTCACGGAAAATGTGATTTCATATACGTGCATAGGTGAGCTGGAATGAGGCCGACTTAATTCGCGATGGCCACTCGGGTGAGGATGGTGGAGTGCAGGATCGGCTTGCATTCTGGTTCCATCATTTAATTTGGGGGTGGGGGTAATAAGTTGCTGAACTTTTCTGTCCGTTTTCTCATCTGTCAAATGGGAGCAACGCCTGCTTTAGAGGGTTCCTGGAAGGGCTGGGTGAGGTGATGTTCCTACAGCACGGAGCCCAGTGCCTGGTTTAGAATAAACATTCGGAGAGTGACAAAGCTACTTACAGCTGCTATGAAGGACTCTCAGTTCAGTTCCCTAATTTTATCATGGCTTTGTGAGGTTGGGCGACAGCCACTTAAAGAGCAGAAACAGGAGGAGAGAGAGCTGTTGGATCCCCCAGCTGCCTTTCCGCTGATGAGAAACAATCATGTTTTTCTGTTGACACATCTGTGTCGCTCAGGTTCCAATTCTGGGAGTTTCAACCTCTGTAAAAACTGCTGTGTTTCTGTTGATTTCATCGGTGGTTTCCTGATACACCCTCTGGGTAGGAAATCTGTTCACTGTTCCTGTACCTCGGAGGTCACAGAGGAGGAGGGAGGGACGGGGCAGGCGCATGCCCACAGAAAGACGGCGGGGCGGCAAGCTCCCTCCTGTCTGGGGTACGCAGAAAGGAGCGTGTCCTGGCAAGTGCAAAAATGCTGAGGACTGTGCACCTGCCACAGGCAAGGGGGACCTCCCCGGGTAACAAAAGACTCCGGGAAAGCTTCAGACAGAAAGGAACAAACTACCTTTTTGAATCTTAACAAATCGAAATTAGATGTCACCCAAAGGTATACCACCAAGAAAGAAGAGGAAAAGACATGATTGGAGAGTTATTTTTTTAATAGCACTTATAATATAGGTTAATCATTTAACTGCAGGTTCGCCTGGAAATGACTACATTTGGGATAGTCACGGCTGTAGTGTATGACTGTACATCAAACAATGACTCATGTCGGGTGATCCCTTGCTAGAACTTGAAGCAAAACCAAATCACTGTCGTGGTGACTGATTCTTTTTTCATTTTAAAAAAGGTTAGACTTGATGAATATACTGTTAGCACCCACGACCAAGCCAGTGGATAGATTTTGCCTTGTGGGGTCCCACAAAAACACAATTTTGCAGGATCATGGGCTTTTAGAAAGCCAAACCGACCATTGGGACACCTGGGTGGTTCAGCAGGTTGAGTGTCTGACTCTTGGTTTCAGCTCAGGTCATGATCCCAGGACTGTGGAATCAAGCTCCGTGTCGGACTCTGCGCTGAGCATGGAGCCTGCTTAAAATTCTCTCCCTCTGCCCTTCTTCCCCACTCTCTTTCTCTCTCTAAAATGAATAAAATGAAAAAAGAAAGAAAGAAAGAAAGAAAGAAAGAAAGAAAGAAAGAAAGCCAAACGGACCACCTTTTATCCAGCCATCCTTCCATCTATCAAATGCTTTTATGACCCAGAGTGAGTCTGCCCGACAGCCCTATGGGGAGTTACTACTTGTAGCCCCATTTTTCAAGAAAGAAAAAAAAAAAGGCTCAGAGAGGTTTATATAAATTGGCCAAGGTCACAAAGCTAAGTGGGAGCAGGTCTGGCACAACCAGGCTCCAAAACTGGAGTGCCTGATCAAAGCACGCTATCCTGTCTCTCATCTGGGAAGAGGACTCAATGGAGTTAATAAAAATATAGGGTAATCCTCAGATCTACCTCACAGGGGGGACCCCCCTCCCAGCAATTATGACAGCCATTTGCAGACAAGGACTCGGGGACCCTCCCATTTTCCCTGCACTAGTGGTTCTCAACCAAGAATGATTCGCATCACTCCCTCCTCGCCTCCACAACGCCAAGGCCATTTGATGATTTCTGGAGACATTTCTGGTTATAGCACTGCAGGGGCAGGTGCCACGAGCATCTCGTGGGTTGAAGCCCAGGGACTCTGCTGACTATCATGCCATGCTCAGGACAAAATGTCAACCGTGCAGAAAGTGAGCAAGCCTGACGCAGAGGATATTTTTGGTGACATACCTATGATCTGGTAGGTGGAGTATGGAGTGCGTTCAAGAAGATGAAATGTTTGCTCCAAAATGGTGGACATTGGGGTTCTGTTTTTCTCAGGTAATCCCTTTAGGGATAAACGCTTGTTCGGATTTTCGAAATGCAAGTGTTACCCACCAGGAGGACTTGGAACAATGGATCAGACTAGAAGAGGTGTCACGTGTGCTGAACAAAAATTACATAACACACCCAAATGGGACACACTCAGGGAACAAAAATGACCTGTCGAGCTGTGATCTCACAACCGTCCACACAGCAAACATCACATCTTAAATGCAAAGAGTACTGCATTCTGAGTATCTTAGAAAAGTTCGGATGAGGAAATTCTGGGCATCAGGAAATGCAGAATGTAAAACTCTGACCGTCCAAGGGCATGTCAACTCCCCAGATTTCCTCTGCAGCCGAATCTCTAACCTCCCAGGGCTGACTTCCTGTTAACCCACGGCAATAGAGTGCTCACGGCATGCGTGTGGTACAACCAGGGCTGACCTGCTGTTCACAGGCACCTGCAGCTGGCATGCAGGCTGGTATCTAGCTCGGTTATTAAAGACTTCAGCAAAATCCCGAACTTTGAATATAATTCTCTTTCCAGATGGACCATCGGGTCCTCAATGACAGGCACTTGGCTTTTGCCTTAAATGGAAGAAAGAATATAGAGTACTAGCTCAAGGTCCTTCCAAAGAGCACGGGGCGTAATTCAGATTCTTGTTGTTAAAATGTAAAACCGAGTACGCCGCACTCTCTTATTAGAAATTTGTTCCCTAAGGATGAACAAATTAAAACCAAACCAATCTTTAGTCATAGGTACAAAGCAAAGAAGCCTTTCCTGTTTATCCCCTTTGAGAGAAATTTTTTTTTTTTACCACCACGCTTTTTGTACTAATTGGCTTTCTCGGCATTTGGGCAAGTCAATCCTATTAAAGAGCTATGTTTCATTTCTCTATAGGCACCAACAACTCAGCCATTTGGTAAATGCCCAGAAATACAAACTAATGGATGAAATAATGAAATCTAATGGTTTTGCTAGTCTAGCAGCCACTTCCTCTTCCTCACGCATCATCTACTTCTACAGAGAAAACTCTTAACCTTGAAGCTCTAACTATAGTGGTTTCCTCTCAGTTTTACAGTGTGCCTCCCTCCTTCCCATGAGCACACACTGTTCTCTGACTACAACAAGCCAACCCGTTCTTCATAGCCTGACTCCTTCACCCCCTTCAGGACCCAGCTGAAATGGAGGCCATCCCTGAACTCACTAAGCGTTCCCCACCCAACCTGCTACTGACCCTCCATCTTGTTTGTTTCCATCAGAAGCCATTCAAAATCTATCATGTTTTATTTCTTTGCCCACTGATTGGTTTCTCACAAACCATCCACCTAAAAGACTTCAGAGAAAACAAACACAGTGTGACAGAAACTGCTTGTCACTCTCAGGATCTTTTTTCTTCCTTCCTTTTAGTAACAGAACGCCTTGACTTATGGCTTTGCCCATGGCCACCGACCTAAAGACTACCCTTCCCAGCCTCCCTTGCAATTAGACTTTATGACTAACCAGGCTGCTTGCCTTGAATTCTTCCCACCTGCTTCCAGTTGTAAAATGGAATGGAGACGCCCCAGTGCCCAACCAATTCGCTGAGAGTTCCTTGTCTTAGAAGAACCCCTTCAAATCCTAACTGTGATTACTTTACAGGAGGAGAAGAAAAACACCCGTGGTGTTCAGTAACCCTTCTATAAATCAGAATGTGGTGTGAAGGAAAAATTATCTACTCAGTAAAAGAACTCACTAACCCACTGGGTCCTCCCAATGAATGATCTTTGAGGTAGAGAGGGGAGACAGAATTATCAGAATTTGATAGTTGAGAAAAGCAAGACCCAGAAAGGCTGAGACACAGCTCCAGGTGAGCCAACAGGTAAAAGCAGGAGTGCAGGACTGGTTCTTATTTCAAACCCATGCTGCAGGCTTTGAGTTCTCCTCCCGGTGACTCTGCAGAAGGTTTGAACAATCGGATTGATTATTGGTGTGGCTGGAGCTTAATTATACACTTTACAAACAGGATGGACTGGTCTCCAGTTGACATTCTGTAATTCCATTCTTTACTTCCACACCATACTGTATTCTGACTCGACGTAGCAAGTGTGACTGGGCAGCACGTGTTCCTTTTTCTCCCCCAGTTAACCTCATCTAAAGATTAAGCAGCGTTACAAGGAGCTTCCCGATCAAGCTCCCTGGCAACGTGGCAGTGGTGGAAGAACGAGGAGTGGGGAGAAGTGACTGAGATGGCTGGGCTTAGAAAAGTAAGCGAGTCACTGGGTTTTAATGAAATGAACCCTGCGCTTTTCTGACAAGGAAACAGGAAGACTTTTGTGCTTGTTACTTAATTCACCTGGCCCTGGGCATTTGGGAATTTCAATAGTTTAAAAAAGAAATGAGTTAACTGAAGGCTAGGAACTTACTCCCCACCCCAAAACGCCCTGGGGTAATAATGCATATCACAAGACTTTGTTAGCAGGTATAAAGCCCGAAGATACTAATCTTGAAAGGCTTCTTACCCCACCAAGGTCTGCCTATAACACCTTGCCTGGCGGGCCTTTTTTATTTCTCCCATCTCAGATAGGGTCTGGTTTTTTCAGGTCAAAGAACTTGCTGGAGGGGTAAGGATCCATCATGATATCTATCAGTGCTTCCCTTAGCCACGGACCCCCTCTACTTCTTTGTGAAGAAATGATATTTTTCCTTGAAACTGAGCGAACAAGAAAAACCTTGTAGCAACACAAGTCTGCATTTTTTTTTTTTATCGTAAAACTGCCACTATTTTTTAAGTTCGAAGATCCTACGATCTGAAATTCAGTTGGGTTCTGGTATGTTTTCACATCCCGTAAGAGTTTGCGATGACACGCTTCATGCATGAAGGGAAGATGAAAAAGAAAAAAACTGCTTCTGATCCGAATTTTTAAGACTCTGAATTTTTGTGGTTTGTCACTCGGAATCTTAAATTTCTCTTAATTTGCATCATGCCTTTCGGCACTGTGGTTAATAAATTCATGCAGAGTGCTTAAGAATCTCTGAAAATTGATAATCTGAGTGCAGACTCTCAGATGGACCCCGAGGACTACGAGTTTGTAGCAATGTTGCGTCCTTCTCTAGCCAACAGTGATCCAAGGATACGCCTCACACCTTTTTTTTCAAGTTCTTATTTAAATTCTAGTTTGGGGGCGCCTGGGTGGCTCAGTCAGCTAAGCGTCTGACTTCCGCTCAGGTCATGATCTCGCAGTTTGTGGGTTCGAGCCCCGCATCGGGCTCTGTGCTGACGGCTCAGAGCCTGGAGCCTCCTTCGGATTCTGTGTCTCCCCCTCTCTCTGTCCCTCCCCTACTCATGCTCTGTCTCTCAATAATAAATAAATGTTTAAAAAAACAACAACAACAAATAAATTCTAGCTCGTTAACATATAGAGTTACATTGGTTGCAGGATCTCCTACCTTTAAAAATGGTCTTTCTCTGTCACTATCAATGAACAACAACAGTTATGGAGTGGTGACTGTGTATCGGGCACCGTCCCGAACATAATGTCTTGTAATTCTTACAAACGCCCTAAGCAGTAGGTGGCAATACCATTGTGCAGATGAAGAGACTGAGTTTAAAAAGAGATTAAACAGTATGGCCAAGGTTACACAGCGAAGGGACATCAAAGACGGGCTTTGGGTTGCTTCCCAGCTTCTTGCTCTGTGTCGTTGTAACCACGCTGACTGAAAACACGGCACTTTGACTGGAGAAAGCCTTAGAGTCAAAATACACGAAGAGTACCACTGGGAGATACTACAAACATCATCCCCAACATTCATAGGCTATCACTAATACACATTATGTGCCGAGGACAGCAGCTTCAGCTTGTGGGTCTTGGACCAACCTTTTTTCAAAAGAGCCTTGGGCATAGTCTCTTGTTATTGACAAAGCTTCCCCCCTCCTGGCCTGTTCTTAAGCTACTTAATTATAAGCCAGCGGGCACGCATAACAAAGGGCTCAAGAGGCTGAGGATCTGCAGGGTCTCCCATGCCGGCCTCTGTTTCAGAGTCGGCCCATCTGATCTCCATTTCTGCTCGGCCACAGGTAACTTGCTCGTGTACAGGTCATGCAAACAGCTGAAGCATGATGCTCCTTGGATTCCTTCACTGGTACCAACTGGGCCAAGGCAGGGACTTACGGAACATCCTCCCTCCAATGAAACCAGTAAGTTGCTTGGACATGGAAAAATAAACACACGGAAGCAAAAACCCATCACTGGATTTTAACAGGAGGAGGAGGAAGGAAACAGTGGTAAGGAGTGGACACCTGCAAATATCACCAAAAAAAGAGACGAGGAGGCAGTGACAACACAGGATGGCCTGTTAAGGGTCCTTTTGGAACCGAACGGCCCGTCTTGAAAATGAAATAGAAAAGCCTCGCAAACTGAAAGAAGCAAATGTCTTCTGATTCTCGTCTCAACGCTGAAATGAACAAGCAAGCCTGATTGTGATCGGTGTCAAACGATATTTACCGATTTCTTTGAAACTGTGAATGTAAGGAACGGGCATGAGTGAGTGAGTCATGAGCAAGTGAGAGGAAATTGGCTGTAGTATTTACTGTGCAGCCTCTGATTCACCATTATTTTGGGAGAAAGCCTGGTTGTTTCTAGTCAGTGCATTTACATTCCGTGGGAATCTCAATTTCATGAAGCCACAGTAGCTAAGAAATGACGTGTGAGTCGATTTAAGTAATAGATGGCATGCGAGATGCAGCAATACCAGTGAGACTCCTCCATGTTCTTTCTTAAAGCAAAATTCAGGGAGAGTTTACTTTAAGGCCGATGGGAGAAATAAATTACCGCCCAAAAATGTTAATATAGGTTGAGGTCTACCTTAAGGAAACAGGATAAGCAATAGTTTGGTTTTATTAAATAGATAAACTAAGGGTTAGTTACATGCCTTCGCTATGATTCATTATGCTCCCTCCCTCCCTCCTCTCCGCCAGCTATGGACTCTTACGGTTAACAACCGTGATGTCCGTCAAAGAGAATCGGTTAAATGAATACCGTCCTTCCTGGAGAAAGAGGACGCGGTATGAAATAGCGTGCAGAGAAAGCTTTCTCTTTCTGGAAAGCTTAGGATGTACACTGACAAAGTCCAACGGAACCAGTATCCTTCTCTCGACAGTGGTTATCATGGGAGAGGGATGGCGACTACCCTAGTTGACATGTTTCTGCGGTTTGCTTTTTCTCATCTGTTTTCACAATGGATATGTATAACTTTCGGTAACCAGTCAAAATAAATAACTCTAAATAAAAACGATTCGGGAAAACAGTGTACGCCCTTCGTTTCTAACATTATTTATTAGAAATCTGGTCTTCGAGGCAAACTGTCAACTATGAACATTATTCACCTCCCTCCTGGAAAGTGAGTATACCTTACTTCAATTGATCTTGGTCACGGGGTTCACAGAGACACAACCGCAATTACATGATTGCATTCGTGCTGTCTTCCTGGCCCTCACGGAGACGGATACTGGTTGCGAGATGATGTGTTATTTTATTTATCGATGATTTCCGATAAGAAGCCTCAGTGCCCCACTGGTCTGCTTCCCTGGGGCACCCTTTTGGGTGGTCTGTGTGAGCTTCACAACCATACGGTGGGGAGAAAAGAGGAGCTTCACTGATTTTTCTTAGAGAGAGACTGTGCGCATTGATAGAAGCTGAAAACGCACCAGGGATGAAGAAGACCGCACTATGATGACGAGGGTCGCTTGAGGAAGAACACGGCTGTTTTTCTCATAGGCGTTACAGCACGAGACAGATGGAAACGGTAGGAGTTATGTAAGGCGGTGATGTCGGAGTGTGATAACACACGGTCTGCTATTATAGGCCACTGTGCCACCGCAGTGACTCCCGGCGACGGCTGCGGAACACAGGGAGGGCGGCGAAACCAGCCAGGGCAGCGTGAGTAAGCCTTTCTGTCATTATAATGCGCAGGCGGCCAGGGCGGGCAGGTGGCGATCTATATGGACTCATCCATTCTCACTGGGCAAAAACGTATTGGACGCCCGTGCTCGGATCAATAGAGCTACGTAGCCAAAATCCCGTAATTTATTAGCTCGGGACAACCCAGCCCCGATAGAGCGCGACCCTTCCGTATGCAGCATGTAACATATTTTTCTTTACAAAAAGCAGACGGGTTTAGTGTGGAAAAGGGTGAAACAAAGATAAGCGAAGACGGCAGCAGTAGTAAAAAGATCGGTTGTAACTACACTCCAGAGAGGGAAACAGCACCAAAGAATCTGGCTTCTGTCTTCACAATTCGTCCATCTGTTTATCCACCCAGTGCAAAGAAGCATATGTGTGTATGGGTATGGACGTATCTGTCTAATTTATATATGAATTTATATTAACATGACATATAATTATGTGTATAAATAAATATGTCTGTATAACAGACATAAAATTTAGAAAACAAAATGCCATCGTCCTGTTCAAATGGCCTTAAAATAGAAATCTAGGCCATGCCTGAGTGGCTCAGTAGGTTAAGTGTCGGAATCCTGATTTCAGCTTGGGACAGCATCCCTGAGCTGTGGGATCGAGCCCGTGGGGCTCCGGGCTGAGCCTGCCTGGGATTCTCTGCCCCTCTCCCCTGCTCACGTTCCCCCACTCTCAAAATAAATAAATAAACATTAAAAAAACTGAAATCTAATCGTATGCATCTATAAATGAAATTGTGATCAATATCCTTAAATCTTAGCGCGTAACGTTATTTCCTTAGACTAAATGATCAGACCAGAATTGCTGTATAAAGGTACACAAATTAGTTATAAAAAGTATTTTTCACTTAACCCGAGCCTCCTCTGAATCCATGGCTTCGCTAACCAAAGTTCTTTGTCTGAGACTGTTGGGTGCCCCTTAAAGCAATGTTGCCAAATCCAGAACAGCCCGCGTTCTCCCAAGGGTCTGAAATGATTCGCACTTACTTTCCGAGGTTTCACTTTATCTTGCAAATCATACTGGCCGATTCCTTTATAGCTGATTCCAAGCCACCAAGGAAGTCCTTGTTTATCCTGGAAGACGGAAAAACACGAGAACCAAGATTTACCAATTTCGTCCTTTACCAAGTATCAGCTCGTCAACATAAAGCTGTCTCGGTAAACCAAACATTACTTACACACCTCACTTGTGATTAAAATGCTTTCAAATAAGATCTTAAAGTTAAAACACACCAAAAAGAATGAAACATGACTGTCTTTTTTTTTTTTCTTTCTAATCTTTATTTATTTTGAGAGAGTGAGAGACACAGCAAGAGCAGGGGAGAGGCAGAGAGAGAGACACACACACAGAATCCGAAGCGGGCTCCGGGCTCTGAGCTGTCAACACAGAGCCCGACGTGGGGCTCGCACTCAACAGACTGCGAGATCATGACCTGAGCCGAAGTCGGACACTCAACCGACTGAGCTGCCCAGGTGCCCTGAAACATGACATCTTGACTGAACAGTTGGAGAAGAAATAAAATGTAAAATGAAGCCAGAGTATAAAGCCTGTGATCCATTGAAAAAAGAAAAGAAATAAGAGAAAAGAAAGAAAGAAAATGAAAAATAAAACTCTCTGCTCTCTTGATTAGTAACCAGCTGTAAAGGTCAGGGAAGTTTCCAGAGAATTATAAAGATGAGAAACGAGGTCTCAAACCTGATGTTTATAATCCACTTAACAGTGAGCGTGGGAAGACTGAAAAGCTCTTTTGGAGAACTGTAAGATTCCATGGCAGAATGTTTGAATAATCACTTTGAGGTACATAAGGGGAGGGGAGGAATTCTTTTTTTTCATAAGTTTTTTTTTCAAAATCTTTTAGGACTTGCCAAAGTAAAGGACACGTTGACACAGTGAAAGAAAAATTTAGGGTTAAACATGTACCTGTAAACAAACTAATTAAGAATCAGGAGAAATTAGAGGCGCTTGGGTGGTTCAGTCGGTGGAGCCCCCAACCTTGATTTCGGCTCAGGTCACGATCTCATGGTCTGTGAGATCAGGCTACTCACTGACAGTGAGAAGTCTGTTTGGGATTCTCTCTCCTGCTCACACACACATACACTCTCTCTCTCTCTCTCTCGAAATGAATAAACTTAAAAAAAAAAAAAAGAATCTGTAGACATTAAAGTTGAACAGGTACTTAGTTTTCGTGCTAGGTGTCCTCATTATGCAAGTATTTATTATTCAATCCCCTACCAGTTAGAATTGCAAACACTGCTGTAACTTGAAAAGCCACTCAAGACTGATCAATGATAAAATGATTCCTTCAAACAAGAGTCCCTCCTTAGTGCCGCTTTATCCCTAACCATCTCAAAATATTTCTTAGTCTCTCCCTGCTTGAAAACACCTGAAAACAACACACAAATACAAAATATACCAAGTGAAAAGTGGTATTGCAAATCCTGCAAAAATTTGAGAATTTTATGAAGTCTTGAAATGACAATGTAAAGTGTATGATTCTTGGGGCAACCAGTTGGCTCAGTTGGTGGACTGTGCAAACTCTGGATCTCGGGGTTGTGAGTTCGAGCCCCGCCTTAGGTGTAGAGATTACTTAAAAATAAAATCTTAAAAAAAAGAAAAAAAAGAAAGTTTATGATTCCCAGATAAAGGTGTTATCAAGAGAACATCTGGGAGGTGCCTGGATGGCTCAGATGGTTAAACATCTGACTTCGGCTCAGGTCATAATCTTGTGGTTTGTGAGTTTGAGCCCGCATCGGGCTCTGTGCTGACACTGCACAGTCTGGAGCCTGCTTCAGATTCTGTGTCTCCCTCTCTCTCTCTGCCCCTGCCCAGCTTGCTCTCTCTCTCTCTCTCTTTCTCAAAAATAAATAAACATTAAAAAAAACCCATCTTTTTTAAAAATTTTTAAATAGAGAGGGGTGTCCGTCTGGGTAGCTCAGTCAGTTAAGTACCCAACTTTGGCTCAGGTCATGATCTCATAGTTCGTGGGGTTGAGCCCTGCATTGGGCACTGTGCTGACAGCTCAGACCTGGAGCCTGCTTCAAACTCCCTCTCTCTCCCTCCCCCACCCAAGCTGTGTCTCTGTCTCAAAAATAAACATAAATTAAAAAAAAAATTTTAAAAAGAGAGTATCTGGTAGCATTGGGCAGGTGAACAACTGGGGAAGAGAAATAGCAGCCAAAGCAGATAAAAGGAATAAATGCACCAAAAGAATAATCTGAGTATGTTAGGGTTAATAGAGGTTTGCGGAAAACATTTGAAGGTAGCAAGTATTTTGCAAAAATAGCGTGCTTTATAATCTGCTACAAATGACAAGGTATAATCAGGCTTTTGTAAAAAAAAAAAAACCAAAAACAATCACATTTTACTTTATTATGTTTTTAATAATAAGTAATTAATTTTGTTGTTTTCTACGCGCAAATTTAGAGAGATAATTTACATAAATATGCATATTAATTTATGTGATCTTGGAAGCTGGTGCTATTCACTAACTCACAAAGTCACACGGGCATTATGAAAGTTTATTATGTAAAAGTATTTACCTTTACTGCATAATAATGGACTCCGTAGGTTGGCAGAGCTTCTACTATTTTCATATACCTGTGAAAAATGAATAGGATATATCACAATCTCTTAATAAATCAGTCAGAGGATCCTTTTGGGAAAAGTGACGCAGAGAAGCACAATTTCTATGTACCTTCCTCTTTACTACCATGACTAATGTCTTCCACTACGAGAGTACTATATTTTACCTCATCCAAATGTTAGGAAGTTGCTAACAACAAAATTTCCATTTCCAAAACCTGTAGGAAATGTTATTTTCTGCACATTAAGATTTGTAACAGCTTAGAGACATATGTTACTGTATTGTAAACCCAAATTGCAAGTGTTTTTAAACTAAGCACTGAATGATCCAAAGCGATGAGAATCAACTTCCGGGTCATGCTCGTGAGAAGTGAAAACTAAAACAATTCTGGGGCAGCTGGCTGGCTTCGTCGGAAGAACACACAGGGTTGATCTTGGGGTTGTGAGCTGGCACCCCGTGTTGTGCATAGAGGTTACATACATACGAATATACGAACATAAGTACGTAAATAGTTAAGAAAATAAAGTGATTCCATTTACTGACTGGTAAACTCTCAGGAATATACGCTTAACGCTTAGGTCTAAACTCTAAGAAATATGTATCTAAAAAGGATGAATTTTATTATATACCGTATATACAATCTTATTGTATTTTAAAAATATGCCCCCTCAAAATAAAAATTAAAGCAATGATGCTACTATTCACTATTTTTAATTCAATTTTTACTTCTTAGGTTTTATGGAGCGAGTGAACTATGTTGTGTAAGACTTCCTCTCTGCTCACAAAGACTTGAGGTTCCTGTTTAGTACAAGTGGACTTTTTAATGACATTTTGAATATCATTTGCTCTGGATTTTGTAACCAACACTTGGATACGTTTTAAAAAGTAAATGACCTATATGTAAATGACCGTAAGAGGTCAGGTTAATGGGGGCTCCTGGTGGCTCAGTCGGTTAAGCATTCGACTTTAGCTCAGGTCATCGTTTCATGCTTTGGGAGTTCAAGCCCCGCATCGGGCCCTCTGCTGTCAGTACAGAGCCCACTTAGGATCCTCTGACCCCTTCTGCCTCTCCCCGACTTGTGCTATCTCTCTCTCTCTCTAAAAAATAAACAAGCATTAAAAAAAAAAAGAGGTTAACGATAAAGGTGCCGACGACATTCAGCAAGTACACTGCACAGCCAAGATCCTGACAAAGTGAGTTGGACTCCATGGTCTAGAGCCTTAACCACCAAGTTAGCCTCTTATTTGGAGTCACAGTGATAATGATCAAGGGAAGTAAAAGGACTCTGCATTTAAGCGAGGGCACTTCATAACCAGATCATTAGCCTAAGCTAAAATCCTTCAGGGAAATTGTTACACCTCTTTTGTCCCTCCCAGAAAACAGGAACAATGGGTTCGAATGTCAAGGGTTCATGTTCAGGATGGCTAATTTTTGATTTCTGCCTTGAAGATCACAGAGAGAGTGCTGTGGTACAAGGAGATTAGTGCTACTGGTGGAGGGCTGAGGGGAATCCATACACCGGCCAGGGGCACAGCAATCTCCAAGTTCTTATTTCAGTTCTGACGTGCTCGGAGCTACGTTCGGCAGGTTTTTATGAGAACTTCAATGGCCATTAGAGTTATTCCACGATTACTACAGAAATAATGCTATGTTCATTTTTATAACTTTTCGAATTTAAATATATCAATTTAGTTTTTTATAATTTTAAAATTTTAACGTATCTTGTGAACCACTGTTAATAAATGGATGGTTACTCTGTAAGTCTGAAAGGCAGAAATAGGGGCACCTGGCTGGCTTAGTCGGTAGAGTGTGCGACTTTGATCTCTGGGTTGTAAGTTCAAGCCCCACATTGGGTGTAGAGATTACTTAAATATACAATCTTTAAAAAAAATAATAAGATGCAGAAATACATCACGATGGTCCGTTATTGGCAGCATGAAGACCGAGATGATCCAACACCAACACTGTATGCTCCACCCGAAGTAGAGTCACAGGCCGGGCCACCAAACATGGCCTCCAGATAGGGTTTCTTTGGCACATTGTAATAAAATTTTCCTTAAAATTACTTTTCCATGTCTAAAATTGGGATTTAAAAATCAGAATTTCCAGCCCTTCTTAGATAGTATCAGGTCTGACAACATTAGGCCTGATTTCTGAAGCCAAATCACCTTGCCTCTACCCAGGGTAATAGCCTTTCGGATCACCTCAGTCCCCACCATTCCCTATTACCCTACACCTGGCCTACATTACTCATTTTTGCTACTGGCCTGACACTGGTAGGCATCTGAATTGATGACATGGCCTATGCAATGACCCAAGGCATTTTGTAAATTCATAGGAAGGTATTTCTAACCAGATGGGGACTATATACAAACTATATAAGAGCAATCATTTTGGATGATTTCTTCAAACAGGAGACATTGAGATTAAATCTAAGCAAAAGGAAAGACAGATACTTACTGAACCACAGCTTGACCCCGCGTTAGACCTTTGATTTTCAAATAATGCTCAATCACCTTGTCCTCACTGTAAAACAAGCAAATGAGAAATATGCCAATGTATGATTATGTAAGGTACAGACTCATTTTCAAGATTCTCAGGTGGCTTATTGAGAAATGAGAAAAGTGCCTTCACCAGTTTGTTTGGGAGATAGAAGCCGACTGACTTTTGTTCCTGTAGCACACAGATTCCTGAACCTCAGACAGGACTAGCTCGTCATGATGTTTTGTTTATGTTTTATAGGGTATATAATATAGTAATATGATTTCAAACTTAATTTATTGGAAAAGGAATGGATTTCAATTTATCAAATGAAAAACTCGTATTTTTTGCCATAATTGAATGGGCTGTAACAAATATAAAATAATATCATTAAACGCTAAGTAGTGAGCCTTGCTAGGGAAATTAAAAGGCTTAAAAACAGAGATCAGCGAGTATCAGGTATTAAATACATTTTAAAAAAATCATCCACGAAGATTTAGAAAGGATTAAAACTGTTCTGCGTCTTGTGCAATCCAACCAATCTCTTGTCACTCACTACCTGGGGACACACTGCTGCTTTCGGAGAAAACCCTTCATTATTGTCCCCGCATAAAACTTGTTGACTAGAGGGGCACCCTACTGGCTCAGAGTCAGTAGAACATGTGACCTTTAATCTTGGGTTCATGGGTTGGAGCCCCATATTGGGGGGCAGAGAATCCTTAGCAAAAAAAATTAGTTAAAAAAAAAAAACTCGTTGGAGAGAAAGACAAGAACTAGGCTGAAGTCTGTCACCTTTGATGTCACTGAGCCACTGCACTCTTCCTTCAGATACCCACCACATCTCAAGTATAACCTAGGAGGATAAGTGTTTTTATCTCTCCACAACTAGTGGTAATCAGTGGTAAATGGCTTTGTTTTTTTTCTTCAGAAACTATCACTTAACAATGATTTGTTTGGAAGATTCCAGACTCAGGAAGCAATGTAGCCTCAGTACTCACTTTCGCTCTTTATTTGGAAACTGCAGTCCAACGTTCATATTAAAGCTATTCATGCAGGCGCCTGGGTGGGTCCATCAGTTAAGCATCTGACTCTTGATTTCGGCTCAGGTGGTGATCTCACGGTTTATGAGTTTGAGCCCTGGGTTGGGCTCTGCGCTGTCAGTGTGGAGCCTACTTGGGATTCTCTCTCTTTCTCTCTCTCTCTCTTCATCCCCCACACCCTCACTCAAAATAAATAAATAAACTTTAAAAAAAGGATCTAATCACGTTGAATACTTATTTTGTAATCTGTTTTTTTTGTGGAAAGTAAAACTATCTTCAGGATTCGAAGCCCTAAATCAAGGAAACTATATTTAAAGGGGATGTAACTAATTTGAAGGGGAAAAACATACCTTACTAGGAAAAACGTTGTATGGAAAATGGGTACTATGCATTCATTAAAACACAAACCAATGGAATCGCTCAAAATATACAACAATTTTTGGCCATGGAAGACACCTCTCTTCACTCCGGTCATTTCTGGCCATGGAGAAAACCTCTACCCAAGGAAATTTGTATTTGACAACACATATATTACACTCTGCTAGATTAAGGCCCCGTCACACAGTGACTGCACCCGTACTGAACATTCTGTTCCCTGAAAAGCACGTTCTATACAGACTTTTTACACACACGAATGAGAAAGCACGCAGTCGCTCTTCACTAATGACTGCAATCTTGGTACGATGATCTCCAGCAAGCTCTGATAAGACCCTTTCTCAGAAAGGATCAGGTCTCCTTATGGTCAGCCCGACACATGGAATTCGATACTGTCTTCACTCATACCCTTTTTTAGTTTCCTCGAAAGCATGCAGTTCTCAACGGAGGCTATGATAACAGGGTCACCTGTTGTCTTGTTTGGCTTACCAGTAAGCAAGGGATGGATGCTCCTGAAGGGTTTTGGTTGGAAAGGCTGGTAAGGTCTTTAAATCCTTCCTGGCATTTTCATCACTGAAAAGAAGAGTAATGCAGTCATGTCAGTCGCTGTTACCGGTTACTCTCATCCAAGCTAGTCACCAGATGGAATCTGATAAGTACCTACTGCAGTACACCGGCCTCTAGAAAAACGTGGTCAGCACATAGAAGGCTACGGATTCAATTCCCCCAACTGACAACCTCCCGAGCCGTGGGATATTTTGAAGTTCTTAAAAAGACACACACACACACAAATTAAAATAATAATATTCAGGTCCCATAATCCAATTTTCCTTACTCTCCTGATAAACCTGCAGCCATTTTCATTGTATATTTCCTATGGATAGCTATTCTATTACCTAATTACCATTACAACTGTGGATATTCCATATTCCATTTTCACACAACATTCTTTCGATTTCATTACACACTTTTTCTATGTGCATCTAGCACTTCCACAGTGATCTTTAGTGGCACATATAATTCACCATGCTGGAATAGTGATTACCATAAAACCACTCATGTATTATTATCATTTTTTCATAACAGGTATCAATTCAATAAAAAGGTTTGTATAGACTTTTCTATTATTTATCTGTTGTTTCCTTACCATGCTCTGAAATAAAAATAGATCTAGTTGGCCATTTGTGAAAAACACTTGAAAGAAGAGGACTTGCATCAAGTGAACTAAAAATGTACCCTGTTAAGGTCAGCTATGATCTCATTGCAAAATGGCAAAATTCTAGTTGTCAAGAGACAATTCTGGGGGGCGCCCTGCTGGCTCAGTCAGTAGAACATGCAACTCTTGATCTCAGGGTTGTGAGTTTGAGCCCCACGTTGGGTGTATAGAGCTTACTTAAAAATAAATAAAAAAGTAAGAGAGGGGTGTGGTCTTTATGGAACCAGAAGGAAGGACCGGTAATACAACACAGTCGTAGCTGGTCCTCTCAAAAACTGCCCCAAGTATTTAAGGAGGTAGTCGATGAAAAAAACAGACATGACTCTCTGGGGTCTATCAGAGCCTGGGATAAGTACAGAAAGAGCTACTCAAAATCCTGACCAAACTGGTGTCCACCAAATAGCACGTTGGTAATTATTCTTCTGTCTGCCGCTTCATCTCTTTCCCATGACCTACCATTTGTGGAGAGCCGGGGACCATGAATACACTTTTCAGGTGTTATATACCTGATATAAGTCTCACCATGACTCCTTCCAGGTGGTAGATACTATTATTATCCATGCTTTACAGGTAAGAGGGAGAGGTTTCCAGAAGTAAGCTGCTCGCTCAGTGTCTCACGGCCACTATGTAGAGAAGCCAGAAGGCAAACCCAGACTGCTTGGCTTTAAACGACAAGACCATGGGGCACCTGGACGGCTCAGGTGGCTGAGTGTCCCATTTTGGCTCAGGTCACGATCTCCCAGTTCGTGAGTTTGAGCCCCACATCGGACGCTGTGCTGACAGCTCAGAGCCTACTTCCTGAACCTTTGTGCCTCCCTCACGCCTGTTCTCTCTCAAAAATAAATAAACATTAAAGGAAAAAAAGGGCTAAGACCATAACCTGATGCCCTGACAGACCTTCAGAGCAGCATTCCAGGCAGCGAATTCGCACCCGAGGCAAGGCACACCTCGCCTTCGCCCTCACCCCCAGCTACAAAGGAAAACACCGCACCGATTATTTTCAAGATCCATCATTTCTGCATTTTCACATCAGCTTCCCTGGGGTTTGCCTCAGTGATTCCCACTGAAAGAGATGAACCCCTCAACTGGACGATCCAACAGTGAACCTGACGGGAATCTCCTCCAAAAGCACTCACTCAATGCTTACAGACCAACTGTCGCAGATTAAGCCAGGGAACCGAGCAGGGGCTGCAGACAGGGTCTGGCTGGGGCACAGCGTACCATGCTGTGTGAGAAATGGCTCATCTGTCACCGCATCAAGCTTGGTGTTTTGGTTTTACCACCCCATTTCCTGACTGTGCCACTGAGCAAACTACACATACACCTATTACCTCTCGGTAAGAACAGAAAGAGTGGGGGGCGTCCCCTCACTTGGAGACACTATGATTTGCACCTGTCAACATGACATTCAAAATGAAGGTTGTGGCCCTTCCTAAAGGTGAAAGACCTGGCTTTACAAATGACTACAGGAAGTAAAGAGTCGCTCGGCTCCTGTTCTTACATAAGGATAAATCTCTCTATTCATTTGAAGGGTAAGCAGTATGGCTTAACGACATTGAGAATCTTGGAAAACGGGTTTGGGCTTCCTGAAAACCAAAATATACCACAATCTGATTTATTCATATTAAAGGTCATCTGTCAACTCCCAGTAATGATATTTATTTTTCTTAATAATTTCTTTTATGCTCTGTCCTTCAAATTCTATTTCCTTTTCAAAGAAGTTGGCTTGTGAGTTTTTTATGAAGGGCAAATACGTGTATATATTCTAAGATGAGAGCTAAGGACAAACACTTTTTATTATTAATCATCACCACCAATTACATGTGTTCTGTTATCTTTTGAGTCCATTGAACTCTATGCTGTGCTCCAAGAACTCAGCCTAGCGTTCATTTTCTTCTTTGGGTTATAGTTAATTTTATGGCAATTAAGACTCACCAGAGTCTATTCTGTTATTCGCTACAGATTCATTTATTCTTTTAGCAAATATTTATTGAGTACAATACTGCATACCTACCATGTAGAAACACGTGTCATTTGATGGAGTTGCTTTTAATTTATGGGAATAGTCAGCCAAAAGAGAGAAGAGAGAGGGGACAGAGGTAAGGGAGAGATGTGACCCATCATTCTTTTCAACACGCTCATGGGTGAGAATAAGTGCGAACCTGGCGGTTTACAGTGGATGCCCTTCTAGAAGGTTTTAGTTTCTGTGTTCTTAAAGTACCAGCATCTCCCAACACGGAGGTTTTTCTAGCACTTAGTAAACACGTATTAAGCATTTAATACATGTCTTCTAAACACAAGCAACTTATACGTTGAGTGCCTAACTAAAGAAATAGCTATGTGATTCAGCATGAGAAAAATACTCCCCCGTTGAATTTATTGAAAAATAAACTCTGGCCTTTGATACGTCATCTTTTCAAGGAATTTTCAAGAGGAATTTTAACCGTGCAATGGTTCCTCCCATGCTAGTCGATGTCTGAGACTGCAGATTGTACCAAACCCTACCCGTACTATTATGTGTTTTCCTACACACACACACACACACACACACACACACACACACACCCATGATAAGGCTTACTTTGTAAATTAGTTACAGTAAAAGATTAAAAACAATAATAAAAAAATAGAACAATTGTAGCAACGTACCACAATAACGGTTAGATGATGTGGTCGCTCTCTAAGCCTATCTTACTGTGCTATACTCACCATTCTTCACGCGTGATGTGAGTGGTAAAATGCCTGCATGAGGAGATGCAGTGACACAGGTCCTGTGACCTAGTGTGAGGCTGCTACTGACCTTCCGCCGATCAGTGAGGAGGAGGGACGTCTGCTTCCAGACCGCGGTAACGGACACCGTGGAAAGTGAAACCCCAGATAAGCGGGGATTACTGTACACAATTAGAACCGCCCCGGTTATAAGATGTGATAAGATAGTATTCATCTGGACAGGGGGCTGAGTAGGGGGCTGAGTATCTTACCGTCATCGTGGGCCAGTATCCTAAATAACAATGAGGATTCAGTCACTAAACTGCTGGGGTACTAATCCATCCCTGGAAAGCAACTAAAATGTGCGTTCATAGGGAGGCAGCTTAGGGATCGTTTTAAGGGGAGTTTCGACTACTTTAAAAGGTGTACACCTGAACGGGTGGGCCAGAGGGGGTGTGGGGGCAGGGAAACCATTCTGAATACTGCAATGACATGCATGACATTACGCATGTGGTAAAATTTATAAGCCCATAGGATACAGACCGAATCCCAATTTGCCTATGGACTTTAGTTAATAACACCGTAACGAGACTGGTTCGACTGGAACAAGTCTACCACACTAACGCGAGATGTTAACAATGGGGGAAACTGCCGGGAGGTCAGGAGGGGGAAGAAAGGGAGTATGTGGGAACTCCTTGTACCTCCTGCTCCAATGTTCTGAAACCTAAAACTGCTCTAAAATAATAAAGCATATTAATGTAGAAAAGAAAGAGAGAAAAAGAAAGAAATTCACTTTAGCTTAGTGGTTCTTAACTTGTGCACTTTTGCCCCTTGGGGGACACTCAGCAATGTCTTAAGACATTGGTTTTAAAGTTTGTTTTTTTTTTTTTGAGAGAGGGTGCAAATGAGCAAGCTTGTGCACCTGTGAGCAGGGGAGGGGCAGAAAGAGAGAGAGAGAGGGAATCCCAAGCAGGCTCCACACTGTCAGTATAGAGTCCAACAAGGGGCACAAACTTGCACAAACTGCAAGATCATGACCTGAGCTGAAATCAAGAATTAGAAGCTTAACCGACTGAGTCACCCAGGTGCCCCTCAACCCTAAAACTTCTAACTGTATCTTTTAGACTTAAAGAATTACTCTCCTGTGTCACTCTGAACTATAAATATCAGAATACAAACACATCTTAGAGACAAACGCCTATCAGGAGCCAAGCGAGAAAGGCATTAGCAATTCAACTGTTGGGGCGCCTGGGCGGCTCTGGCGGTTAAGTGTATGACTCTCTGTTTCAGCTCAGGTCATGAGCTCAGGGTTTCCTGAGTTGGACCCCTACCTTGGACTCTGTGCTGACAGCACAGAGCCTGCTTGGGATTCTCTCTGCCCTTCTCTCTCTGCTCCTCCCCCACTCGTACTGTCTCTGTCTCTCTCAAAATAAATAAATATACTTAAAAAGTTAAAAAAAAAAAAAAGAAATCCAACTGTTTAAGCTAGCTGAAAAAAGGCAAGTCAAACTCAGCATGGGAAAGAGAAACACAGTGGGGGATGGCAGTGACTACGAAGAAAAGAAGAAAACATTGCCCAATTGAAGTATTCCTTACCACGTAGACTTGACTGTGTCTGACAGAAATCAGCATTTTAAATAAGTTCCCTTTATGTAAAAGTCAGTCCTAGAAGGGCATGCAGTGTTCAGGAGCCTAAACTCGTCTATGGTCGCTTCGCCACTCCTGAGGTGTTGCTATCCTTCACGTGGTCCATATAAAATCTACTAGAGAGACCATCACTCCTGCTTTGCAATTTGTGACAGACACTATTAGTACAGAACGGATAGGATAGAATTGCTTGTCAGCAATTGTATTTGGTTTCCAGTTTTAGAAAATGTATTAACAGTGCAAACTGTCAGTAGTACAAAAGTAAATGATTTTGGACAAGTGTGGAATCCGGACCATCCCAAAGGATTATACTCTCAGGAAAGAACAAAGTTTTATTTATTTTTTTTGTATTAAAATAGATTCCTATTATCCCTTCCTAGTCATTGGTACTGCCGCAAAACACCTTTTCCTTGTGAATTTATAACATCGCTTTCTTGTAAGAACTCGTTTAATAGCCCCTTTCTAATAAGTCACCGCCAGTACTGAGATGACTGAGCTGTGGACATCAGCTATAAACATT
The DNA here is from genome assembly GCA_030068075.1 of Paguma larvata. NCBI lineage: Eukaryota > Metazoa > Chordata > Mammalia > Carnivora > Viverridae > Paguma > Paguma larvata. The sequence continues at coordinate 34,920,632 of CM057842.1, forward strand.
AACAGAGAGTACCAGAAGGAGCCAAAGACAAGCAGCTGAGACAGGCAGCCTAGCAGAAGAATGGGTTAAACCTTTCAGCAGACAGGGCAGAGAAGTAGCAATCCAAATGGCCAACAGACAGAATCAAGCGCTCAGCTTCGTAAGTACTCAGGGAAGCACAAACTAAACCTTCAATGAATCATCACTAAGCCCCGGACTGCCAAACTTACAACACTGACAATGCCTAGTTTACGTGAAGATGTAGGGCAATAGAAACTCGCACCCCTTGCTGGTGGGAATAATTGGTATAATCATTTCGGAAATTTGCATACCCTATACCCAGAGATCCTTTTTTAAGTATATCCCTCCAGAAACTCATGCAAAAGAATAAGCTTTATAGCAGCACTGTTGACGAGAAGACAAATGGACAACCTGAGTATCTCAGAACAAGAGAAATAATAGAATTGTAGGGTACCCATACAATGGAACACCATACAGCAAAGAAAGTACACTGTAGCTTCACGGAACATGATGAAACTCACAAATAGTAAGCAAAGAAGCCAGACCCAAAATAATTCACAATCCCGTGTTCTAAAATGAGCCACGTGAAACTAGGGATTCTTACGTAGGTGATAAAAACATAAAGCAAAACAAGAAAATGCGTACCACACAGTCAGGGTACCTCTGGGGAAAGAGGATTTTATTGGAGGAGTCGGGGGGTGGGGCACAGGACACCATGGGGGCGGGGGCGGAGGATCCGGGCAAGGTTCCTCCCTGGGTGTGGCTGCGTGGCCGTGCATTTTCGAATTGGCTCTTTAAACCAAACCTACGTGTTGTGTGCATTCTTCTGTGTGATAAAATTCACTTCGAAAACTAAATCAAATGTGGCGAGCGGGTGGAAGCGAGGAACTGAAGGGCAAGCCCACCGTCTTGCGGAGGGCAAGGGCGGCAGTGGCAAAAGCAAGAGGCTGTAACTTTCTAACCGAAAAGTGAACCCACCGGGGTGTGAGACCCACGGGCACATTATTCTAAGGTGAATCTTGATCATTTTCAGAGTTTAGCACCAAGAGAGATTTCACGTCTGAGCGGACCGGCAGTAGCTGAGTGCTTCTTTGTCAGCCAGGGAATTTGCCTGGGAGCCTGAGGCCACGTGGGTCCACTGAGCTTGCAGGGAAGGGCAGCCAGGGGGCTCAGTTTCTATGCTTCGGGATCAAGCTCAGAATCCAGAGGCAGGGCTTGAAAGCAGCTGGGAGGTGAGCAGCCCTGGATGGAGATGTCTCTGCCTTTCTCCAGCACTAAATGCACTCACCCCGACGGGGCATTCTTGACCATAATGGCAACGGAAGTGTTATTTTCCAGATGCACTTGACCGGAATTGCCAACAAAGACTGGTTTCTCCAGGTCCTGGCCAGAGAGAAGACTCATAAATCTCAGTCACTAAACCAGAAACTGCTTTTCTTCCTCACGCTGGCAGGCATTCAGACGTCGCATTGAAGAACTTGCTTCATCTGATGGTCTAGGTAGACCCCCTCCACTTAGGTATACTGGATTCCTATGCTGACAGCTCTCTAGAAGGAAGCAGCCCGTGACCCACCGTTTCGCCGGCGCGACTATTTTTTCAGGCGATGATTCCCTTTGGCATTCTCAAGCCCCCTTTCTTAGGCTGTTGTTTTTCTTCGCTGACCTCAAAAACCCTGGAGGAATGTGCCAACCTCACTCGTTTCTGAGAAAGCCACATGGCTGGCAACACTGAGGCCACCCTTTGTGTGCGCGGGAGCACTTGTGTGGAAACAGCCACCCCCAGCAAATGTGGGCACCTGTTTGTGGCTAATTGGGAACATGCTCGCAGAGACAACGGGCCACCTGCCATTCTGAGGCTGAAGCGCAGGCAATTAACAGACTTGGCGCTACTGCTTCCCAGAGCAGACCGATCACTGAGCTCTCTTGAAGACGGCGCCGTCTATGCTCGGTGTGGGGGCATCCCTAGGTTTCTAGGACACTTCAGGAAAAAAGCCCAAGCCCCAACCTTCCCTTTTGTTTTGTTTTCTTTTTCTTTTCTTTTTTTTTTTTGATGCTAAGCTCTTCCTTACTTGAAACCCAAGGCAAAAGTGCCTAAAAAGCACATGCTAAATATAAGGACCCAATGGAAACGACTGTAGCGTCTTTAGTACACAAAGAAATAAACTAAGCTATTTAAAAAGTAACTTAGGGGGCGCCTGGGTGGCTCAGTTGGTTGAGTGTCCGACTTCGGCTCCGGTCATGATCTCACAGTTTGTGGGTTCGAGCCCAGAGTCGGGCTCTGTGCTGACAGCTCAGAGCCTGGAGCCTGCTTCGGATTCTGTGTCTCCCTCTCTCTCTCTGCCCCTCCCCTGCTCATGCTTTGCCTCAAAAATAAATAAAACATATAAATAAATAAATAAAAAGTAACTTAGGATTGGAGTCTTTTTATTTATATATAACCCCAAACCCGTTTTTCATAAAAATGTATATCCAGGGGCATCTGGCTGGCTCAGCTGGGAGAGCACGTGACTCCTGTGTCAGGGCTGTGAGTTTAAGCTCCTCATTGGGCAGAGAGACTACTTTAAAAAAAATGAATAAAATAAAGAAATAAATTAGTTAAAAAACATTTACAGGTAGATACAATACACTGCTAAAAAATGTATACGTAAATGTAAAAACACTAAAGTTAATGCCTGTCGGAACACTCAAGATTAAGTCTACCATGTAGCCTAAATATCATCAGAAATTAAATAAAGGGGGAAAAAAGAAATTAAATAAAAGGTGTGAAAAGGGACATCCGGGGACTTGGGCAAGCTGTCACAGCTGGGAGTTCCAATGCTCTGTTCCACGCGAACTCAAGATTTGCAGTCATTAGGCACTGTGCTAATTAAAAACATTTGCCAGTCTCCTGGCATTGCCCTGTAGAGACACTGATGATAAGCCACTTCCTTATCTAAGCTTGGTCCAAACCCACGCACTTCACTGAGGGACGAGGACACGGTAATGATCACACCAGGCAGAAAAAGTGCACGTACTGTCTGTTACATGGCGGAGTGGGTGCCGACTCAACGACTTACACATTCGCGCTGGATCCGGTGTTTGAGGACGACAGCTTGCTTACCCATGTCATCATTAAAAGGTTTTGGTTACTGTGCATAAACCGGAATTTCCCTAAGCAATCTACTGGACTGATGAACACTCAGTGATCAGCAATTTAAGGTATGTTATCAGTTTACTTAGAGTGGTTTTTCACCAGTCAGAATGCCTTCAAACCACCCTGTTTTAATTAAAAAAAAAAAAATCACATTTCTTTCAGTTATCTCTGAACTTGGCCTTCCATGAAGAGTCTGGTTTATGAAGTCCTTGACTTATAACAAGGGAGTTCTATTGGCAAATTTCTTTCCACTGATTCCTAGGAAAGGGGACACTAAAAGCAACAAGCATAAGAAACACAGAAGTTGTCACATCCCAGTCCCCCCCTCAACATCAGCAGAATCAGTATTATCTCAGAACTTGTTAGAAATGCAAATTTCTGAGTCCTGCCGCAGACCTGCTGAATCAGAAGGGCTCAAGGGGGAACCTAGCAACAGAATAATAGAATGCACACCTCATAAAACACAAGAATTTCAAGAAAGAGACAGTAACCGATCATTTAAAATAGAAAAGAAGGTCCAGGGCGGTCTAGGAGGTTCGTTCCAGGAGACTCTAGGGGCTGACCCAGCAGTGACTCCAAGTAAGCGTGTCACTGGGTCCCCAGAAGAAATGCTCCAAATAACAGTCGAGCCTGGGTATTCTTGGGTGGCAGAGTTTGAGCGAAAGCCTGTCTCTCTTGGTGGTAAGCGAGTATCACCAGCTTCCCCATTTCACAGATGTGAAAACTGAGATTTTGGACAGATTAATTGAAACCGACACAGTAAGAAAAGGAGCAGATGTAACTGCAAACCTGGGCTTTACCCACTTTGCCTAACTCCTCCCGAGTCTAAAGACAGGGGTCAGAAAATGGGGACAGGGTAGTTGAGGAAGGAAAGATTCATCAGCGTAACGTGGGGCTTCAGAATTTATAAACATGGGGGCCACTGACAGGTCCTATGACAGTTTCTTGGGGAAGGACAGGTGGCTTTTTAAAACTAGATTAATCCGGATGAGCCAAAAGGTGAGATCTGAACACAGATAACAAAACGGAATATGTATTTCTTGAACCCAACCAAAACAATCAGTCCACAGTTGTCCCCTAATAGCAAAGATACCAAATTTCATTAAAAAAAAATTTTTTTTAAACAACTACAGAATCAGACCCCAGTCATTTTCAGCAGAATTTTACAATAGGGCATCCAAACTCACCTGAACTTCACTTCAGGTGAGAAGCTTAACACCTCAACAAAGGCTCCTTCAACCACACAAAGTATTCCTGATGCCCAAATCTTTTGATACTGACTCAGAATTTCACAGGCAGCTCTCTGCTCCTGACCAGTTATCTCTGTTACCAGGAGCCCAAGTCCTGGGAGGAGATGGAGAAAGTAGGAAACAACCTAGTCGCGTTCATTCATAGTCAACTGCCTGCAAGGCGCAGAAAGCGAGGGCTCCAGCTCGCTCCCCTGTCCAATGCCACCACTGATCGCTGCAAATAATTAGTATCGAAAAACTGCTTACAGACGGAGGTCATTTCCTGGTAGCCACGAGGAAGCGCCCTCCTTGCCTTCCACCCCTCCAGACCAAACTGCAGCCTGCCGGTGGGACCAGCAGAGTTCCTTGGGTCCAAACCCTGAGTTCACAGACGGGAAACCGGCCCACGGGGGTCTGAAGACTTACCAAAGGCCCCGCAGGGAGGTGGCGCTGCGACTCGAATGCCAGCAGCCGGTGGGCTGGCTCCCGAGACTCCAGGTCGGAGCAGCAGACGGCCAAGGAGGGGAGGAGGAGCGGGAGGGGATTGGAAAGCCGTAGTGGAAGCGGGGAGGGGCCGGAAAAGCCAGGCAGGCTGGTCCAGACCTCCACCCCTCCCCTCCCAGGTCACAGGGTCTTTCCATTCTTGGAATTTCCTCCCCCGCCCCCTCTAAACATTGCCCGATCACACCTCCCGCCAAATCACTGAGAGTATCACAGAAGTCATCTTCCAGGCCTCCCGCTGAAGCCCCGGCGTCCCCACTGCTTCCGGGGAAAGGGGTGGTCCCCTCCCCACCTCCGGTGAGCAAATGAAGCCCTTTCACTGGGGTTCAGGTGTGAACATGCATTTTCGGGCCGCCTGTGATCTCCAACTTCCTCGGACCTCTCAGCTCCTTAGCAGGACAATAAAAGAAACTGGCTTTGAAGGGGACTGTCCTGGGTTGTGCGGTGTGGCCGACAAGTGCTCAGCATTTCACTAAGAGGAACTCACGGAATCCTCTTAGCAAACCTAGACATAGGCACTATTTCCAATTCATAGATAAGAGGACTGAGGTTTAGAAAAGTCACCTAGTGGGGCACCCGGGGGGCTTATTCGGTTTGGCTCAGGTCAGGTGGTGACCTCACAGTCTGGGAGTTCGAGCCCAGCATCTGGCTCCATTGCTGACGGCGTGGAGCCTGCTTGAGATTTTTCTCTCTCTCTGAAAATAAAGAAGCTTAAAAAACAAATCACCAAGCTGCTCCCGGCTGCCAGAGCTTGCACGGGGGCGGCCGGGACTTGGAAGCAGGCAACTGCAAAGCTTCTGCGTAGAAACATCAACAGACCAACCAACCAACCAGCTGGCTCTCCACCGGGGATGCGCGGTAATAAGGTTTGCTCTGAGAACTGAATTCAGTCCTAGGTCTCTGTGCTCTGTCGGATTTCTGTGGTCTCAGATAAACTCACTCTGCCAGCCTTGGCTTCCTTATTATAAAAATAGGGACGGTGTCCCGTCAACAGGATGCTGTGAAGGCACCTGCCTACGTTCAATAAACGTGTTCTTGGGCTCTTTCCTTTCCGACACCAGCACACGAAACCGGAGAGCTTAGCGAGCCCTTTATTCCCCCCACGCTCAGGCCAGGCTAGGGGGGGATTATTACCACCAAGAAGAATCCCCAGGGGGTGATCTGGGTTAGAGTCGCCAGATCAACTACTTAGGACACACTTATACTAAAAAAAGTACGCATCATTGAAGTACTACGTTGTACCCCTGAACCTAATATAACACGGTACATTAAGGATACTGGAATTAAAAAAATATATTCACGATCTACCCAAAATTCAGATTTAAGCGGGCATCCTCTATTTTTATTTGCCGCATCTGCCAACCCTGAAGGATTGGTAATGAACAACACAGGGAAGAAAAACTTTGGGAGCACCTTGCCAAGTCCCCACTTGTAAGCAGTTTCAGGACGGGTTCAGCAGAATCCGCTGTAACTGGTTCAAGTTCAGCCTTGACCCGTGCTCTTCCGACCTCATGACCAGTCCACAGAATTTGTGTCGGACCCTCCTTATCTCACTGTTGTCCCAAGGATGCCAGGAATCTGCTCGGTGGGAAACACAGTATCCTTTCGAATTCCTGTGCCCTTAAATTTTTGTCCATGGCCTAACTTGTAACGCAGGGCGAACTGACTCCGTCCATCTGCATGCTTGATAGTGATCGACTGTCAAACGATTTTCGTAAGCCAAAAGAATGTCTGATGATAATGAAACTGTGATGAGAGATTTTTCTAAACATTAGCCGGCTCTCTGAGGATTCTAACCGTGTCTACTTTGAAACTTCGACGCTTTCAGAAGAAAGAAAATTTCTAAGAATGACTTAGGCTGAGAAGCAGGTTAAGGTGAAAATCTATAAATGTAGTAAAATAAAAATATTTCACAAATTCATACGGACAGAAGGTAGATGGGTGGCTGTCAGGAGCTGGGGTAGGGGTGACGGAGCAGGGTATTTAATGGGTACAGGGTTTCAGCTTTGTTAAGATGAATTCCGGAGATCAGTTGCGTAATAATGAGAATATATTTAACACTTCTGGTGGAAATTATCTATGGCCCGCTTGAAGCCCCACAGCGTTGTCCCTTCACCCAGCATGTGTGACTCAGTGTGTCCTTCCTGATCACACCGAAACTGGATTTAGCCACATGAGCCATTTGAGCACAGGTATTAAGACTGAGTATGTGTTGTATCGTTACTCAGTGTTTCTTGAACGAAGCCGGAAGGCACTGACGTGTGTATCAGTGAGGGGATGTAGAAGTCATTTCTCAAAACGCCATCCCTGGGGCGCCTGGGGGGCTCAGTCAGTTGAGCGTCCGACTTCGGCTTCGGTCATGATCTCACCGTCTGTGAGTTCGAGCCCTGCGTCGGGCTCTGTGCTGATGGCTCGGAGCCTGGAGCCTGTTTCGGATTCTGTGTCTCCCTCTCTCTCTGCCCCTCCCTGACTTATGCTCTGTCTCTGTCTGTCTCAAAAATAAATAAACATTAAAAAAAATTAAAAAAAAAAAAAACAACGCCATCCCTTGGTTCAGGTCGACTCTGAACGGCTTGCCCTTTGGGGACAGAAGCTCCCTGTCATGCTACTCTCTATTCCTACTGAACCCCAAATACCCAGATGTCTTAGTCACTCGCTTATCTGAAAAGCCCAGCAAGAATGAGTTTCATGTTAGTACCAACTAGCAGTGATGGTGCAAAGGTCCGGGTCACTCAGGGCAGGGGACTGATCAGCACTCTGGTGTTAGCAGCTGTCTAAGTTATATAAAGGTAGGACTTCCGGGTCTTTTATTTTTGTTTCCTTGCATCAAGCCTTTAAACTGTCAAAAGCAAACTGTTCTGAAATGCAAAATACTGAAGCTGTGAAATACAAAGGCCTGATGCCTAACCTGATTCTGTCCTTAGCTGGGGGATCGGGGCTTAGTTTTCCACAGAACAGAGATGAAAGCCCTTTCCTCACAGGGTCATTTAAGAAAAAATTTTTAATGCTTCTTTATTTTTTGAGAGAGAGGGAGAGAGATGGAATGAGAGCCGGGAGGTGCAGACAGAGACGACGGAGACACAGAATGAAACAGGCGCCAGGCTCTGAGCTGTACACGGGGCTCGAACCCACAAACTGTGAGATCACGACCTGAGCTGAAGTCGGACGCTTAATCGACTGAGCCACCCAGGCGCCCCTCACAGGGTCATTTTAAGGTCCAAACAAGGCTGTACTGGCATTTAGAAAAACTGTTTAAAATGTCCGAACTAGATAATAGTCTGAGAATGAGCTCTGTGAACCGCTAAGAACTGTCAAAACAAACAAAAATATTTGCTTCTATTCAAACACAGGCAATGCCCTTCTTTTCTAAAAACTACAGCAGAACAGCTTTTACAGCCCGAAATCCTGACAACGCACTAGGCACTCAAGTTAGCATCTAACCATAATCCACTCAAGAATCCCCCTCCAGGGGGATTACCCTGGATTACCACCCCCACTTTACAGATGGAACAACCGAGGAAGAAAGAGGTGAGACTTGCGGGAGCCCGCCTACGCCTCTGGAGGGAGCTGGGAAGGGGACCCAGCGAGGCCCCAGGGCCCGCGCTAGGGCGGAGGACAGGAGCTGGCTGCTAGAAACAGGCCGTGCAGAGTCGTCTGGCCTGTGGGTCCAGGAGCTCTCCGCGGCCTCACTGCGTCTCATGATCAGTCTCGCCTGGCTGATACCGTCGAATATCCTTTGGATTCACTTTTGAGGAATCATCCAGAGGAGAGGCGGAGCGGGAATTCCGAGAGGGAGGTTTCAGATCCGAATTCCGTGTGCGGAAGACACGGGACCTTGGTTGGCGGCCTCGGCCCGCACGGCTGCAGAATGAACCTCCCAACGGCCACCATTGAGGACAAAAGGATACAAAAACCGTGAGAGTGCCTGGCCCCTAGCGGGTGACGGTAAAGGCGGTGTGCGTGACGGTGAAGCGAGAGCAGGGGCCCTGCCCTCGGGGGGCCTCCGTCCTAATCCCAGCTCCGCAGCTTCCCAGCTGTGTGGCTGGGCAAGTTACTCAACTGCTCTGGGCCTCGGCTGGGAAATGAGGATGCTAATCACAGCTAGCTCTTAGAAGTGACACAGGATTAAGGGCGTGAGTATTTAGGAAGCTTTTAGAAACGAGTATTCCAGGCACCAAGCCCTACTCCAAACGCCTTTACGTGTATTATCTGTGTTCATTTTCACAGCAGCCCCGTGAAGTAGAGGTTATGGTACACCCCGTGCCTCAGACCTGCGAGGTCATGCAAACTGGAATCAGAATGGGCTAAGACGAGGGGCGCCTGGGTGGCTCCGTCTGTCATGTATCCAACTTCGGCTCAGGTCATGACCTCGAAGTTTGTGAGTTCGAGCCCCGAGTCGGGGTCTGTGCTGATAGCTCAGAGCCTGGCGCCTGCTCTGGATTCTGTGTCTCCTTCTCTCTCTGCTCCTTCCCCCACTTGCCCTCTGTCTCTCTCTCAAAAATAAATAAACGTTAAAAACAATTAAAAAAGAAAAGAAGGGGCTACGATGTTCCACACATAGGCCAAAAAAAAAAAAAAAATGCCGATTTGTAGAATTCCGTGTGGTTCCACCTTTGTGAGTGGCGGACCTGTTTAGACACCAGAAGAGACACCTTTTTTCAATAATCCATTCAATAGCCAGGCCTCACTGCTAGAACCAGTCACACAGTTTGCAAGATCCCGGGACAAGGGAAAAAGCGTGGAGCCCCTTGTTAAAAAAATCATTAACAATTTCGAAATGGTGACAGAATGGCATCGACCAAGCTCCGGGCCCTGCTGAGCAGGGGCCCCGTGTGATTGCACAGGGCACAGGTCACGCACCCATGAAGTCCGCCCTGCCAACGGCTTTTTCCCTGGTAGGTTTCCATTGTCTTAACTGCTTCCTCTCTGCACCGGCGCCCAACCTGAATGAGCTTGTGGACAGAGCCTCCGGGCGCCAGCGGGTCCTGGACTGGGTCTCCCACACGCTTCGGGGGTCACGGGCTCCCTGCTCTGGGTGGCAGGGAGAAGCTTAAGCCCTGGTTTGGGAAGTTTCCGCGAGGCAGAGTGGGTAGCGGGCCACCGATCTTAACGTTCATTCTGAAAGAGGATCCAGTCCGGGAGACGTGGCCGTCACTGTGTTAAGCTCTGAGGTTTTTTTAAAATACAAAACGGCATCTACAACAATTCTGACAAAAGCACTCTGCGTTGGAGGTTAATCGACAAGAACACACTGATAGGTGAAGAAGGAAAATTAGAAACATTTTTCCTCCCAATGTCCTGAGACAAGAGTAAGTCGTGACAGCCATAACAATAGCTTAATTTTTTTCTGCCCCACCTTAATCCAGGCGGCGTGCAAAAACACGGCATGCTGTGCTGCATATCTGAACGTTGCTGAGAGAGATCTCAAACGTCCTCATCACAAGAAAAAGAAAATTCACAACTGTATCCAGTGAGGGGTGTTAACGAGATGTTCTACGGTGATCACTGCGTACTCTATACAAATATCTAATCATCACGTAGGTTGTTGCTGCACCTGAAACTAATGTTACATGCCAATCACACCTCCATAAATTTTTTTAAAAGAATGATAATTATCCCTTTACAGATAAGGAAACTGAGTTTTAGGGATGTTCAGAACTTAGCTAAGACTGTTCACTGGTGAGAGGTGGAATCTGGAACTCGGCTCTGCCTAACTTCGGAATCCCCTGTCAGGGTGTCTGGGTGGCTCAGTCAGCTAAGCATCTGACTCTTGGCTTCAGCTCAGGTCATGATCTCAGGACTCATGGGTTCGAGCCCCATATTGGGCTCTGTGTTGACAGTGTGGAGCCTGCTTGGGATTCTTTCTCTTTCTCTCTCTCTGCCCCTCCCTGACCTCTCCTTCTCTCTCTCTTAAAAATGTTTTTAAGAATAATAATAATAAAAAAGAATCCACTCTTTTATAATCTCTACGGCGGGGAGGTATTTGGCTGTACGAAAAGAAAACAGTAGAACTTCTAATGATATTTCTTTGTATCTAAATAGGTACAAACGCGTTAAGCTAGCTCGTGTCTTTCCACGCATTATTCTTTTGTAAATATTTTATTCTGAACAGGATGTTGGTATGGTTCTACATGTATGTAACTGTTACAAATAAATAAATAAAACATATACCTACATTGGGAATGAATGTGCTGTATGAACAAAAAAAATTCAGGATACTGCACTGCACTGTAACTGACACGTCGGTTTTTAAGCAAGTATCGCGTGTTTGAATATACGGACACACAGTTTTTTTTTTTTTAAGGCGATAATATCTATACTTCTGGGTTTCTTTCCACTTTGTATATTGTAATCATCTCTCTATATCAGTAAACGTTCATCTACAACAATCTTTTTAATAGAAAGGCTAGACTCCTGAAGTGTGAATTTTATTAGGTAAGGTGTGATGATTTACAACAAGAATCTGAGGTCTCCTACCTTCCTTTTCTTAGCTCACCTCATCCTACCCCAGTGAGAGGTGGAACATAATTAAGTACCTAGAAGCCAGGGACTCATGTTAAAAAAAAATGGACCTCTCTTCCCAGAATAATTGAAATTGGGGTCTCAAAGAGATATTGCATACCTGTGTTCATTTCAGCATTACTCATAAGAGCCAAAAATTGGACGTAAGTTAAGTGTCCATCCGTGGATGAGCAGATAAATAAAATGTGGTCTATACACACAATGGAATATTGTTCGGCCTGAAAGTATAAGGAATTCTGGCTCACGGTACAACATACATGAACCATGAGGACATTATGTAAGTAAAATAAGCCAGTCCCTCGAAGACAAACATTGCACGATTGCACTTCTATGAGGTCCCAGAACAGGCAAATTCACAGAGACAGAAAATGGAATGGTGGGTGCCAGGGACTGGGGGCGGGGGGCACGTTTATTTAATGGGTACAGAGTTTTAGTTTTGCAGGATGAAAAATTTTGGAGGCAGATGGTGGGGATGATTGCATAACAATGTGCAACGCTAAACTATACACTTAATAATCGCTAAGATGGTAAAAACAAAACAAAACAAAACAAAGCCAAAAAAACGAAAACCACATAGCACTGTAATAGACGGGACTCAGGGAAAAGTGGAAGCCAGCTTCCAAGTACTGCGGCATCTCCACTCTGTACCAGGCACCCTGAAAGGTACATTATCTCATTTACTCCACAAAACAAACCTCTTAAAGAACAGAGACCTTAGATTCAGAAGGTCATGCCACCAGCAGATTGGGAGGGCGTGCCTCAAACTCACGCTGGCCTCTCTGAATCCAGCGCCCAGGCCTTTCCCCAGCGTCTCCCACAAAGGAGACCGCAAGTACAGTCTGCCTCCATCGCAGCCCTGGCTTGGCTAGCTGCTCATATCCTTTAGGTATTTAATGTACACAGATGAACGGAGTTGAACAATGAGAAAAAGGCAAGGCATCCGAGGGCACTCTGATGATCGAGAGCTCATTTCCTGCCTTCTCACTCTTAAACTATCTCCTCAAGTGACTAATATTAGACTCGGGGCTGCTGCACTGATAACACCACTTACCGAGGTAGAGTCCACTGCCTGTCACCCCTCACTGCCTTCCAGTGGGGACAGCAGGGATCCACGTAGGTCTGCTCACACGATGGACATGAAAATGGAAAATCTGAGACGCTCGGGCACACAGACTGCAAGTCTGGTCTTGTCTACCTGAATTGTCATGGATATGTCACTCCTTAGTTCATCGGCTATAAAACGAGGGTTGGAACGCACGATACTGGGCAACTCTAACATCCTATGCTTAGAACAGTCGGAAAAATACCCATTGTAGGGGAGGGCTGATCTTTTCCAAATTCAGCGCTGTTCGGAAAAAGCAAGTTCAGAACTCGATGAATGTTCACCCTACCTCAGAGTTAACGGAATTAAAATCTAGGGGAGTAAAGAATCTGGCAGCGGGTACAAAAAACAGACCTGCCCAGACTGCTTATCTTTTAAAGGGATTTTAATACTGACTTTTCAGCAAATAAATGAACCCGCACTTAACAAGGTGAAGCCCAGAGAACATCGTCAGGCAAGAGGCTCGGACATCAGGGACAAACAAGTGTCGGAAACACTGTTTCCATGTTTTCTTCTAGGAGATTCGCTAGACACATGAGCAGATTGGAAACTTCCCGAAAAGAAGGGGAATTTGGTTTAATTCTTGACCAGGTATTTCCCATACTCATTTGTTCATGATTCTCTCTGTCTGGTTAACTTGTTTGTTTATTCGACGTAACTCTTCACATCTGGCCAAGTCGTTGGGAAACATGAAACCATAATATGGCAATATAAATACAACGCTGCACAAAATTTCTTAATCTCGCTTGTCGTATGGGGATACTAGTATACCAACTTCATAGGGCGAAGGTGATGATTAATGAATTAATGTTCATAAAACACGCAGCGCCTAACACTTAGATATATTTACAAATCATGAAAAATAAAAGCATTAATGCACTGAATTGATAGACAGAACTTGTCTCTGTCGTTAGGGCAAGCTTTAAAAGAGAGTCATTACATCGGGAGAGAGAAAAGCTGCTTCTCGACAGTTTTTCTTCACAAAAGCCTTTTGCTGACTCACGAAGGCCCTTGCCCGAAATAAGACAGAAATGTTCAACTTCTGTCCAGTCGGTCTTCTTTATTCTGCCGGCAAGAAAGGTAATGATTCTTACAGTCTGTGTTGGACTCCAATCCCGGAGACTCCTGACCGCAGTAAAGAGCATGAGGCCTGGAGTCCTAATTCTTTTTTTTAATGTTTATTTATTTTTGAGAGACATAGAGACAGAGCGGGAAGGGCAGAGAGAGAGGCAGACTCAGAATCCGAAGCAGGCTCCAGGCTCCGAGCCATCAGCACACAACCCGATGCAGGGGCTCGAACTCACACACTGTAAGATCATGACATGAGCTAAGTCGGCCGCCCAACTGACTGAGCCACCCAGGCGCCCCTGGAGTCCTAATTCTGTCACTCTCTAGCTATGGGACCTAGCCAGTAAGCCGCTTGCTCACTCCGAGGCTCAGTTTTCCCACCTGTAAAATGGGGAGACTAACAGCTGCCTATCATCGCAGGGTTGTTGTGATATCAGGAACAATAACGATGCCACGTGACATTTATGGAGACCCCGAACCCAGAAACCAGCTTCCAGCAAGGTTAGATAGCCTGAGTTCTCCAGCAAGGGTCTGGGCCTGGATTGGAACCCAAGCCATTGAATTCCAGAGCTCCTGTCTTCGCTACTGCCTCCCCCTTGCCGTCAGTACTCGGCATAGCCCCAAGCCCACGGGAGCCGCTATTTTTATTACTGTAACTGATTTTACAGGGCCTAGAAATGGAAGCGAATTTTAGAGCTTTTAAGTGCTCTAGAGATGTGGGAACGAGGTGGGAAAGTACTTTAAAGTCTTTGATTTTTTCCCCCCTCCCTGCACTAACTACTCTGAGGGTATCCACGGAAGTTCCTTTCCCATGGGAAATAGCTGCGTTTTGCAGCACAGCTGTAAGTTGTGAATTATTCCTTCCCATTTGAGGCTGGGTGACAACGTGCTCTCATTCGGACCCGGCACTGAATTGTAAATTGTAGTCACCCACTTTTTCTTACAAGCAGAAGTGTCCTAATCACATGGTTATTCGGTAACTTCCACCTTTCAGGATCTTAAAAGAGAGAGAGAGAGAAAAAAAAAGGCTTTGCTTTTACAAACTCATTTGCGGCTAGCTCAGTGATAAAGCCTTGGGCCGTGTCAGCTTTCCGGAATTCTCTGCGTTTGTCTGTGTTCTGTTCCCCAAGCAGCTTGTTATCTTTGCAGCTTAAAGGCTGACTTGGACATGCAGACTGTCAACTATTTAAAGAGAATGAAAGTCCCCACTTTACTATCTTAATTAACTTTCACGGAGCAAGGTTTCCTACTGGTTACGATAATGTTCACTTAAAATACTCTTAAGGAAACATGGCGGGAAGCTAAATAAGAAGGGGAGGAGTGTTGGTTTCTAAAGGCATTCCAGAAGAGTTCGAGCGAAGCCACGCAGAGAAAATAAGAGTATGCGGAGGAAAGAGAAGAGAGGCCTGAACGGAGAGGAAGGAGTATGCAGAGCAGCGGATGGGAGATTTAAATACATCACACGGGTTAATGACACGCCAGGTTAGGGAGCTGGAGGGCGGGTGTCTGTGCGGGGAGAATCCATATAGATTCTTGGAAGGTGAAAACGATGTCTCATTTATGTCTCGGGAAGATGACCGGGGCTCTGTGCAGGCGGTCGTGGGTGATGGAGGCGGAGAAGCCCGGCCAGATCGCTGGCTCTGGGACCTTGCTCCCTCGGGACTGGTTTTCCACCTATTAATTTGTGAAGCGGCGATCCCATCTGTGGTGGGGACTGAATGAAACCGCGCATGGACGTTGAAAGTAAAGTCATCGAAAGCACACCAACCCCACACACAGAGCTCTACAGTCGGGTGGAGGGGAGGGGAGTGAGGGCTGAGGAAGCAAGCATGCTGATAAAGAGAGGAAAAGAAAGGAGCTGACTGAAAGACGGAGGAAATGGGTGGGAGGGAGAAGGGGAAATCCTCAGGGAGGGTTCAAGAAAGGTGATGTCACACACGGGGCGATGGGGCAGGGGCGCTGCTCTGGGTGCTGGGATCCTGGTGGGTTCAGCTTTGAAAATGCTGAATTTGAGAAAGAGAGAGGTATTCACAAGGAGTGGGTGGGCCAGCCCAGCCTTAAGAAGTGGGTGTTTAGGGGCACTTGGGTGGCTCAGTCGCTTAAGCGTCTGACTCTCAATTTCTGAGAGTCATGATCTCACGGTTCACAGATCCAGACCCACATCGGGCTCTGTGCTGCCAGCGCGGAGCCTGCTTGGGATTCTCTCTCTCTCCCTCTCTCTCTCTCCCTCATCCTCCCTCTCTCTCTGCCCCTGCCCCACTTGCTCTGTCTCTCTCTCTCTCAAAGTACATAAATAAAGTTAAAAAAAAGGAAGCGGGTGTTCAATCACTGTTTTCACTGAGAAAGCCCCATCACTCTGGTCTCAGAAGGTAGTCGGCGACCAGTTTTTTGGGTTTAAACCTCAACGAGTAAACTCAGTTTAGTCCTAAGAGCCAAGAGCTGCCACCACCAACACGTAAACCACCAGAACAGTGGAATCCAGAATGGCCGCTGAGGGAGCCCTTGACAGGAAGCCAAGTTCCCTGGACCGAGATGCCCTAGCCTGTGTGTCGCTGTGTCCTCAGTGCCTAGACGGGGGCTGACGCATTTTAGGCATTCAGTAGATGTTACTGGATAAAGCTATAAACTCTGTATAATTTTAATTTAGTGGTTCCGAGAATGTGGAAACTCCATCTCAGCACTTTGTTCTCTGCACCTTTTTAAGGAACACTCCTCTGTCTGTTTTGACCTACGGAATATCACGTAAGAAAAAAATCACAGAGAGCCACAACCCGGCTACACAGAGATGTTCACCACAGCATAATTTATATACCAAATAATTCGTATTTGAAACAACAGGGGGTGTGTGTAATATGATGAAATAATAGAGTGGGGACGGTAGGAACTACTCGACGCACTTGGCAAATATTAATTCATTTAATGCTCATAGCAATGCTACAGGGGTATACATCTGCCTGGTTCTATGTCTTTGCTTTAACCAATACATAACATTGCCTCGCGGTATCTAAGTTTGCCTGATCATCTTAAACTGGTTTTACAACAAAATTTTGGAGGAAAAATATTTTCTCCCTGCTCATAGGAGGAAGCGATCACACCACAGGGAGGGGGTGGGTGGTAGCAAGGCCTCAGGACTCTGCCTCATTATAAACCCAATGACAACAGTTCATAGTTCCTTCTTCTTTCCTCTACCCTCGTCAGAAATAACTAATGCCCGCCTGCAAAACAATCTGTAACTTACAAAGTTGTTCTGCATCATTCATCTCCTCCAAACCATCCTGCCAAGCCACTGTTTTCATTAACCCCGATTTACAGATGAGGAGGCTGAGGCCCCAGAAAGGACAAATGGCTCACTTAGGGTCATGTGGCTAGTGTCTTGATGCCCGGAATCCTGTGCCTTCTACTACTTCTAAGTACCGTGGGTCAGACAATTTCAGAACAGTGTCCTCTGTTGTATCAGCCTAGCGATCACTCAGGAAACCACCACGCACAAAGCGAAGCTAAAAAGGAGGATTGGTTTGGGCTTGGCGGGACTAACTCATGAACCTGGAAGTCTTAGGGCTGCCAGGTCTGGGCTAACGACCAAAGGACTTTCAGTCACAGGCAAGAGATCTTCCCCAAGAAAGGTTTGCGATATCAACCTTTCTCTTCTGTTCTTTCCCTTAATACTCGAGTCAGTTTCTTCAAAGCCACCTTTAGTCCCCAAAGTCTCTTCTGAGGTTGCCGAGGGACAAGACGGGAGGACGATAACGAGGAAGGCAATCATGACACTAGAATAATTGATCATAATAGCCAAAGCGTACGGAGAGCTTGCTACATGCCAGAAACTGCCCCGGGCAATGTCTACCTGCGCCTGACCTCCCCATCTACAGCCTACAGCTAATCCGGGGAGTGGGTCTCATCTTCCTGACGAGGAATCTGAGGCTCAGAGAGTGCCCACTGCACATCAGGCAGGCAGAAAACGGGGAAGGGAGGGTTAGCAGTGCGCAGACTGCCGACTGAGCTTTTGGCCTTAAAGTCCTCATGTATAAATCAAGTTCAGACTCACCCACCCCCCAACATAATGACATTCCTGGGATATCGGATCCTCCCAGGGAAGAGGGCTCCTCCAAGAAAGCCGAGCGCCGAGAACCCACCAAGAAACTAATGGACCCTCCTCGTATCCCACCACGTCCTTTTCGTTAAAAAAATTGGCATTTATAGGTATTCCTGATTCCTTCAAAGCTTTCTTTCCTAACTTGAACACAAATTAAAAAAGGAAAAAAAAAAAAACAAAAACACAGCACCAAATAAAGCTAACGGAGGTGGCGACACGGATCGTGGCGCGTTACGGGCACCCCTCGGCATTTTACCGAACCTCCGTGGCCGGAGGTGTTCCAGCCTGGAAGACACTGTTCGGTAAGCAGGCCGCTAAGGAGCCTACTACTCAAACCTTGGCTGGGCAGAAGTACTAGGCGATCTGTAAATAATCTACGGGGAAAGCTGACCAGGAGTGGAACATTAACACGGGAGAGGCGAGGCTTTCAATGGGTCATTGGCCTGTGGGCTCTTCCTAATTGGAGGCCCGGCCTCTGCCTTCAACCGTTTCCGCTTCTCCAACTCCGACGACCGCGTGAGAAGGACAGAAAGGAGCAGGTAGAACACGAATTCAAACATAAACACTCTGATGAGGTGGCCAGGGAGGCAGTTAGAACCAGTAAGAGTCCCGGGGGCGACGATACAACTGTTAGGTCAAGTGTACGAAGGGTGAGGCCCCTCCGGGGCAGCTGCAAAAAGAAAGCCCCTATTAATCCCTTAACTAAGCAGCTGATAGAGTTTATCTTTTGGTGCAGAGGTTATAACTCTTCCGACACAGGATTTTTTTTTTCCCCCCAACACAGGCTTATTAGAAGTTTAAGAAAGTCAGCACAGCCTACTAAAGCTTTTTGCGGATTTCTTCATCTCGCTAACAGATAACAGAAAATAGCACTTTGGAGGGCTTCTGTTTTACCATGCACTGTCACTCTGGCTTGAAAATCCGTAAGAAAGCTTCCTTGCTGGATTCATTCACAGAAAGAATAGGTCCCTATTTGAAGAGGGAAGAGATCCCAGTCTCCCGCCCGAGACCGACTTTCTTTGGAGTGGGCATCCATTGTTATTTAAAGCAACAGCATTCAGCTACGGTTCGGCTAGGGTTATTTTGCATAGTAATACCAGAAAAGGAAACGTTACCTGGTATAATCCCCTTTGGCTTCCTGAAACAAAACACAAAGACAGATGATCAATATGTAATTATGTTAAGTGAGTGAATTTCACTCTGGGTCCCCTGTCCCTCTCTGAGTGCCTGGGTTATGTTTTGAAGAAGGTGCCCGAGGAAACTTTCTCTGCGGCCACGGAGAACGTGGCACTGGTGACAAAACACGAGTAGCCACGAAACATTGCTTATTCTTAACAGAAGAGACAGACATATCTGAAAGAGCACAGGGGACTAGGTTTTCTTTCAGGATTCTAAGATCACGTGATACACGCATGTCTATCCAGGCGGCACACTTTTTAGTCCGCGCGCAGACTGTTTAAACCAGGACTTAGGTAAATCCACGCGTGCTATTTGTTTTCTCTTTTTAAGCAAGCGTGGGACGCGTTTGATTTCTCAGCCACCAGTGCCTCTGAGAACTTCACTCAGCCTCCGTAAAATATATACAAAAGTTACTCGATTTAAATGAAAATTACAGCTGTTGTCACGACTGCTGTTTCCCAAACCCAAGTAACCCAGAGCTCTGTTCCTGAAGTCCCGGCTTCATTCGTCCCCAACCCCCCGCCCCCGCCCGCCCAGCAGTCTAAATTGCATTTTCCTCTGCGACACACAGTATCGCACTATAGTCCGTGCAAGTGACGCGCCAAGAGAAAACGGTGGCTCACGTTTTTCACTGGCAAACCACCAGCAGGCTTAAAAATCCATCAGCCACTAGCCCACGCGAAAGTTTCAGAGTCGCAGGCCGTTCACAAAAACCCACAAGCAAAAAAGGCGCGGGCGAGAGGCAGTGCATTGATTCTTACCTGTAACACAAGCGCGGCTAACTGGAAGATGGTTTCGCTGTCCGCTTCGATTTGCCCCTGTTGGGGAAAAGACAAGCATCACTGGACGCGAGCGGCCCTAGGTTGTAGCAAACGGCTGTTGAGTCGGGGAAGCTGTCACAGCTTGGCACCTCCAGTTTACAATCAAACGCAGATCATACCATTGCAGGGCAAAGGGAGGGGGGGCATGGAGGGACGCATCCAGTGTTCAGGGGAAGCCACAAAGTGTGTGTGTGTGTGTGTGTGTGTGCGTGTGTGTGTGTGTGCGCGTGCGTGTGTGTTTCAGAGAGCAGTAACCTGGAAGAAATACAAATGATTCTAAGGCTGAAAACTCAGAAAACTTCTCAATGAATAATTTTTATCCCTACAAGTTCATTTTTAAGCTCTGAAGATTTTCTTAGATCCATCTGCTGTTCGCCTGAGATCTTTCTTTTTTTTGCCTCTGTGTCACCCCATGGTTATTTTGGTATCCCCACAATGCGACTATTACTAATAATATAAGTTCACTACTGCATCAATGACATTGTTGAATTAATATTTATACTGTTAGAGATAAAATGTAAAGCCTTAAGAATCAGGTACAGCAAATACTTACGACTAAAATTCTGTTCCTTCATATTGAAGTTTGATGACTCGACTTTATCGTTTTACTCATTATTTTATTTTTCATTCTTTAAGATCCACCTCCCTCCAAAAAAAAAATAGGAATTCTGGATTTTGGAAACCAGGCATGCTTTTTCAGTAGCCTGACAGCGATGCATAAGCATGGGTGGCAGGGGTCCTGCCTCTATTAATAATACACATGCCTTCATTTATTTTGTTAAATGTGACCATCTATGTTAATACCATTCCTGCATCATGTAATATTTTGCAACAATGAGTCGACGAGTGGTATAGAAGGACCTTTATTTTTTTCTAATTTGTGTAGAACATTTGTTTGTGATATGCTAGCTGTGACACGTTTTAGCATTAACATACGCTAAAACAATTCCATAGAACCTTAAGTCCTATATAACTTCAAAGTATGTATTGTTGGAGATCACAGAACTCATGAGCCGAGAAACTGCCCTGGACTCATTATTTCTCCCTGCTCTCTGTTGAATTTGGGCTGGAGAGTTTTTCTAATCAAACCAATGGCATTGATGGTGAGTAAAAGTAGTTTTAAAGTAAATGCACACTAGGTAGGCTTACAGAAGCAGCGCACTGAGGATTTCCGAAAGGATTATGCTTTTCTCTCATGTGTCCAACTGATTTGACTGGGGTTCTCAAAAAAAAAAAAAAAACCAAAACCCAAATAATAGTAATTCTTCTAAAAGCCGTAAAATAAATAAACAAACCAAAATCCCAGGGCATTACCAGGCCAGCTATGATAATTATCTGTGTTTCCCTTCTAGTACAAAACGAAAACAAATTATTTTCATCCTGTAACATCCAAGTTTCCCTTCTGAAACCCGAGGAAATGGATCTGCTTCAAAGTGCTCTCTTTAAAAGCTGACAGGTCCACAGCCTCGGAATTCGAAGCTCGCTTATAATCTCTAGAAACAGATTACAAAATCAAAGAAAAGCCAGGTTGATTGTAAGAATCAATTGCCCTCTGTCTTTCGGGCCAGAGAGACGGTGGTTTTCTAATCTGGTGAAAGATGATGAAGCAGTTAATCCAACAGGTGAGCTGAGCGGTGATCGAGATTAAATTTTAGAAAGGTTACATTCCTTACGTTCAAAGAAAAAAAACCAACTCAGCAAAGGGAGAGGCGTAATGGGGGAGGGGGGAACCCTCAAAAACATCTTTGAGTTTGAAATCATGCCCGAATTTACAGTCTAATTGGTTTTGAAATCTTACAAAAGAGAAAAAAATCGGATTATTTCGGACATTAAAATAACAAAAGCTAAATAAAATATATTGAAAACCGTTACCAACTCCGCTGGCCTCCCATGACCGCCTTTGCCTCATCAGAACCTTAGGTGAGTCATCCAAACAATATTTTAGACACCAACTTTTCAATTTCGTAAATGGAAGTTCAGCAGATAAAAAGGTCTCAGACAGAAACCCTTAAGAATGCTGCCAAAGAATTCTCTAGCTTAGAAGGGTCATTAAATATTAAAAATGATCAAATAAGGAGCTGAAGCATGAGAAGTACCAGGCTCAGACAGCTCCAGAAGAGTGGGGAGGCTCATATGCAACTCACTTAGGGACTTTTCTTCACCTCTACAAGCTGCCCCAACACAATTCTGGTGGAGGAGGGTGACGGAGGGGTACGGGGGTGGGGCTTACCAAAATCTTGTTCCTGGGAGACAGGAGAAGGCATGGTTTGGCCAAGCCTTACATTCTTTTATATACCTCAGCCCCTACCTCACCTTCCACTTAACCATTGTTCTAGAAATATGAGGCAACACATTTTGATTTCTAACACTGATTCCCAAGGTTACTTGACTTATGCGTGGAGCTCACCCAACAATAGACCAAGCAAAACTAATACTACTTGCCTGGTTCCTGACAATTTCATACGGTGAAATTTAATTAAGACTTCTAGAGAACCCCAGAATTTCACGCATAAAGTGCAAATGCTGTTTAGAAATTGCTGTCTGCCGGGGGATGGAAGATTTCTTTTACTTATAACCATGGTAACAGAGGTAACCTTATAGGTACTGGGCAAGCTAACACTGGAGAGAGGGATCTCCTCAAAGAGACAGGTAACGGGATCCTTCAGAGGGTTTCCATGACTGTCAGGGATAAACAAAGAGGAGCAGAGAAATAAGTCAGATCATGTAGCTGACTGCACAAGGGTAATATGAAACAGGATCAAGTCTTGGTGCTCTACCCTCATGGCTAATTTAGCTGGTTTACGGATCCAGTCTCTAGGTCACTAGGTTCAGGCTCCCTGTTGGACATCCTATTTTTGGCCTTGGCTTGATGGCTCGGTTGACCAAGACATCTTGCTAATGAGGTGAACTATAGGTTTTCATTCATGAGTAGAAGAAAATTTAAAAAAAAGTTTTAGAACTTGAAAAGGCATTTAGTGAAAATATGACTCCTATTATTTTATAGATGGTGGCACTGAGGATCAGGGACGTGAAGCATACTACCCAACCCCACAGCAGACGGTGACTCCAGGGTTCCCGTCCAGTGATCTTTCATTCCACTATGCACTAGTTAGCTTTCTGACTCTAGTGTAAAGCTCTCACCAGGAATCTTCTAGAAGGTATGCTTTTGGTAAAAACTGTAATCAGGTAAGACTGAAAAATGACTCTGAATGCCACCTCCACTGTTGGTGGGTGGTAAGTTATTAACCATGAACACTCATAACAGAATGAGAAAATTCCTTATGAAGACTCATCTGTATCAATGTAATACTTCATGGAAACTTATTCTGAACAACAACGATGGGCATGAATCACTTGCTCACAAATACTTAGGATGTGGAACTATTTGACAAACTGTTGGGGGAAGCCAAGTATATTACTAATTAGCTATTTTAGAGTTAAGTCTATTAAAAAAGGTAGCTTGAGAAACACCAACAAATAAATGTATAAGAAGTGAGAAGAATGGAAAAGTAGCACTTGCAGTCATCATAGTACTAATTATCCAGGCAACAGTTTTCAATAAATAAAAACTATCGAGTGAAAGTTTGGTGAGAAACAGGGTATTTATATAATCACAAAGTATCTCTCTACAGGGGGAATTTAATTACAAGAGGGGAAAATGGCAAATTTTCAGGGGAGAAACCTGATTTGTATACTTACAATCTTAATTAAGTGATGAGATATCACCAATAACTGGACAGACCAGCATTATGTGCCTCCAGATACTATGCATTGAGAAGGACACAATGTCACTTATATACATGTGTGTGCTGTTAAATGTAAAAGTTTCACAGCCAGAAACGGAGTGGGAGAATGATCCCTCATTTGCAGCATTTGTTTATTTCCATGGTGCAAATACCCCCATCACAGCTGATTTCAAACTACCAATATGACATCATAGGACTCGCTGCTGGGAAGAGATGTGAAAATTGATTCTTACAGCAGGTACTAGCTGGCTCCAGCACACCACTGAGTGGTATTCCTGCCAAAAATACATCACTAGATCTAATCATGAGGAAGCAGGAGACAAACTCAAATTGAGGGACATTCTATAAAATATCTGGCCCATAGTCTTCAAAAGTGTCAATAGGATGAATGCCAAAGAAAGGCTGAAGAACTTTTTCAAAGGAAAGGAGATGAGGCAGTCAAAACAACTAAATGCAATGTGTCATCGTATACCAAGAGGAAAAGTCATTAACAAAGGGCACCATTGGGACAACTAGATGGTACATTAGGCAACAATACAGATTCAGTTGTTAAAAGTTTTAGATGTGATCATTGTAATAGGGTTATATAAAGGATGGCTTTGAGCTTAGGAAATATACAATGAATTATTTAAGGATAAAGAGTGTAACTTACTCTTAACTGGTTCAGAAACAATTACATGGACATGGACAGGGGGAGAGAGAGCAAATGTGGCAAAATGTTCACACTTTGAATTTGGTTTCATGGACACACTGGCATTTTTGTGCCATTCTTACAACTCTTCTGTAAGTTTGAAATCATTTCAAAATAAGTTTGTAAAAACTTGACATAATTTCCCAGAGTGCTGGATATCTATCTGTCTTGACTGCCTACTTCCCATCCGTTTTTCTGGTCAGAATATCCCCATATCCCAGTCTTTTCAGAATTGCTTCTTTCCCTACTGGCTTATATGCAAACACAATCTTTCTGTGGACAAGTGACGAAGCTGGTCCAAAGTCATTCCCTGGGAGTTTTCCAAATTAGAGCTCAGGGAAGAAAGCTCTCTCTTGCTGTGTCTCGAGACAAAGTTGGGAAAACGTGAACCAGAGAGAATCAATGCCCACAGATGGAGAGAAAGGGACTTCCCGACATTGGAAGTCAATTGCATCCACTGCTCAGCCAAGCCAGACTTCAAAGTCTGCTGAAAACTCACAAATTGGCAAGAACGGTGATTTGGATGCTCAGATGCTCTCACTCTGGTTTACCACTAAGCCAGCAAGCAAACATGTGATAAGCGCACAAATGAGTGAACAGATATAGCTCTTGGGAGACTTTTTAATTCCTTCTGTGGACACATCTACATGGAGGAGGAACCTCCAGATCAGAGAATTCCAGAGCTATGGACTCACTGGTTTCATACTATTAGTCTGGTCGGAGCGGGGGCATATCAACACTCAACACTTACCTACTGTCTTACAAGGCAGTTCATGCTGGACCATAAAAGCATACTTCCCAGTGCTAGTTCCTGTCTTCTAGGGATTATCATGCCCCTAGAAGACCAGGCCATAACTACCACATCTGCACCCCCTATTCTCCTTGTAAATGAACCAAATACTTTGTCCTTTTTTGTCCAAGCTAGTTGTGAGAAGTAATGTTTTTGGAAGATAGTCTCAATGATATATTTTCTACCTGTTCCTTGAGACCAGAGTTTTGTGACCTTGGCATAATCGACATTTTCAGTTGCTTTTTTGGGGGGCTATCCTGGGCATTGTAGCGTATCAGGCAGCGCCCCTGGTCTCCACCCACTAGCTTGCAGCAGCAACCCCCACCCCCCAAGTTGTGACAACCAAAAATGTCTCCAAACATTGCCAAACGTCTCCGGGGTGGCAAAGGTTCCCAGTTGAGAACCACTGATCTAGATTCTCCCAGAGGTCTCTGGACTAACCTAGAACCATTAGAAACTTACAAAATCGAACCAGAAGTTTTGTCCCAAGGTAAAACTGCTTTTTTGTAGCTGCGTTTTGGCATTGCTCTACTGGCTGCTATTGAGAAACAGTGTAAGAAGCAACCCTCAGAACCTCAGTATTTTAATAACTCTGGGTGTGCTGTTGAGGACATGGTTAATTACATCAGACACCAGTCCTTCAAAAGCATCCCTGGGAGAAGTTTCTGATTTTTTTAGGACCTGTAGTGACTGTGTTCCTTGGAGTAGCTGCTCTGTTTTTACCATAATGACCACTCTGAGTTATGCAAGTGGTCACAACTCCCTCTTTGCTGTGGTTCTTAAGAGAAGTTGAATTTCAAATTTGTGGGTTAAATGCTTTATACTAACCATGCCAGATGTTTTATACCAACCTTACCCTTGGCAGCATCTAAATACTTCTACTTTCATTTTCTCACAGGTAACTCTGATTTCATCACCTACCATACTGTAATGTGCTTTTTTTTTCCTTTTTTATCGAGGTACATACAGTAACATGCACAAATCTCGGGGTCAGCTTGATGAATCTTGACACATGTATACACTCATGTAACCATCACCCAGATCCAGATATTAAACAGTCTCACGAATTTTTCCATCTTAGGCAAATTTTGTAGTTTTATAAGCCACGCCAAATAAATAAAATTATTTTTGCTAATTAGGAAAGCATAAAACAATGCGGCAGAATTGTTGCAATTTGCAATTTTTTGATTACCAATCGAATCAGTTTGATTGGTTAATCAATCAACCTGAATATCTCTCTTGCAGTCGCATATTATTTGCTATTGCCCGTGTGTGAAATGACCCCTTGTTCACTTACTTGTTTGAGAACTTATGTTTTGTTTGAGTTACCAACGTTAACCCTGTGTTTCTTCTACTGGGTATGAATTGTATTTTCAATCTGTTCTGGCCTATGAAGCCCATCACCTTCACCGGAAGAATTTTTGGGGTCCTGAGCAAGTCATTTTTCTGAAACTCAGTTCCTCATCTACAAAATGGGGAATGAGAATATTGAAAGTAATGAGTTGTTTAGAGCATTTACGAAGGACAAATATAAAGCATTTTCATAAAGCCTAGCCAGAAAGACTCTCAGTGTCATTCTCTCTGCACTATGCACCATGTTGCTATTGCAGTCACGTATTATTGTATCTATAGTAATCTACTTTGTTCTGGGACACTGTTCAATTTTTGTGTAGTTCTGTAACATTAAATTGATGTTCCATTACAATATATCTCATATTTAAAAGTGTTTTAATTTTCCATAATAATCTTTAACATTCTCTTTCACTTATTTGAAAAAAATTTTTTTAAATGGTCTTGTCAATTTAAAAAAATATATAGGGGCACTTGGGCGGCTCAGTCGGTTAACGGTCCGACTTCGGCTCAGGTCATGATCTCAGGGTTTGTGACTTCAAGCCCCTCATCAGGCTCTATGCCCACAGAGCCTGGAGCCTGTTTCAGTTTCTCTGTCTCCCTCTTTCTCTCCCCTCCCGTGCTTGAATTCTGTCTCTCTGTTTCTCTCTCAAAAATAAATAAACATTAAAAAATTTTTTTTAAGTAAAAAAATATATAATAATTTGCCTTCTTCTCTGGAACCATGTATGTTTCTACTGAAATGGCTTTATAGTAACCATAAACTATTATGACATAACATAAAGATCACAGACATTCAATGTTAGGGTTAATACTCAGTATTTTTAAAATTATTTGTAAAAGCTTTTTATTTTTATTTATTATTTTAAGTAGGCTCCATCCCCAGTGTGGGCTTGAACTCAAACTCTGTGACCAAGAGTTGGACGCTCTCCCAGCTAAGCCAGCCAGGTGCCCCACTACTCAGGATTTTATATTTTCCTTTATAAATGGGCCACTTTTTCCATTATATTATTTACCTGATTATCATTATGTAGGATTATTATTTTTAGCGTATTTGACTACCATTAAGTCTCTTCACCAAAGCCTATAATGCCAACAAGTTTTAGCTAATTTATTTTCATGTTGTAGGCACACAGTGAAATTGTTTTCAAATACTATTTTGGCACACTTCTTTGCAATGTACTTGGTACCTCTGGTTTCACTGCATGAAGAACACATTCTATTTAACACACTTTCCCATACGCTATTGGTAGATTATTAGTTAGTGCTGGACATTTTGGCAAGGTCTACCAAATCTTTTTTTTTTTTTTTTTTTTATGTACAACACAAACGCTTTATTAAGAATCGAAGGTCATCGCCGTGCGCCAAGTGGTCGACCCAGACAGCCAGCCACAAGTTCAGCGCAACCTCCGAGCTTCTCGCTCTGACTCCAAAAGGGTGAGCACGTCGCCCTCACGCACAGGGCCTTTCACGTTGCGGATGATGGAGCGGCTCGTGTCGTCCATGAACTCCACGCGCACCTGCGTGCACTGTCCCTGCGAGCCGGTCCTGCCCAGCACCTTGGTGACCCTGGCCAGTTTGATGGGCTGCACACGACTCGTGTCCATGATGGCGGCGCGGCGGCGGTCGGGCGGAGAGCCTTTTTTTTTTTTTAATGCTTATTTATTTATATTGGAAGAGAGAGAGCAAGTGAGCAGGGGAGAGGCAGACAGAGAGAGGGAGAGAGAGAATCCTAAGCAAGCTCTGCACTGTCAGCTTTGAGTCTGACACAGGGCTTGAACTCACAAACCATGAGATCATGCCTTGAGCAGAAATCAAGAGTTGGATGCTTAACCGACTGAGCCACCCAGGAGCCACAAGGTCTACCAAATCCTAACCCAAATATACACTATGGCCCAGGAATTCTGCTCCTAGGTATGTACCTAACAGGCATATTTATATAAACCCACGAAAACCACAGGCACTAGGGTCTTCATGGCAGTGCTATTTGTAATAACTAAGTACTGCAAGCTATTCAAATGCCCATCGAGGAGCAAACGGACTGTGGTATATTCACACTATGGATTACTATTCTCCAGGGAAGGTGAAGGTGGCCTAAACTACGATATGGATGAATCTCCAAAAGCTAATTTGAGCAGATCAGGCCAAACATGAAAGAACACTTTGTATGACTCCAGTTATATAAAATATAAAGTCAGCCAAACAAATAAGTGCTATTAAAAGTCACAGAAGTGGGGGCATTAACAGCTGGAAGAGAACACGTGAGGGCCTTCACAGCTGGTGGGAATATTCTGTTTACTCGATAGTGATGCTAGCTGCACAGCTGTGTTCACTTTGTGAAAGTCTGTCGGGCTGCACACTTACATGCACTTTTCTATACGTATATTTTGTTTCTTTATCCAGCTGAGAAACAAACAGAACTCCCGATCTTCCCAGGACCCTTTCTCATCTTACTGAGTGCAGTTTCGTCATCAGTTGCTTAGATCCGTGAACTGAGGGCAACTTCAGGCACAGAGCTGAGCAGTGAGCACCTTGCACCTTGGTGATCCTATCTGCACGCTTCTAATGCATTACGCATCTGATCTATTTTCTTGATTGCTTCTCTTCCCACCCACTGTCACCCCTGCCTCATATCTAAGATCCTTAAGGGCATGGATTTTTATCTATTTGGTCCTAGCTGTATCTCTGGGACCTAGAATACTACCTGGCACAGAGCAAGTGCTCGATAATATTTGTAGAATATCGACTAAAAGAATAGAAAAGTAAAAAGTTGATGGGAGTATTTTTACCTTTCCTTTTTTAAAAGGGAACGCCTCAGGGCGCCTGGGTGGCTCAGCAGGTTAAACATCCGACTTTGGCTTAGGTCATGATCTTGCAGTTTGTGGGATCGAGCTCCACATCCCGATCTGTAGTGACAGCTTGGAGCCTGGAGTCTGCTTTGGATTCTGTGTCTCCCTCTCTCTCTGTCCCTCCCTTGCTCACACTATGTCTCTGTCTCTCTCTCAAAAATAAACATTAAGGGGCATCTGAGTGGCTCAGTGGGGCACCTGGGTGGCTCAGTCGGTTAAGCGTCCGACTTCGGCTCAGGTCATGATCTCAGTTTGGGAGTTCGAGCCCCGCGTTGGGTTCTGTGCTGACAGCTCAGAGCCTGGAGCCTCCTTTGGATTCTGTGTCTCCCCCTCTCTCTGCCCCTCCCATGCTCATGCTCTGTCTCTCAATAATAAATAAACATTAAAAAAAAAATAAACTTTCAAAAAAATTTTTAAAGGGAAAACTTCTTGTGTTTCTTGATTCACTCACTAAACAGTTGATTTGCCTTGATCTTCAACTCAGAATGAGTTTCAGAACCCTGAGAACATAGCCCAGGCTTCACCAGCGATGGGAACTGTAAACTAAGTACCAGGTGGTGCAGATTGGATATGCAAACTTAAAACGCCTAACACGATTTGGTGTTAGACATTAAGAGAGAAGCTCTTCTGGCTTCACTTTCTAGAAATGTAAAAGGAAAATAATAACACCTGTCTTACATGTTTCATGGAGTTTGAGGATAAAAAGAAAAACAAGATATAAAAATGCTTTGAAAGGGGCACCTGGATGGCTCATTCTGTTGAGCATTTGACTCTTGCTTTCAGCTCAGGTCATGATCTCATGGTTCGTGAGTTCTGGTCCTGTAATGGGCTCCGTGCTGGGGGTGCGGAGCCTGCTTGGGATTCTGTTTCCCTCTCTTTGCCCCTTCTCTGCTCACACACACACTCTCTCTCTCTCTCAAAATAAATAAATAAAGCATTTAAAAAATAATTTTAAAATGGCTTTGGAAAAGATAAAAAAAAAAGATTACAAAGAAAGCAAACAAGTACAGGTGTTTTCGTGGGCGTGTAACACAGTTTCAAAGACATAAGCATTACGACCCAAGTATCCGGGCATACCGCTTCTCAGAAACTTGATCACAATGAAGATAGGAGCAAAGAGCGAGAGAAAGTTTTGCAGCATGTGAATTAGTGTTCATTTGTGGGAGGATAAGCAAAGGAATATACGGGTATGGAAATGAGAAAGAAGGGAAACTAGGCAGACCGCACTTTCTGAAGCATCAGCCCAGGTATAGTTCATGCAAGCCATTTTATTTTTAGGTGGACAGGTGGCACACTTTTTTTCTTTTCCCTTGGGATGAAGTTCCAACTAGGTTACAAAGAAACCAGATCTTGATTTGTTTTTGTTTTTTTTTTTTAAGTTTATTTATTTTTGAGAGAGAGAGAGAACACATGGAGACAGGGAGGAGCAGAGAGATGGGGGACAGAGGATCTGGTGGGGGCTCTGAGCTGACAGCAGAGAGTCTCAGGTGGGGCTCGAACTCAGGAACCATGAGATCATGACCTGACCTGAAGTCGGACGCTTAACCGACTGAGCCGCCCAGGTGCCCAGCCAGATCTTGATTTCTAACTACCATTTCTCCATGGAAAGGAAAAAATGGCTAAAGCCAAGGTTACAGCAATGGAAGCATTTTGGTCATCAAAATGAATGAATGGCGGAAGAGATGACGATACACTGACTAAAAAGGAATCCATAATAGGATGAAAAATATTATTAACAGCTGGAGAAAGAGGAGAAGAAAAAAATTATTCTTTGCAGATGAATGCTTACTAGGAAGTGTCAAAGGTGAAAGAATTAGAGAATCACCATTTACAATCCCCACAGTACAAACCGTCTTAGGCAAGATCACCGCTGGAGGCCAAGTCCATTGGGTCAAAGACTGTCGGGAAATAGGATGCTCAAACAGCTACCGAGTGCCAACTGCACACAAATTACAAAGGGGAAGAGAAAACAGGCAGATGCTACCTGAATCGAAAACAAAGTATACTGACACTGCGAGCCTCCTCGTGAGATACACGGGGAACACTAGAACGCGCATCACCTACTTAGTATTCCTGCCGCGGGGAAATTAGGTTATGGTTGTGGCTCTTAAAAGTTGGTGGGTAGCGGAATTGCCTGGAGAGCTAACAAAGAATAAGGCGGCTCCGGCTCACCGAAGTAAGATAGGACGAAATAGGACAGGGTGGGGGTCTCTCTATTTTCACCATGTTCCCAGATGACTCCGAGACACGTCCAACACGATCCATGTTAGAACCACCAAATGAGAAGAATCCGTGTATCACAAATGGAGAGACATTCTGCCAGGCAATTGGTCTAAACCCTTCAAAAGGACCGTGGTAAGAAAAGCCAAAGACTGGCCACATGTTCCCACTTATGGCGACTACAGACCTCCGAGCACTAAATGCAGTGTGTGGTCCTGGATTGGGCTCTGGATCCGGATGGGAAGAAACCCAGAAGAGGTAAAGAACATTACCGAGACAACTAGAAAAAACCGAATGGGAACTGGATATTAGATAGACACAATTTGTGAAATATGGTATTAATCGCATAAAACCGCACACTCTACAGAGGCAGAGATCTGTGTGCTTAGTTGTACCTCCAGCACCTGTACAGAGCCTGCCACAGTGGGCATTTAGAGATGTTTTAAATGAATTAATCCATACTAAAAAAAAAAAAAGGCCTAAAACTTTCAATGACAATGTTCTATGAGATAATGAGTCTTCCTTCTCTCAGTTCTCATTTTTATCTCCCCCCCCCCCACCCCCGCTGAGATCCTGAGACTCTGCTTTCTTTATTCTTGTTAAGCCCAGGAAGAATGAGACAGTCACACGTGAAGTATGAGAGCCTGGCTCCACCGTTCTGCAATACCTGATCCCTTTTTATAAACCCGTGCACCAACATAGTCTCAAAGCCAGGGAGTGAACGTTTATGAGACTGCCCTGAAAATTAGGCGTGGTGCTCTCCAGCCGAATTGTTACGCGATGCAAGAAAGGCAGGGAGCCTAAATAGGTCAGGCTCTGCTAATGAGTACGGAGGTTCCAAGGCACCCACATCTGATAAAGATGAGGGGAGACAACCGGAGAACAGATGAATAACCGTCATTAAATAAACACTCAGAAGCAAGCTCTCTGCTTCTGTACCGACTCTTACGCATTAGAAGATTACATACACAGCAGACTTTAATTACGGCATTCTAATTGCTTAAGTGCATCCTGGCACCAATTTATGATTATAGTGTGAATCTGTACCAGTAGGGTATTCAGATGAAAAACTAGTCATATTAAAAAAAAAAAAAAAAAGTGCAAGGTGCGTAGACGGTAATCATGGCTGATAGAGAAGGAAGGATGAATCAGAAGAAAGATATGTTCCTGATGTTAAAATTCAGCCTTTTAATAAAGAAGCCTTTTAGTAAATAAAGAGCTTTTTGCTATAGTTAATATCCTATCTAGATTCTTTTTTTTGCATGAGGAAATGTACAACGATACTCTTATTTTCAGGCGTATTGTGCATCTATCCGATTAGGTTAGTTATTATTTATTCTTTTTTATTATTTTTCCCCCCAAGAGATCATACCACATTTAATATATTGTCACCAGCGTTCTCCTTCTAGGCCATAGGTGTGAGGTTTTTTGTGCTCGAGCACTTCTTACAAAGGAGAACATCGTGTAACAGAATTTTGGAAAAATACTATCAGTCCCAACAACAAAAACGAGAAACACTGACGTGCTAATTATCTGTTCCAAGAGGCTGACAAATATTAGTGCACTGAATCGTCATGACGACCCTCTAGGAGGAGGTAACGTGGGGCGACTGAAGCTGAGGGAGAGAGCAGAGACGGTCGCTCAAGGCCACCCAGCCTGTGAATGCTGGAGCCAGGGCTCAAAGCGAGACAGTTGGGACCCTCTCTTTCATTCTCCCACTTCCCCGTGGCATGCACTGGGTCGAACTTCAGACAGTCTAAGGAGCGAGCCATCTTGGTTGGTGTCCGACACCGGTGAAATACCGACTTTAGCTGAGAAGTCAGTGTACTCTTCGGTACATGTTACATGTGTAACTATCTGTGGCCAATTCAAGAGGTTTACCTGAAATGGATATCTTAGTCTATTTCCTAATGAATCCATATCGCAAAACATCAATGGCAGGCCTATGTAATTATGAAATGGGAGCCTTCTGTTCAATTTCTTCTATTTGAAAAATGTAAAGAGAGCCCTTCGAACCTCCTCCTGAGGCTCCTAAGCATGTGTAACACTGCAAGGGGGCAAAACACATCTGACTGTAGTGTGGGTTAGAAAAAGAGATGACAGGTGAACAGATGGAGAGGGGGGAGAGAGAGAGAGAGAGAGAGAGAGAGAGAGAGAGAGAGAGAGAGACCTGGCATGGATAAATATGTTTGGAGAAGTTTCTTTGCCATATTCCTTTTGAAATGCAAGATGTGTGTCCTCAAGAATGTCAACCTAAGCGTTTTCAAAAGCAGGAAACAGACGAAGAAATTCGATTTCTAGAATACATCAAGGAAACATCTTACAGAGTCTTTTCATTCATGCCTACAATTTAACACATTGTATTTTCAGCTGAATGGGCCATCTACCTCCTCCTCCTCCTGTCTAAACGTTTCTCATACTATTTTTAAGACTTTCTTGAGTCCAATTTAGCTGTAATGCTCTTCTTATAGTCCATTTCTGAGCTAATGTTTCGCCCAAAGTCTGAATACTGAGTTTGAATGTTTTAAGAGAATTCATGCTAAATGGCACCACTATGAAATACAGGCCTTTCAACTGCATTTTTAGTAGCTCTTCTCAACGTATTCAACAAATATTTGTGTGCCTACTCGTGCTGGTGATATATCCTATCTGTGAACAAAAAATTCACTTTGTAAAGGTTCTCTGGCTAGGGCCCCCTGGAGTAACTCTCCTTGTTACTTACTCTGCGACGAGGTTCTCAGTGTTTTCATCTGAGGACCAAACATCTTCCCCTCTACCATCTCAGGGAGGTGATAAAGACAAATGATAGAGTACCTACGGAAAGTCCCTGAGGATTAACATTGCCATGTGTTACAAGCTATTATTATGAAAACTTTGATTCTCACAAAAGCACAAGGTGGCATATATCTGAATACTCATGGCTTAAGATGCACATAATTTCAATGTTAGGAAAACGGAGGGAAAACCACATGAAACAAAGGTGAAATATTTATTATAAAACTCGCAGTAGCTCTTTAAAATAGGATATTAGATTTCTTTGTTCCTCATAGACTGGCTCGTCTTCAAACCAACTCTGATGTTTAGCGACTTCACTTGGTAAATACTGATGGCTGCTTATTATGAGAAGGCACGCTCGCCTCTGTGTAGACAGATCTTAAAGCCTGCAAAATTCAATTTCTGTTACTGATCCTTTAAATTATTTCAGCATCTTGCAAAGAGTTTGAAGATTAAAACACACACACCCATATGCGTGCATGTGTATACACAGGCACACACATACACACACACACACACACCTTCACTCTTCAAATCCCAAATGCTAAAGCTGCCAGGTTAGCAGATACACTGAATATATTTTAGTTCCCGGTGACTACTCAAATTGTTGTTTGTTGAACGAGCCGCAATAATTCTGGGGCGAGAACCACGAACGGGGTGCTGAAGTAATGGACTGGTTACAGTGGAACTGAGACAACTTCTCTCTCCATTCTGAACAGGAACAGGAACAGTCTTTCCACGGACGTGAACTTAAAAAAAAGTCTCTTCGCCATGAACAGGCAGCTGGAACGGTACTGAATTATCAAAACGTCTTTCCAGGTTGCAGGGGAATGTTTCTCAAAAAAACAGTCGTGTTTTGATTACTCAGGAGATCGTTTGTTAACTTTGGGGAAGATGCATTTCTCCAGTGTTTCTTCTATCCTTGCTTTTTGGTTGCCTCTTATGGTGACCAGGGCTCCAGTACAAAGGAAAAAAACAAGTCAGGGATATCCGAGGTAGTACTGCTGAATGGGTAGGTGGGAACAAACGCTAGAAGACTCGGCTAACGCAAGGTTTTAGGGTTAACTGGATTCCCTCTGCCTATACTCTCAGCGATCCCAGAAGCAATCAAAAGTCGGTGACGTATTTCTTCGGAATTGCAAGAGACGATGTTTGAATAGAAGAGCAGAGAAGTGTGATCACCTATGCTTGTAGCTGATTTTACAAGGATTCTCCTAAGTGTTTCCAAAAGACATTTATATAGTGAATTGAGCAACAAAGTTTACGGTGCATGTGCTGAGACCTCTGCGCTTTAGAAACCTGACCACGTGACGCCCAAATTGTATTCCAATAAGTTCGCTGTATGAAATTTCAAGGTTACAAGTGCAACATCAACTCTGGAAAATTGAATTAGGGAACAGCAGCTCCATCTTAAGTAGTGAAAACAAAATAAGATTGGAAGCTGAAAAAGTCTAATTTTATGGTTGTTACTCAGAACTGATTCTCCATTTAACTGGATCTTTTCACAAGCCCACTTTGAAAAACTGATCCATTGAGTTGCTAGCGTAAACTCCATTTACTTGGCTCACTTGACCAATATTTTCGGGGGGGGGGGGCTCCAGGGCGGGCCAGGCTCTGTGCCAGTGGTTGGGCCATAAACACGACTAAGAGCTGAACCGGTCCTGGGGACGTAGTCCCGTCGTCGGTGGCAGATACAGGGACAAACAATTCGACACAATGCGAAGAGAGTTAGGAGGAGTCTTTAAAGGATATTTTGGATATTTGGAGGCTGGAAGAACTGACCGCTGTAGGCCACGCCGGGGGTGGGGGGGGGTGGGGGGGTGCACAGGGAAGGAAAGACTGGATTAAGGGGTGGAGACTGGAGCTGGTTTCTGAAGGATGAGCGGGTGTTTGCAAGCAGGAAATGAAGGGAGAGAGAAAGGCAGTCAGCAGGTGAAGTCTATAAAAAAGACATAGAAGTTTGAGAAAGGCTGTGAGAGTCAAGGAATGAGAAAACTCTTTCCGTTTGACCACAGGGCGAGTGAGGCTCCCCAGTCATAAGCCAGGTCTTGCCTGTCCTCGCCTAAGGGGCCGATACGGAAGAGCAGCGGTAATAATAGCAAAAATATTAAGAGCAACACCGGGTAGCAGACCCTGTTCTATACATTTGTATATATTAACTCATGCATTGAGGCATGAACGGCTACTGACGTCAATTTAAAGTTGATAAAGCAGAGGCTTAAGAATGGAAGGACCACGCCCAGGTAAGGGCAAGGCTACGTTGTTGAGCCGAGACTGTTGAGGAGTCGAAGCTCTGCCGGGCTGCGGAGCACTCCACAGCCTCTGTAGGCGGCAGGGGCCAGCCAAGCCTGGGGAGGCGCTAAGTCTTGCCGATCTGGCTTCCTAAAACGCCTCAGCCCTGCTCCCCACTTGTTCATTCTTTACTCCTTCACTTTTTCATCCATTTAACGAACTTTTACCCAAGATGTAGGTCCTTAGAGATTCCCACCTAAAGAAAACTTGCTCCCGTCCCCAATGTATGAATTTATAATGAATGAAATAAAAACATGTCATTGCCGAGCATGCTCACACTCCTTCCCCGTACCGCGCACGGATTCTCCAAACATAAGAATGTACAGAATAGAGGAGGAAGTGTGGACCAGGTAAGGCTCGAGCCCAAACATATAGAAAAAGTTCGAAGTCTAACAAAATGTAAACTGTAGTCAGCAACTGATCTCCAGCAAGAAAAAGACACGCTCAAAAGAAGGAAAGATGTCAACATAGCACAAGGCCCTAGGACTGGGATTCTGAATCAACTCCATTTTTTGCATTTTTCTTCATTTTCTAAATTTTCTACAATTGACAGGTGTTATTGTTACAGGTGGGAAAAAAAAAACCCATTCTGCCAGTTGTCTTTCAGAGTAGAACTTTTGCTTTTCTAGATAAAGCAACTAGGAATTTTCAATTTCCACTAGCTTTGGCCAGCAAGAAAGGTGATGGAGTGTTTTTCTAACAGAAGGAGAGCGATGAGCAAAATGTCTTTATTTTCTTCGCATAGCTTTAAAGAGGTAAAGTTCAGGGAACACAGAGACTGTTTTTGTCTTTATTTTTCTGATTTAAAATCATTCAAGCTTCTTGGTTTTGTTTTTGTAATGTTTACTTATTTTTGAGAAAGTGCAAGCAGGGGAGGGGCAGAGGGAGGGGGACAGAGGATCCCAAGCAGGCTCTGTGCTGACAGCAGCGATCCCGATGTGGGGCTCGAACTCACAAACCATGAGATCGTGACCTGAGCCAAAGTCGGATGCTCAGTTGACTGAGCCACCCAGTTGCTCCCAACATTTTAGTTAAAAAAAAATTATGAAAGCATTACTTAGGAGGCCAACGTTCCATAATCTCTCTCCCAGAGAGAACAGAAATTTAGGCCATGCCATACTTTTTTCTATTTTTTCTTATGCGTACATTTAATATATGCAAAAGTAAATAATAAAGTTAACTACAATCATGCTATATTTAGGATTCTGAACTGGATTCTTTTTAAATGTGACAATGTAGTTTCGCTGACACATTTCCATGTCCATGGGTCAGGAGTAGTCTACTCTCTGACGGCTACACAGTCCCCAGTCACAGGAATGATTTGTCCTTTACTTAACTAGTCCCTGTCAAGGTGTATTTAGGCAGTTGCCAGTTTCCTACTATTAGAAACAATTATCTAAGATCTTTTTATATTTACCTTTTCATGTTTCAGTAGTTCCTAAAGTTGATGGCCAGCTGGGTGAAAAGAGATGTTCTTACTTTTTACAAAAAATTTTTTAATGTTCATTTATTTTGAAAGAGAGACACACACACAGTGTGAGTAGGGTAGGTAGGGGCAGAGAGAGAGAGGAGAGAGAGAGAGAATCCCAGGCAGGCCCCACTCTGTCAGCACAGAGCCAAGGGTGGGGCTGGAACTCATGAAACAGGGAGATTGTGACCTGAGCCGAGATCAAGAGTCGGTCGCTTAACCTACTGGGCTCCCAGGCGCCCCGGTTTGTTCTTACTTTTACTGGACACGGTCAGACTGCCCTCAAAAGCCACGTGGGCTTTTTAAGAGAGCTTTGGTGCCTCCGGGTTCACACAATGAATTGCAAACGGCATTCAGAGATTCTGAGACCATTAAGCAACATGCTCTATGTCTCTAGTGTGGGAAGAGTGTGCTTCAGGGCTATTGGGCTGAGACTCTCACCAAGTCTACTCATGAAAGGGCACATCTCATAAGGTCTCAGTCAAGAAATGGGGTAAGAGGGAGGTTAAGAATAAACATGATTGGATAGTCTTCTAATAACTCTAATTTTTAATAGGATTACTAATGCTTGGCTCGTTTGTATTTCTACATTTATTCTAGGTACAAAGAGATGGGAGCTTATTAGCAAAGGAAAGGGAGCACAGTGAAATCTATTAAGGCATTACTGAGCCGATTTCTGCTCCTTTTTGGTGTGATAGCTACCCCTGCTCAGCCTGGAGCACAGGGAGTCCTAACTCGCTTAGTACCTAGGTCAATATCTCTCGACTGACTCCGGAGATGTTTCGTTTAAAGAATCAGAATAGACCAGGTTTTTATCTGTGGTCAGATCTAACATAGGCTAATACCCAGGAGGCTTACTGTCATCACTTTTTGCTTTATTATTTAATGGTACAGTATATATTCAGTATGTATTTTCACAAGTGTGGTCTGTAGTCGGTTATTAAGTACAGCTTGAAGGAAAAATTTCATTGCAAGTAGGTTTGGACAATATTGGATTAAACGAAAATCACACGTTTGCATATTGAAGAACTTCCTGAAATCTGGAATGTGTTCAAGGCATGTGGTGAATTGCCAAGAAAGTGGTCCAATATTCAAAGTTTCTTAAAATCTTTTGGTAAGAGAGTAGCTTATGATCATGAGAGAGATTCTTCAGGTGTAGATTTAAACTATAGTATTCATGTGCGTGTGTGTGTGATTACAAAATCCGAATTCTGGGGGTGTCTGGGTGGCTCAGTTGGTTGTGTCCGACTTCAGCTCAGGTCATGATCTCGCGATTGGTGAGTTAGAACCCCGAATGGGGCTCTGTGCGGACAGCTCAGAGCCTGGAGCCTGCTTCCGATTCTGTGTCTTCCTCTATCTCTGCCCCTTACCCGCTTGCATGCACGCACGCACACTCTCTGTCTCTCTCTTTCTCTCAAAAATAAACATTAAAAAAAAAAAAACCTTTCAAAAACAAAAACCTCTCAATACAGGAAAAGCATAAGAGAAAGACAAATCATATATCTAAAGATAGCACAACAAAATTTGTTTCATCGGCCTCCTAATAAATCTGAAAAAAAAAAAAAATCCTAATTCTGTCTGTGAAATTCCTTGTATTGCAGAGCTAGGAAAATGCGTGACACTGCTTTTTATATTATTATCGAGGAGTAACAGAAAGCATCAGTGAATTCTGGGTGTGCTCTGACTTTCCAAAGTCCCTGGCATCTTTCAGAAATATTACGTGCTCGAAAATATCACCATATATATTGCCTTTAAAATAAACACATTATGCATATACACACAAACATGCAAAGGAAAGAATCCTTAAGATTTAGAACAGGCCCTGGGAAGGTACTGAAGCGATAACAATGCAACAGCCATCAGAAATAATGACCCGTAATAGGAATGCAATAAATCTTCACTGACTGATGGAATGAATGAATGATAAATGCTATGGTTTCTGGAGCTAGGCAACCTAGCGATTACTCCACTACTAACGACCTATTTAACCATGGCCAAATTATTTAACTTAGTTATGTTTCCATTTCCTCATTTGTTAAAGCAATAATAAATAGTACGGGTTGTTGTCAGGATTAAATGAGGTAATGAATGAAACAAATCAATGTCTTCTGCTTGGGGAGCTCTCTTTGAAGCCCAGCTGCCCTCCTCCTCCTCCTCCTCCTCCTCCTCCCCGCCCCAGGGCATGATCTCGACCACAGACCACCTCCTGAACCCCACTTGCATTGCCTTTTCCTGCTTCTTCTTTATTATCAAAATTTTATACACTGCAAAAGAGACAAGGTGGCCAACATGATTTGAATTTTCTAAGCATGTCTTCAAGTCACTGATCTGAAAAAAGGGGTGGTGGTGACAAATGCTGATTGAGTAGGAAAGTCGGATGTGGTCGAGGAGGCCCCCACAAATGACAACCGGGGCCAAACCTACAGTCCTGTTTAGGGCAGCGAGGCTTCGCCAGCGGGCAACAGGTGGTCCAGCGTGGACCACTGCCCACACGCCGAGGGCTTCCAGGCTTGCCCAGTATCAGTTTCGGCATTTCCACATCATCACCACCTGGCACAGGTGGCTGTTTTGCAAAGGCAAGGTGTGCCCCTCCGCATTCTCCCCGAGGAAGCCAAACAGGTTCAAGAGCCCTCACCTGACCGACGACTCAGACAACAGCGCTCTCCTGGGGAACACTTGACCCACACGGGCCGTTTGTAACTTTCTGATCTAATAGGTTCTGTTCCTACATGAGTGCTTGCACAGTTCCAAAAGCCTATGAGTGCTTTGTCCCCCGGCCCAACCTGTGGAGCCACGTGGTTCCTAGTGCCCAGAGGCACCTGTTAATCGCCCGGGGCTAAGAGCACGTGCATGTACAACAGAGATCGGAGTAAGGGAAAGAGGGAGCTTACGCTCCGGATGACACAGATACGCCTCCCCCGTGGGGAGCAGACAGACGACCCCCGCCATCCGGAAGCAGTATGTGTACTGGTTAAAGTCACAGATCCTGGCGTTAGAGTTATACTGCCTGTGATGCATCTTGGCTCCTCCGCTTATTAGCTGTGTGACCTTGTGTGCGCTACTCAACCTCTCTACCTCAGTATTCCCACTGGTAAAATGGGGGACGACAACGGAATGCAGGGAAGGTTTGGAGTGAGAAGTAGAGCAAGGAATATACAGAGTACGCACCTATGTATTCAGTGCTTGTTAGTGGCTGTGACCTGCCCGCTCTGTAGCAACAGCCCCTGAATTCTGACTTACCGAGGACGCTCGTATTTCCCCGGAGGGGCACGCCTTGCCTTTGCAAAACCACCACCTGGGCCAAGTGGTGAAGAGATGGAAAAGAAAGCTCGGACAAATGAGAGGAGTTTTTAGGGGCCAGGGTCTCCTGCCGGTTTAATTTTCCAAGGACACTCTGCCCACCTGCTAGCTCTGGGACATGCAGCCAACTACTTGACCTGCCTGTGCTGCTGTTCTTTTATGTCTAAAAGAGGATCGCACGTTTTATTCTTCATGGGCTAGAGGGAGAACCAAATGCAGCGAAATGTGTACCACTTGGCACAGTACTGGCACACAAAAAATGCAGACATTTCTTTCCTTCTAAGTAGTCTCAGACCTTCCTCTGCTCTCCTGTTCTTAAGGTGCAATGCCCTTTTCTGTTCGAACTGCCAGGGAACAAGAGGAAAAATGGAAAGACGTCTTTCTAGAGTCCTCTCTGGCCCTTGATTCAGATTTCTCGAAGCCAGTTTCAACCCATATTTAACCATTCTGCATGTTTAACACACAGAAAACCCAGGGGTTCTTCAGCTAAAGTGCTCAGGAGAATCATCAGAGAACCTTGTAGAAAAGGCTGATTTCCAGCTCCCTCCTCAATTCTGATTCCGTGGTCGGGAGAAGGGCAAGAAGGCAAGAGTTTGCTCATTAAAAATGAGCGTTTGTTGTAAATCTGATAAACGTGGTCAAAGGTCACACAGTGAGAAATGCAGCCCCGATCTACCAGATCATTTGGAAATGGGAAAAAATGGCTCAGCAATGCAAAGATCACACAGCTGGTATGCTTCAGAGTAGCCTAGCCCCGAGCTTTTCCTCCGAATTACATTGCATTGTCAAGAGCAAACACAACTGCATGATTTTTAATGTATTTTCTCATGTTGCAAACTACAGCAGGTCAGGCCAGACAGAAAACAGAAATATATAATCAATTGCATGGCTCCACTGGGACAGGCAAACATTAAGCTAAGTTATTGTCATAACTACTGCTAACGTAGACTTTTTTTTCCAGAGAACAAGTTTCATTTTCACTGAGGCTTAAATTGGGATTTAGAAAACGGGGAGAAAAAAACCAAGAAATCCTCCAAGCATTTCCAGTTTTAAACAGCCTCAAACAGTGCTGGCAGGTAGCAGGCATCCAAAAAACAACTGCTAAATAAATACTCTCTTATGTACTCAGTTCTAGCCATGGTTGACTTTGGCTTATCTGCCAATGGCTTAATAACTGAAGCCGACCAGACCTGGTTTTCTGTAACATTACTATATTGACATTTAATTGATACGTACAATGACTCGAGAGAAGGCTTTTGACTTTTTAAAATAAAATATCAGACTATACATTAAATTTTCTCCCTTTAGAATCATTCTTACTCATTCTTTGCTGAAAATTGTATTAAGAGATACCATAGCATTGCTAAGTATTATTCAGAAATACCTGGAAAATGAATTCTTTAGGATTTTAGATTTTTAATTTCTCAGTAGATTTATATACATTCATAGTTAATACTAGTCAAATTATACAACAGACATGCTGTTTTGTTTATCTCTTGACTTCCTGGGAAACAAACAAGCATTCATCATCAACAACATCCATTCATTTATTGAGTCGGTCAACAACAATTCACTGAACGCCCAATCTGTACCACACTGTATATGGGCATTTGCTTTGGAGCGAAGAAAAGTGAAAAATCTCAGTCCCTTTTTTCAGACTCTCCTGGAACACCCAAACTCAAAAATGAAGCCCAATATTTCTTTCAACACAAAGCTACTAAAGGCTTCTGTGCTATGCAGTATGGTCAGTGATAATTACAAAACCATTGGGAACCACCCAGTGTTTCAAACGACATACACACAGGGGTGAATTTTTAAAAGATAAAATCCATATGCACACGGTTATGCAGAGCTCAGCAACCATATGAAACTTCATCACAAGTCATAGTTCTTGCTAACCAAGCATGCAAAGAGATACTGTGGCTTTGTCAATATTTGCAAAAAGAGCTCTATTCTCCCACCTGGATGTTCCCGTCCTCATTGGAAAGAAGGAGCTGGCAGCTGGGGACAGCTGTCTGGCAAGGAGGAAGACGGGTGTGTAGGGGGTGATTAGAGGTGCTCTGAACACGTCTGCATAGTGTGGAAGGAAGCGCCATTCACTCTCCTCTCCAGCACTGAGCTCTGAATTAACAGCTGTCACCATGTCAGTGACTGACTTTCACCAATCAGTAATTCACCTACCTGTGTTCTACAGCTGAGACTATGTTCTCATAAAACTTATTTACTCCTGTGTCCATGATTCAGATGATATTCCTTACGGGCAATATTCTTAAATTATCATGTCTTAAGAAATTATTTAAAGGCTGCTTTACCACACAACTACCTGATTCTGTTATCATTTACTGGATCCGGTAACATCGTTTGGGATTGTTTCTTAGCAGCCATCTGTATATTACTTAGAAAATATTCGACTCTAAATTCTTACAACTCGATTTAAAAAATTATTGCAATAATAGTCATAGGTCATAGTGCCTTTCAGTATTATATTTTGTAAAAGTTCTAAATTCTTTGACAGGTGACAAAACCCTCCCATTTAGAAAGGAAATCTCGAGAATGGACATTCGTAAGACAGAGAAGAATTTAAAAGAAGTCTACTTTTCAGTACTTCCTGAAGACCAAGGGAATTTAGCATATGAAGCTACAAGAGAAATATCATGAGTTAAAATTTATATCATATCTTTCTTTACATAGCAACAGAGTGAAGAAGCAACCGAGAAGACTGTTTCATTGGACCATGGCCAGCTTAAGTGGGGAAAAATACAAGGAGCAATTGTATTTCTCCACATAGGAGACGATGACCAACTGTGGTTTTTGTTTATGAGATGTTTTCTCCTGACTCAG
This sequence comes from Paguma larvata, assembly GCA_030068075.1. Classification (NCBI taxonomy): domain Eukaryota; kingdom Metazoa; phylum Chordata; class Mammalia; order Carnivora; family Viverridae; genus Paguma; species Paguma larvata. The sequence goes on from CM057842.1 coordinate 34,964,602, forward strand.
TAAATGCTGTATTTGCTATATAAGTATCTACTTATCAGTCACCTCTTGGAGTTCTTCAGGAAGCTCACATCTCAACGAAGAGAGGCTCTAATAAAGCCTCTAGTGTTGAGGACATTTTACTTTCCCCATAGAATTGGCCAAAAACTCTGACTTGAATACTGCCGCTTCTAGCCAAGATGGATTATCAGGGCCTGGATTTACCTTTTCACCAGAAAAAAAAAAAATCTAAAAAACCACCTAATAAATATGAAACAAAAGTTTTCAAAACACTGAATAAAAGGCAACAAAGGACAGTGAACCTTGAATGAGGTGAACCCCGTGACCACCCCCACTTACTGCCATGAGAATGTTTCTAGGCTGTGAAGGTGGTACACAGATGGAGTATGGAGGATTCTCTGAGTTGAGGAGACAGAGCTGAGAGACTGGAGAGACCAAAGTGGACAGAATCTGCAGAACAGAATGCCAGAGAAAGGAGAGCTGCACAGAGAGAATCCTGAAGATATGCAAAGTAGTGATCATTGCATACATGGAAGGAGACTTCCGAGGTTGGGAGAGAATTATCCAAGAGGATGAAAGGGAGAAGCACCTGGTTTTCTCACAGGACTGGTTTCCCACAGAAGAAACTCATCATCCATAGGACATTGAGTAGAGTACTTAGGAAGGTCTTGCCTCAGTAATGGAAGATAATTACTTTTAGAATGAACACTGCTCTAGACCAGCCTAACAAATCATAAAACTAAGACTTGCAAACAAAACAAAACAAACAAAACTCAAAACACCCCACAAAAGGTCTAAGTAATTATGTTTTATCCCAAAATAAATGTCAAAAATATTTATAGGAATATAAAAATATGCGGCACCTAAAAAGTTGAATTAAACAATGTCCAGCATCCATTCAAATATTATCAGGCATGTGAAATACACAGGAAATAGGCAGGAAAACATGACCCATAATGAGGAGAAAAATGAATCAGTCAAAACCTGTCAGAACTGACACAGATATCAGAATAAGCAGAGAAAGGCATTAAAACAATTATTATAACTGTATCTCATATTTCAAAAGGGGTCATATGCAAAATACAAAAAAAGATCCAAATCAAACTTCTAAAGATAAAAACTCAATATATTGGATGAGACCAATGGCAGATTAGATTGCAAAAGAAAAGACATAAAATTGAAGACAGAGCAATAGAAACTATCCAAACTAAAGCACACGCACAAAAATAAATGAAAAGAAAAGCGGATCACTGGACTGTGGACTAGCTTCAGGTCACCCACTATATGTGTAATTAGAATTTGCAAAGGAGGTTTGGGTGGGAACAGAGAAAAATATTTGAAGAAAAAAAATGGCTGAGCTATTTCCAAAAATGATGAAAACTATAAACTCACAGATCCAAGATGCTCAATAAATGCCAAAAACTGGAAACAGGAAGAAAGCTATACCGTAGCACCTCATAATCAAAAGCAGTGGTAAAAAGAAAAATTTTAAAGCAGGCAGAAGTATCAATGTTTACACAAAATGTTTACATAAAAAACAACATCATGTGCATCTATAACATATCAAAATAAAATGTATGGCCCTGATAGCATAAAGAGAGAGATAAAAATATACTATTATAAGGTTCTTGTGATACATGTGAATTGGTACAATATCACTTCAAGATAGATATAATAAGTTACGGATGTATACTAGAAACCCTAAAGCAGCCATGGAAATAACAAAGAGTTATAGCTAATAATCCAATAAAAGAGATAAAAGAGAACACACAATAAATCCAATAAAAGGCAGAGAAAGGAAAAAAAAAATAACAGATGGGACAAAAAGAAAATAGGAAGATGACAGACATAAACTTAACCATGTCAAAAATCACATTAAATGTAAATAGTACATATAACCAGTTAAAATACAGAGATTGCCAAAATGCATAAACAATCTGTCACAAGAAACCTAAAGAAAGCTATACCAACGCGCCTCATAATTGAAAGCAGTGGTAAAATCCATAGAACATTCCAATGAGTGACAGCAGAATACTCATTCTTCCCAGAATACATGGATAATTTACCAAGATGGAGGATATTCTGGGCCATAAAACAAGTCTCAAAAAATTTAAAAGGACTTAATTTAATTTCTACAAAGTGTGTTTTCCGACCACAGTGGGATTATGCTAGAAATAAATAACAGAAAGATCTCTAAAAATCTCCAAATAAATACTTGGAAACCAAACTGTACTCTTCTAAACAGAAAGAGGCCAATCAAGATATATGAAGGAGGAATCTGGAAATATTTCGAAGCGATAAAAATGAAAACACAACATATCAGAATTTGTGGGATACTATGAAATTGGTATTTAGGGGAAATCTTATATACTAAATGCCTATATTAGAAAAGAACATCCTTAAGCAGTGATCTCAGCTTCTATCTTAAGTGGTTAGAATAAGGAGAGAAAATTAAACCAAAAAAGGGGGATAAAGGAAATAATAAAGACAAAAGATTAAAACAATAAAGGTCATAGCAGAAATCAATGATATAGAAAACAAACAAACAAAAACAACACCAGAGAAAACCACTGAAACCAAAAGCTGGTTCTTTGAGAAGCTCAATAGCAACTGACTTTTAGCCAGACTAATTAGAAAGAAAGAGAAAGATACCAATTATTAATATCAGGATCACAAGAGGTAACAACATTACAGCCTGCACACGTTAAAAGGGCAATAAGGAAACACTATGAACAACTATGCCCACAAATTTGACAACTAATATAAAAGCATGCAGACTACAAACGAAGAAGTAAAACTAAGTAGATGCCATGATCCTCTATAAAGAAAATCTGATGGAATCGACAAAAAAGCTACCAAAAATGATATGCGAGTTGAGAGGTTGCAGGACTCCAGAGCAATACACAAAACCAACTGCATTTCTATATACTTAGTAATGAACATTCAGAAACTGAAATAAAAAGATGCCATTTGCAATTGTATCAAATCATGTGGAAGGCTTGGGGACAACCCTGACAAAAGATCAATACGCTGAAAACTATAACCACTGCTGAGAGAAACTAAAGATCACCGAAATATACGGAGATACCAACAGCGGGTCAGGAGACTGCGGACTCCATACTGCTGGGCTGTCAGCCCTTTCTCTAGTAGTCTACAGACTGAGCGCAATCCTAATGAACATCTCATTAGGTGTTTTCTATATTGTTTCGTTTTTTTGTTTTTAGAAATTGTGAAGCTGATTCTAAAATTCATATGGAAATGTAAAAAAGCAGAATAAAGAAAACTACTTTGAAAAAGAACCATGCTAGAATTTGTTCTGATTTCAGGACGCAATATAAAGCTAGAGTCATCAAAACAGTATGTCATGGGCCTAAAGGCTGACAAAGAAATCAACGAAACAAAACACAGAGTCCAGAAATAAACTCACGCACCTACGGACGACTGCTTTTCGAAAACCGCTTTGGGAAACAGATCGGCAGGACTTTAAAAAGTTAAGCAGATCTATCATGTGATCTAGCCATTCTGCTCCCAGGTATGTACCCAAGAAAAAAGAAAGGATGTCCATATACAATAGCCTGTACGTGAATGTTCAGAGCACTTTTATTGGTAATAGTCCCCAAAATACTACAACCCAAGTGTCCATCAACAGGTGAATGCACCGTGTAGCAGTATATAATGTATCAAACCATCTTACTGTACTTCGTAAACTTACTGTTATATGTCAATTAAAAAAGTGGAAAAAAAAACCCACAGGGGAACTGAAAAACAATTTAAGGTACCTCCATACAGCGGAATACTTCGGCAATAAAAAGGAATGGTTTACTGATACACACGACAGCAGAGATGAATCTCAGAATAACTATGCTCATTGAAAGAAGACAAGACAGATTATCTACTGTATGATTCCATCTGTACACGCCTCTAGAAAATGTAACTTATGGTGAAAAAAAGCAGATCTGTAGTTTCTGGGTCTTTTCACTCTACTGATTTTGTTGATCAGCTCATGGCTATTAGATACGTTAAGACTGCACCCTTTAAATATGTACATTCAATTATTTCTCGAAAATCTGTTTTTTAAAAAATCCAACAAAAACTCTGCCCGTACTGAGTCCTTAACCTCCTGGAGGTCCAGGGCAAGTGGACCCGAACCCGTATACAGCCTGCCCCCTTGTCCTTCTAGGTCAGGCACCACCCAGCTGTCCCCAGTCACCGCTCAGATTGAGCGTGTTGTGTATGGACAAAAAGGGCTCCCCCGGCCCTGGGAGCGGGTATGGGCTTCCTGAACACTGAGACCACGACCTAGTATGGAGAAGCTAGGCTCCAGGTGGGCCTCTCTGGGTTCCCAGACGCCCTGCTCTGGCCACGGGTGTGCTCTGAGGAGGCCAGGGGAGGCCTTGAAAGCAGTGACAGTCTGTAAGGTGGTGACATCTTGAGAGTGTTTTATAGCAATTTGACACGGGAGCAGCATCCAAGCGTGGGATCATTTTTCCAAGCAATTCATGTGTACTGAATTTTATAAAAGCGATGTGTCCTCCAAAGATTAGATTAGATAGAAAACAGTAAAGAGAAAAAACTCATTCCTCACCACGGATAACCAAGACCCTGCTTTAAAACACGTGGCTCTGAACACAGGCCCCTAAATAAGATTGGTTCCGAATTACGAGAGATGTAGGGCACAGTGTATTAAAAAAGATTCCCAGCCCGACTGTTTTTGAGGTTTCAATCACAGTGGGGTCTGGTCCATCTTTGCATCTTTCTGGGTTCTTCTGTGTGGAGGATTAGCTGCATTTAAGGTAGCGGTCATTGTCTGGGAGCAGGCTGCCCCTGCAGACGGCTGTCTTTCTCACTCAGAATTTAAGAAGAGCAGCCTTGTGTTAAATTAAAAAAATTTTCTTTTACAACAGGGTAGGAAATATCAGTGAGAAAGATTATGCTCATGTGTCTTTGTTTGCACATGCAAATATAGGCAACACCATTTCTTTCCCCAACTCCAGCCCGTCTGGAGGCATTCGCTGAAAAATAACAAATAGGGCGCCTTACCTTGTGTACACAGGACTTTGCATTCAGGAAAAAAAGCTCCACGGTGGTTTTATCCTTTAAAAACGATATGCTCTCAATGTAAAACCTGGAAAACAGTACAGAAGTGTGTTTCTTCAGATTTCTTTCCTTCTCTCAGCATGACTTTCTGTCCTCATTCAGCGTCCCCCCAAGCGCAGAGGGTTCTGAGGAACTAGGAAAGGGTTGTGCTTTTTGTTCCTTTTAAAAGAAATCTGTGGCGTATACGTTTGGATACACGCATGTACACATATATGCACATGAATGTAGGCAAATATGCACATAAAATCTCTTAACAGAAAGTTTTCGTGTGCCGGACGGCAAATTCAAGAGAAATCCAAAATGGTCTCCAACAGCAACCCCGGCTTTATCTGCGTTGCTCACTCTTTGACGCGTGTCCCGGGAGCTCATAATCCCTCGGGCAGCTTCGACCCAAAGCCCAGGTGAGCTTTGAAGGTTGAAAGTCGAAGGGGGCTGAGTAAGAACTCTATCGAGGAACTGGGAGATCAGCTCCGGTTTTCAGGCTTGAGGTGGGTGTGAGGGCCCTGTGCCCACCTCGCCCCCGTGCACCAGGCCAATTTCAGTCACACCCTGCTCCTTCCCCTCCGCCTTCCAGGGTTTTCTCTTGGCTGGAAGCCAAGCCCTCTGTAGCACTTAACCTTGGACTTTTTTCATGCAAATCAGAGTATTCTAGGCCTACCCCCCCCCCCCCCTTTCGGGGGCCTTAGCTCATTCAGTGTGTGAGGCCGCAGACTGCAGGTCCCTGCTCTACGGAGAGCTCTGACAGCCCCTGTAAGGAGTGGAAGGGGTCCTTCCCTACCCCTCGGGTTTTCAAAATCCTGTAGTGATGAGGCTGGCCCTGGGGGCTGGGGGGAGGGTCAGTGGGCCAGCTGAGGCCCAGAAGTTTTTCTCAAGTGTTGGAGCCTCGCTTCATGAATAATGCATGAAGAGACTGAACGCCCCAAGACAGCTCCTGCGCAGCTTCATCCTGGAAGAGGAACTTGCCCTCCGATGGGTGCGTGCAGATCGACCAGGGCTAAAGGGGCGTGTTGAGCCTGACCTTAGCTCTGCACCTTCCTGACCTCGTGACCGGTGCTGGGCATTTGTTCCTCCCCGCTTCTCCCCGACCATGACAGAATGGTGGATAAATACATGAGCCTGGAAGGGGCCATGAATGCTTTAATCACTGAGGTGGCAAAAATCATTTGAAAAATTCCGTCTCTAAAGTTGAATCATCAAGGGGAGTTCCAGAAAGAGAATAAATCCTTTCATATTTCCACTAACAAGGGTTTATCTCATAAGTGAGATTAATGAAGACTGAGGACTGTGAGGTTTGTGCCGGAGGAAAGTGAAGGACTAAGACAGGGAGGGAAATGGGGGGCGGGGAACAGGCTTTGGAATCTGAAAGATCTTGAAAGGGAGTCCCTCCCCCATCATTTATTAGCTGTGTGGCCTTGGCCAAGATCATTGGTTTTTTTGTGTCTTTTCTAAAATGAGTGTCATGATTACACTTATCTTACAGTTTTGAGGATTTTGAAAGGGTTAAAGGAAGTGATATATGGAAAACACTCAATACCATTAACAACTGTTAATAAAAACCCACATTCTGGAATGTAATGCTTTGTGGCCCAGGGGAAAGTGACTCAAAGTGAGTCTAAGATCCCAGCTCTACCAGAGGCAGCAGCAGCTGGCCTCAGATGCCCCCTTGCCTGGTGTCCGTCAGGGCAGTGACTCACTTTCTTCTGCCCCATCAGCTCTTGCTGTTGACTTGCCCTTCTTTCTCCGCCTGGGCGCCTTTGCTCAGTGCCTCCCTCTGTCTCCACTGTTTCTCTGTCACTCCCTCTGAGGGACGGCACGCCGATGGTTTGTCCATTCCTTATCCACACTAGGAGCCTCTCTTGGGTTGATGTCTCTTCCTTCTAGGACAGTTAACTCAATGGCTGCGTCCTGAAGGACCTATCGGTTCAACTAGGTGGTGGTGGTGGCCGTTTCCTGCTTTCTTCACTCCTACATGGACTTTTATCCCTGTCGACAGATGTGGATATCAGGCTACTGTTTCCTGAGCTCCTGCTTCTGCCTAGCCATGCGCTCAGCGCTTTCCATGCCTCATTTCATTTCATTTCATTTCATTCTCAAGAATTATCTCATTCAATCTTTAGTACAACTGGATGCCACTGGGAGCAAGCGGTGAGCCCGTTTTACAGATGCGGAAACCGAGAGATGGAGATATAAAGTCATCTTCCCCAAGCCATACAGGTAGGAAGTGGTGGAGCCATGATTCGAAGAAAGGCCTGTCGGACCTCAAAGTTCACATTCCAAACCATTATGACATAATACTTTCCTACAATAACGATCACAATGAAATGTAACCTGCACACAGTGCCATGGTGCCCAAAGGAGGGATGCAATGAACTCAGCTTATGAATCAGAAGGCTGCCAAGCTGAAATCTGGAGCATGAAGTGTCACAGGACACTAAATGTCCCCTTGGACAACTGAGCTGAGTCTTAAAGAATGCATGAGTTCACCAGGTAGTGAAGGGAGGAAAGGCATTCTAGGGAGAGGGCAGAGTAGCCAGGCCAGTCTTTCTGCTGATTTTTGTGATTTTCAGAAACCGCATGCAGGGAGCTGGGTGGCTCAGCACCAAATCGGCTTGTGGCTTGTCCAACTCTGAACAGATAGCTTTATATCAGAGACTGGGTTCACCTTGTTACTGAAGCCTAAGCCCCTAACTCTACCCTAGTTCCAGTAAACAGGTCCCTATCTTGTTTCCCTCTACCTTCTGGCGACCTGCCCTGTTTCCTTCTACCCTTCTTCCTAGGCATCTGATTACCTGCTTTCTCAATCCAGAACCCTATCTCTCCCCCAAGGGGGCCACTGTAATGACTTCATATTTATGGAGTGTATGAAAAGTGTGTATCATCCTTTGGGAGAATGGCTCCCCAGGCACACCTCTCAACATGGATCATGAAGCGAAAACAAAATCTAGGGCTTCTTAATGAAATAAAACGAACTCTCCCAGACTCATAAAATAAAGATCTTTTGTTTCAGCCCCTTTTTGGCCAAGGGCTACTGTTCCCTTTCTGAACATTTACTTGGAGTGATTTCACTAAGATTTTGTGAAGTTGTAACCTGTGGTTAAATTTTCAGCCCCTCAATGAACTCAGGCTTTTTGACTCGGTATATGTTTTAGAGACAAACCTCATGCAGCTTAGTAACTACAATTTTTTGAGAAGAGAATTTGCTTGAGCTATTTGCTTGGAGAGGCGTTGTCTCTAATGTGTGTGCTCCCTCTAACAGTGGTCTTTGTTCCTTCTTGATGGGACAGGGGTTCATCTAACCATTCACCAATGATATGAGAACGTCACACTTCAGTGATGTGACAAAGATGGCTTGGCGGAGGCGGGGGGGGGGGGTCAAGTCTGTCCAATGACAACACATGCGTGGAAAGAGCTGAACACGAGAACTGTTTGGAATGGGCCATTCGTCAACAGTCACTTACATGTAGGTGGCCCGTATTTTCCTGTTGGGGCATTTATTCACGGAGGTCAAAAGCCAACACCATCAAGTTGGGAGGAGCCTTGAACCACTCCCCAGGCTCTCAGGGCTCACGTTCCTCACTTGCCCACACACCAGAGACATGAGCTGTTGTAAATGTTCTCGACCTAGCAGGCGGCGCGCCGTGCAGCAGTCGGTGAGTGGTGGGGATTCCTACTCACTATTATTATTCCTCCGTCGATGGGACGATAACGAAAGACCTTGATGAGCTGGGAACCTTTTTAAAACTCTGGCAGGTATCTTTCCTCAGCTCTCTCTCAAGGAAACAAAAAGCTCTCCAAGTGTCCCTTTTAACCCAGAATAGGAAAAGGCGGGGAAACAACAGTCATTCTGCCCAGTTAGAACTTGTTCTTTCCAACTGAGCAGATTTCGTCTTTTCAAGCCTTTCTTCCTATCTTGAAAGATGGTGACTCGGGCAAGAATGGCGCGATGACTCTGCATTTTGAACAACGCTGAGCTTGTGACCGGCGTCCCGCGAGGGGCCTCCTTCTAGGTTTCAGTCCGTCATCGTCGTGGGTAATTTCAGGACCTCGCTGTGGCCGCGGGCCGAAGGAGATTCCTATCAGATCTCAAGCCACATTCTGAGCAGGGAGATCTCTGCTTATTGCTTATAATGACCCCGCGACCTCATCGTCTCGCTCTGTAACACATGCTGAAGACAGCAGGGTAATTTAAGATGTATTGCGCTTTCTCCAAGCTATTATGCAGGGCTTGTGGGAGTCTCAGAGGCTCCTTTTATCTCTGGGAGGGGTGCAGTCTGGGAGAATTCCCCAAGGAAAGCACTGTTTGCTTCCACAATGTGCTCCCCGCCAGGAAGGCGCCCCCTCACTTCTGAATTTCTCTAGGGGAAGCAGAGAGGACCCTCCGGGTGAGCCTGGAGGAACCTGCCCTGTTGCTCCCTGCCACGGTGTGGCTCTCTCTGAGTTGCACGGGGAAGGGCTGGAGGCCCGGGAGGGTAAGGGCCTTGCCGTGACCTGTCCGAAAGGGGAGGAAGTCTTCGGCCCCAGGCAACCTGAGGTACCCAAGGGCTTGCTTCTTCCCTTCAAAACTGCCAAACGGCCTACTCCTGTCGTCCAGGAAGAAGGTAGGGACACGGGCTTGGAGAAGGAGGCAGGAAGGGAGGCAGGAGAGGTGAGATGGACGGGGCGGGGACGGCCGGGCCTTGTGAACGATGAACACCAAATGTTGAGGTCTTCCGCCAAGGGCAAAGGTGACCTAGGCCAGGCAGTCGCAAACCTTCCATGTTCAAAGACTGTGTATCACGTCATGGCATTTTTTTTCACCCACTCGACAATGTCTGTCATTTGTATCATAAAAATCATTAACAATTACTGAGGGTCCACTTTATAGGTTTCTGGGTTGAATCTTCCAACAAGGTCCATTTTAGAGATTTGGAAAATAAACCCACAGAGGGTGCCAAACGCCACAGAGCTAGTAAGTGGAGGGGTTGGGATTCGAAGCCAGAGCGATGCTGACGCACTGGTTGTCAGTGGGTGGACTGGGGTGCATCTGGCAATGCTGAAGACATTTTTTGGATTACCTTGGCTCGGAGGGCATGCTGGCATCTAGTTGGCGGCAGCCTGGGACGCTGCAAACGTCCGACAATCCGGCACAACTGCCCATGACAAAGAATTACCTGCCCTGAATGTCAACACTGCTGCTATTAAGAACTCCGTGCTGAAGGCCAAGCTCTAACTTCTGCGCCCTACAGCCCTTTGCACAAGTCAGTTACTCATTCTTTCCTTCTGCCCTTTCGACATCCCCCTGAGGACAGGTTCCGAAGGACAGTGAGCCTGACCCCACAAACGATGTCGGATATTTGATCAGAAATATAATCCTGTAAGAAATTGCATTTGGGAATGCGCGTGAGTTTTCGAAGGGTTCTGTGTCTTTCTAGAGCTCTCCTATGAATCAGGACATTGGATCCTCACAGATGGAGGCCTCTAACCAACTGCCTGGAAATTTAAGAATGGGGTAGGCTACTTGGGAGGTGACGGTCAATATTAATATTAAGGCGGCTACCAGTCACAAGCTCCAGGTTCTGGGGTATGGCACGCTCAGTGGGAGTGTAGTGGGCGGCCCAGAGCACGGGCTGACCCCACACATCTGCTCGAAGGATCTCTGCCGGGCCCACATTCGGAGGAATCAGTGATTCCTCCCGGCTTTTGATCCCATTCCTCCTCGAGGAGATAAACTTTCCTGTCCTCTCGTTATTGTAAGTTACCTGCCCTTTGATAGCTTTAAAATAACTCAGGGATAGCCACTCACAAACTTTCTAACTTCTCTTCTTTTTGTCAATCATAATGCTTACATTAAAAAAAAGTGCTCAAGTAATGTGCTCACTGTAGGAAAAACATATATAGATAAAGAAAAAGACACAAAAAAATCATTCCCGTAGTCATTCTGCCCAGAGATTAACTACTGTTAACCTCTTACACTGTTCCCCTACTCATGTTTTCCATAAGTGCAATTATGTTGCACATATTGCTTTGGGGTGGGCTTGAATACACTGGGAGTCTCTTTCCAGAGCAACAAATCCGGTTTTTTCACCAATCTCTCTCTCTCTCTCTCTCTTTTTTTCTAAACCTGTTGTATTGTATTCCATATACTTATTTGTTTTTCTTAAAAAATCAGGTGGGGGCATCTGGGTGGCTCAGTCGGTTAAGTGTCCGACTTCAGCTCAGGTCATGATCTCGCAGTTTGTGAGTTCAAGCCCCATGTCAGGCTCTGAGCTAACAGCTCAGAATCTGGAGCCCGCTTCGGATTCTGTGTCTCCCTGTTTCTCTGCCCCTCCACAGTTCATGCTCTGTCTCTCTCAAAAACAAACAAACATCTAAAAAAAAAATCAGGTTGAATGATGAGACCCACAGGTTACATGGGTAACCTGCTTCCTTGAGTTTGGCTCTTTTTTTTTTTAAGTGCTTATTTATTGTTGAGAGACAGAAAGAAAGAGAGAGGCAGAGTGTGAGTGGGGAGGGGGAGCAGAGAGAGAGAGGGAGACACAGAATCCGAAGCAGCCTCTAGGCTCTGAGCTGTCAGCACAGAGTCCGACTTGGGTCTCAAGCCTACAAATGATGAGATCATGACCTGAGCTGAAGTCCAACACCTAACGGACCGAGCCACCAGGTGCCCCAAGTTTAAAGGCTGAGTATTCCAGAACCAGGCCAAGGGGTGCTGAAAGCCTGAGGAAGTCTTTCAAAGGCTCCCTGTTTTCAGCAACTTTGACCGAAAGGCAGTAGTTTCCCTTCCAAAACCCACGTTCCCCCTACTACTCTCCAATGAACACAGCGAGTTCTCAGCCCTGGGCGTCACAGACAACGGTTTAAGGGTTACCTCTGAGAGGTCAGTGACAGTCCTGGGGTATAGCAGAGGTGACCTGACAAGAGGAGGAAGAAAAGCAAGGAGGAGAAGAGGGAAAGGAAGACCAGCAAGGGAGGGGGTGAGGGGGAAGCAAGAAGCAGTCCAAGAGTAAGGGAGCGCAAGACCCTTTGCTGCCGCTTTGCGTGGAGCAGGGTGGTACCAGCCTCGGCCGCCCCCGCCTGCCCTCCCCAGAGGGGATGGGAGCTTTTCCAGTGAGGTCACGCCAAGTCCCTGCTCTCTGATTTAAATGCTTGTGCGTTCACTCACTATCAAGCTTTTCAAATGCTCACATCTGGGCTGCATTACCGAAGAGGCCCATGTGTTTGCAGAAGATAATTTACAGCAGCGAATAACAAGCCCTGGCCTGGGGAAGTCCCACCCCGCCCCCCTACTCGCCGCAACCTGGGGGAGTTTGGATTCACATGGAAAGAGAGACTTGGTTCAATGAATTATGGGGCATAAATAAATTATGGGGCGTCTATACACTCATGGGGCACACATGCATTTAGCATGTATAGTGGAGCTTTTGCAACTAAAGAAAAGACAAACGTTCAATCCTGAAGTTCATAAAGGGAAAGTTAAGGGCCCTCACCTTCCATGTTTTCTTTCTTCCGTGCAGAAGCAGCACGTGTGTTTGAGCTGCTCCCTGCATCCTGGGGGAAATTAACCAAGAGAAAGTCGCCCCCTCCCCCAGGACCCCCTCCCGGATTGCAGGACCCCAGTGTTTAGCTCAGGACTCAGTGAGACCATTCTGTCAAATATTGAGCCCAGTGCCCACCATAGGGGTAATGCTACATTTCTATAGAAAACTTCTTGAGAGCAAAACCGTATGGTATTTTTCTTTCTCATAAACACTACAACTTGTTAACGATTGATATTTTCCTGTATTTTTATGGCGCTTAGCAAAACCATTTTGTATCCCAATCTCTCTTTATTTGTCACACCAACTTGAACAAGACCGCACGCACCATCTTCAGCACACCGGCTTGGAATCTGGGCCAGAATGTGGGGGATGTGGGGGATGTGGGGGCTGGAGGGGCGTGACTGTAGTTTGAGAAATTCGCAGGACGATTCAGAGATGCGCCCCCTCTCCCTCTGGGGAAGTACTGGAATGCAATGTACTTAAAAAAAAAACCCTAATCTCTTTTATTAAAGCAATCGATTGTTCACTGTGAGAATGCCGTAACCTACGGAACTTACTTCATTGTTGGCATTTGGATATTTCTAATTGTTTGCGATGAAAGTAACAGCGATGCAGATATTTGTAATGCGCTTCCACGGTAGGGAATCCTTCCTCATTGTGCGTCAGCTACGTGATGACTGCACCTCGGTGACTGCTTTCAGTTATGGAATGAGTAAATCACAGGGATGAAAGGTACAGCACGGGCAATACGGTCAACAATACTGTAACATGCCCTCTGTACGGTGACAGGGTAGCTACACTTGCGGTGAGCCGGGCATAATGGATAGAGTTGTCAAATCACTGTGTGGTAGACTTGCAATTAATGTAACATTGTGTGTTAACTATATTTCAATTAAACAAACAAACAAACAGAGGTCCTGTGGATTTCCAGAGGCTCCTGTAGTGACCGATATCCAAACAGAACCAAAAGCCATCTTTGGTTCTATTCTTCAATGACTAAACGTGTAGCCAACTCAGGCAAGTTCTCCAGGGTTATTGGTGGTGACTACCGGGATAGAAGTTCCACCAACAATTCTGTTCTCTCAAAAGAGGAGGCTAGAGGCCCTCTGAGAGGCACCGGGCTTCACCGGGGCGGGAGGGGGGGGGGCGGGGGAGGGGAGGAAGGCATATTCCTGAGCCCTCCAGAGAATCACATTCCACTAAGGGACCTTAATTCTTTGTGTGCTTTTGCTTCATTCCTTTAATTAAGCTGTGGTAACAACAAATACTTAATTGGAATAATAACAAAGACTATTATGATCTCACTGTAGTGTTGGGAGGAAAAATTAAGCAAATAATTAAAAAGGGTTGATAAGGGTTTTAAACATGCAAGTAGTTAAGGGGAAGTAATGGCACGTGATTATGGGACACTCTGGAGATAACACTCAAGTAAGTGCTGAAACTCACGGAATGAGTAGCAGGCTACTTGGGTATCTCAGGAACCTGCTTCGAAAAGATAGGACTGCCTTAGGAATGACTGAAGAGAAAGGAAGACAGATCTTTTTCCTCTGGTATTTTGAGACCAAACCTAGACCAGATACCAGCTGTCTAAGAACCGAGTTCATAATCTGGTGACTAAAGAAATAGTAGTCGTTAAGGTCTCTGAAGACAAAGGATTTTGCCGAGGAGGTATGCTGTGTGAATACTACTTGTGTGCGCGAAGATAAAAAAACCAGGATGTTAACTGCAGCGCACGTTAAAACAGACATAATTGGAAACAGCCTAGCTGCTTCATAGGCGACCGGTCCCCTCGATTATGAAAGTGCAAAGAAATAAAGTAGGTTTTTACATAAACGAGGAAAAATCTCCAGGTAAAGGCAAGGTAAGTCACCAAGTAACTATCACCCTTACTTTTCTCTAGGAATAAAAGGGAGTTGCAGGTAGAGGGGAGAGAGAAAGACAGGGGGGAGAGAGTAATTTCATACAATTTAAAATGTTTACAGTGGTACTACCATTTTTTGTGAAAAAAATCTATTGACGTAGGTTGAGCCACTGCTCAGATACAAGACTAAAATGTCTCTATTCTCTGGCCCCTGCTTACTTACTGACATGCGCTTTTTCTTGTTGCTTGCTAGTCTGTGTTTGCCCTTGTCTCCATTTCCACGAACGCATGCGCGCATGTCATGGTCTTTCCAGGAAAGTTCTATGCTTTTCTTTAGGGTTCCCACCCACTTCTCCCTGCCAGCCCTGCTCCTGGACAAATCACCACTTATGTGACCTCCTTCCTGGGTTTCAAAAACACGATTCCTGGTGGTGTGAAAGAAATTCGAAGGAAGCCAGCTTGCAAAGTGAAAAGCAAAAAACCAATTGGGGGTCGTTGATACTTTATTTACTGAGTACGGAGCAGCCGTCATCCACTATCACCATCGACTGGAAGAGAACAAGATGCTTACAAAAAGGTGGGACGCCTTCTTACCATACCTTGGATTTCATGGAGCACACTCGAGTAAAATTTTTTTTTAAAGTGTGTAAATCGACATGATTTTGTTAGGTGATCACAGTATGAAAATTCCAAAAAAAGGAAAGTAAGAAGCTTCCACCATGATGTCATGAAACAAAGCATATTTCCTTCTTTCTTTTTTTTTAGGTATGCTATCAAAATAGTAAAAGGATCTGCTTCTGAACGAGACTGTCCGATGTGGGGCTTGAACTCACGGCCCCAGGGATCAAGAGTTGCATGTTTCACCGACTGAGCCAGCCAGCTGCCCCAAGCAAAGCATATTTCAACATCCAAAAAATAACATGAGCCCAGAACATGGAAGCAGGCTTGCTCAGGCTGATCGAGCGTTAGGAAAGCTGTTTTAGATTCCCGGGAAATCTACTACCTTACCTTATTTTATATTTGGCTTCAGACCAAGAAAACAGCTTATCATGAAATTTATCACCAAGTTCAGGTAGTGAGGAGAGTGGCTAATGCCCAGAAAGGGGCTTTCAGCAAATCTGGTAATGTTTTATTTCTTAAACTAGGCACAGGAACACAAGTGTTCATTTTTAAAACGTTTTATTTACCTTCGAGTGTGACTATTTCAGGTGGAAAAACACTCCCACGGTGGGCTGGCTCTAAGAAATCACTGTTTGGGTAGAGTGTGTCTGGAGGAAACACGCACGGAGCCCATAGGTATGGGTAAGTGAATTTCCTAACTAAGCAGAGCTCAGAGAACAAGTCAAGGACTCCATACACCCTTCTCAGCAATCTCTCTGCCTGCGAGGTGAATTCAGATTTCTGCACTGTTAAGATAATGCTTCCCATGGGCGTTTGTTTGCATTTTATCTTCTATTCAAACTAAGGCATGAAATTGTATAAAATTCAATCCTTTCCACAGTCTAGGAAACATGTACGCATAACATGGAACCGTAAATGTTTGCCGTATTTCAAATGATAAAAATCCTAAAGGTAGGTTGAGTCAGAAGCAAGCTTATGTACCAAAACACGATCTGTTTTTCAGCTGTAAGTTGACCCAAAGGACTTTGAGGAAGAAAGGAAGGTGATTCTACCCTTTATCTTCAAAGGAAACAGTTCTACACAGTATCTATGGCAACTTAATCTCTAGACTAAGACGGTAGAGAATCTTTTTCCCATAATAATGTTTTGATGGGTCTGTTCTTTTTTTTATTCTCTAATGGATCACCAGAATTTTTTTAAAGGGAAATGAGAATGCTGGATGTTTCCATTGATACATACCTCACGGCGAAGTGCAAAATGGTTGCGCCTGGTTTCTTGGGCAGATCATGGTCAAGAACTCGGTGATCTAGCTGTAGCCAGTTCTGCTGACCTCTGGGAGACCAAAGCAAAGACAAAGGATCAACAGAAGGTCAGAGAAAGGTTCAATAACACACGGTGCAGGCAAAGCTGTGGGGAAACAGTGAGCGTCACACATGGATGGTCGGCATACGAGCTGTTACGACTGGTGATGAGGCCAATGGAGCAATTACCATCAAAATTATAAAAGCACCTGCCTCTGAGCTAGACTGTCCGTGTCCCAGAGTTTCTCAAGGTAAACTCGTGCATGAGAAAAATGGCCTATGTATAAAGTCACTTAATGTGGCACTGGTTGTAAGAGCAAAAAGGCTTAAAAGGACCTACACAGGTCTAATAGGTACTGTTTAAAAAACTAGTTTAAACTGAGCAATAAAATACAATGTAGCCACACAAAAGAGGGAGAGTATGTTTACAAACTTATTTTAAAAAATTCTTTTTTAATGTTTATTTATTTCTGAGAAAGAGAGAAAGAGCATGAGCAGGGGAGGAGCAGAGAGACAGGGAAACACAGAATCTGAAGCAGGCTCCCGGATCTGAGCTGTCAGTAGAGATCATGACCTGAGCCGAAGCTGAATGCCAATCAACTGAACCAGCCAGGCACCCCTAACAAACTTATTTTTTACAATTTCCAAGACATGATATTAAATGGAAAAGCAAGATGCATAACAGTGAGTACAGAATATAGCCATGTTAAAGTTAAAAATATACACACGCATATATAAAATATCTCTGAGATGATAAATAAGAAAGTGATTAATACTGGGTGCCTTTGGAGGTAAAAAAAAAACTAGGTGAAACCTAATATTAATCTTTAAAGTCTCATTAAATAGAAACACGAATATTTTAGATTTAGCAAGAAGGGGAAAATGAAATGAAATGAACTGTCTGTCTGGTTTAATGAAATCAGACAGACACAGATAACAATACTACCGCTTCTCTAAAAATACAGGGTCAAATATCTCTCTATATATTGTACCCTCTATATGTATGTTCCCATACATATATTATGGACCTCCTAATATTTAAGCTTGTGTTTGTTTATTTACTAAAGAGCCTAAGTTCATGGATATAAACAGTTCTTAAATTTCGACCTCTCGGGGGTTGAAAGGATTAACAACACTGTGGCTTGGGATCATTTCCATGATGTTTCCAAGGCTGTCCAACCAGTTGCGCCATTCTAGACTGTATATTCCCAGAAGGCATAGGCTCCATTTTGCTTGCTTATATAAAGCTCAAAAACATGCAAATAGTAGTGGGGTGGAAAATTAAAATAAAACCTGTAATGGGCCAGAAGGTATTTTCCAACCTATTTTGGTCTTTGAGTAAATAATTTTAAAAACTCAGAAAACTGTAAGCTGTATTCATTTTAAGTAGATAGGAAATAATAATAATAGTAATAATAAGGAAGAAAAGGAAGAAGAAGAGGAAAGAAAAAGAAGAAGGAGAAAGAAAATGGAGGAGGAGGAGGAGGAGGAGAATAGAGGAGAGGAGGAGGAGAATGGAAGAGGAAGGAGCAGCAGAAGGGGGAGAAGGAGAAGGAGAAGGACTTCTCATTATTGAGCAACTACTCTGTGCCAATCGAGCTGGAACTTTCGACCTATTATGGCTATATTTTACAATAAGTTTGCAAAAAAAAGTGGCAGAGTTAAGATTTAAGTCTAGGACTTTGACTACAGGGCTCTGTATACAGGAGACTAAAGGGTTGATTGAGCTTTTATAACTTTTGGCTGGTCTCTGTCACTTACTAGTCTTAACACTGGGAAAAATGTCTTTGTTTCTGTGATCATGAGGCTTTTGGTAACTGTCCCTAGCTTTACTTGGCTCTTACAAAGATAAATAAGCTGATATAAATGATAAAAGGGCAAGTTTTTAGAAACACTGCTTTTGTGTGTAAAAAATAGAAACACGGGGGTGAGAAAGTAGAGATTCTTCCCCTGTATTTCATGCAGTTTAGAATAGTACTGAATTAAAGACATATGCCAACTTCAGACATGTTCAAATATATGTCTGAAAGTACATAAAATAGTGTCTAATATCAGGTCTCAAAAGTTTTTTTTTTTTTTTTTTTTAGGGAAAATGAGACTAATTTTAGATAGTTTCTCTTGCTTTTCTACAGGAAAGATGTGGCATCATTTAAAAAGCGCAGTGTATATTTACACAAACGTGCATGGAATTACGTCCAAGAATGAAGAAAGCAAGCTGTATAATGAAGTAAACAGCATAAATCAATTATATTAACCAAAGAAGCACACTGAAAACACTGTTATCTATGGATGAAACGCTCATAGTTCTAGAGAGGTCTAGAATAAATGGCAACATTTAAAGTGGGGAGATAAGTGTAGTATGAAAAGACATTCATGTATACGGAATATAAAAATATTTTTAAAGGATAAATTAAATATTATATTTAAAAAATCTACCCGGGGTGCCTGGCTGGCTCGGTTGGAAGAGTATACAACTCTTGATCTTGGGGTCATGAGTTCGAGTCTCACAGTGGGTGTAGAGATTATGGAAAAAAAAATAAACTTAAAAAAAAAATCCATCCATAATCTCACCAACAAAATAAAATTAGAAGAACAAAAAAATGGAAAATTACCCGTAACTCTATCACTGAGATATAATTAAGGTTAATGTGCTGTTTTATAGTCTATAAGACTAACATGAGATCAAAAAGCACTTACTGCTTATAACCTGCTTTTCTCAAGTTTTTCCATCAGCAAATATACTAGATCTAATCGATATCTCAAGAAGTTGAATCTACACATTCACCTCTGTCAAGCTGTGCAGGTCAATCCTAAAGCAAGCTTTATTCGGCGGCGGGGGGTGGGGGGCTAGAATTATATCGGTCAAAAAGCCCATCATCTCATATCCGTTGAACAGGATGGTGATCAAAACTCACAACTGTTCAATAAGTAGTTATAAGCAGGGTGACGGGCACTGAGCGGGGCACGGGTTGGGATGGGCACTGGGTGTTGTATTGAAACCAATTTGACAATAAAAAGTTAAAAACAACAACAACAACTCACAACTGTGTTGTAAAAACTATTTCTTCATAAACAAAGCTTATTTAACAAAGCTTTTCAAAACAGTGGAATTAACAAAATCGAGTGAGTTCAAGAGATGGGAACCATTCTGGCGAACTTCAAGGCTGCTGCCTCCGGAGGGCGAGGCTGCCCTCTAGGGGTGAAAGATTGCCTTTGCACGCAGATGACTATGAGATCCTTCTAAGCATAATCTCAAGGAACTCTACCCCGCCCTCCAGTAGGGCCATGGATTTATTTTTGTTGGTCACCGTCACTACCTTTCTTATGCAACGGCACAACTCTATTTTTCCATTTCTCTTCTTGGCCTGTGGAGTAGGGCATAGACAGTAGCTAGTTTCATTGACAAAATGTTCCCCTCGGCGCTGCCTGACTCTGTTTGGAGAAGTTCACTGAAGGCAAAGGGCTGATGTGGCATCTAGGTTGGAAAATGCAATTCAGACGGCATCCTGGGAGGGACCCGACTCAGTGATTTTATGGGGGGCGGGGGAAAGGGAGTGCTGAAAGAAAATACTTTCCAAAAATATTTACCAGACAAAGAAAAAGAGCTAGGCTTGTGACCAAGACATTCCAAAGAGACACCCTTAGACAGAAGTGATTTTCCAGACCTGTTCCCCAGAAAGGTGGAAATGGCCAAATCCCCCACCCCCCTGCCAAAGCCCTGCTCATACTTCTTCTGAAAATAAACACAGCGAGAGCCAGAAGACACCTTCCAAACTGGTCATAATTCAAAAATAGACTCGGCTGTCACTTGCAGGGGAGTATACAGAGGACAGTTTGGAGCCAGGCTTCTTGGAAAGACTATAACCATCAACCACTGTCTCCAGAGGAGAGAGCTGGAGGAGATGCATGAGTGAGACTTTCTTCTCCCAGGAGTGGATTTAGAAAGAAATCCCAGAGCAGAAGAGGGGGAGGGTGGCCCAAAGCATTAAAGGAAGTCATTCATAATATTCCTTTTCTTTCTGAAAAGAACTTCTTATATCTGAATGCCTGATTTATGCACTGTTGGGTTACGCTCACCTGAACTGGGAGCTTTCGCAGAAGCCATCCATGTAGCTGGGACCCCCCCTTTGCAGCCCACCGTGAACACTGTAGCCTGGGGAACTCGCAACACCAGTCTTAAATCGTGTAATTCCTGTGCATAGCATCCTGCAGTGGCCTGGGCGTGTTTCTCCCACCCACGTGACACACGGGGCTCACCTATGATCTGTCCCTCTTGTATCTTACTCCACCGTCAGGCCAGTCTCCTCACCACTGGTCCAATGCAACGTATGTGTTGCCATGTTCATGCACTGGCCCATATAATGCGTCTTCCCTGGAATGTCATCTCCCACTCCTCTCCCTCTACTCAAAGTCTACTTGCCCTGCCCCGTCCGTCTGTGGCTATCCTCTTTTAAAAAAATAATTTGAGAGAGAGAGAGAGAGAGAGAGAGAGAGAGAGAGAGAGAGCGAGAGAGAGAGCCTGCAAGCAGGGGAGCGGCAGAGAGACACACGGAGAGAGAATCTCAAGTAGGCACTGCGCTGTCAGCACGGAGCCTGATGTGGGGCTCAAAACCACGAACCATGAGATGATGACCTGAGCCCAAATCGAGAGTCGGATGCCCATCCGACTGAGTCACCCAGGCACCCCGTAGTTATCCTTTGTGTGAATTCCACTCTAGTCCTCCTTTAGGATTTTCTGGACACTGAACTGGCTGCTACTACCAAAAATAGCATGATAGCTTCCTTCTAGTGGGTGCCTGTGCTATGGGCTGTGCATACCTGACCTGACTTGGCCGTACATCATACTGGCACCCTTTACACGTGTCCTACGTACTCCATATTATATAGGTGCTATTATTACGGCCAATGTACTGATGAGAAAACGGGAGCGTCAGAAATGTTAAGGCACTGGCCTAAAATCACCCAGCTGCCACACTTCTAGACCCTCCACTCCTTGCCTCCCTCTCAACCTTTAACCTGCACTTCCCTCCTTACTCTCTACCTTCTAGTCCCACAGGATTTTTTTTCTTTCTCAAAAACACAAAACAAAAATCCCCAGAAGTCCAGCTCAGGCTGACCTCGAGGCTTTCACGCTGGCTTTTGTCTGGAGTGCCTTCCAACTTGTACAGAACTGGTTCTTGCCTTTTTTTTTTTTTTATCAAATTTATTCATTTTTGAGAGACAGAGACAGAGCGTAAGCAGGGGAGGAGCAGACAGAGAGGGAGACACAGAATGTCAAGCCAGCTCCCGGCTCTGGGCTGTCAGCACAGAGCCCGACGCGGGGCTCGAACTCACAGACCGTGAGATCATGACCTGAGCTGAAGTTGGACGCTTAACCGACTGAGCCGCCCAGGTGCCCTGGTTCTTGCTTTTTATTACATGTCACCTCCTAGAAGCTGTTCCCTGTCCACCCGATCTCAAACTGTCCCCCAACTATTCTTGATCATGGCCTTGATCATGTTCTTCTAAGCACTATCGTTTCTAGTAATTTCTCACTTATCTGTGTATTTGTTCTGCTGCACCACACCATTGCAGTTATCAGCTCCAGGAAGGCAAGCACCTTGTCTCTGCTGTGTACAGCTGAATCTCGAGAATCCAGAACAAGGCCAGGCCATTGGCGAGCACTCCAGAGATATTGGTTGAATGAATAAGTTACTCCAATATCCATGCTTTTGTCTCTATTCTACGTGACCTCTCTAAATTAGCGCTTACAGCACTGTTTAACCATATAACTTAGTCATTATGTAGTTTAGGATTTATCCCATATTGTTTGCTACTGTTGCATTCACAATCACATACAACCTGTGTGTGTGTGTGCGTTTAATCACTGTTTCACATGAACTAGCCTTGTCTTTCCAGCAAAGAGCGAGCGGCCAGTGGTTCTCTGCACTTCCGATTTCAGCCAGCAGAGGACTGATCATACAGGGTCTCAGTTGTTGGGTGAACTGATAATTTTGTGATTCCCAGTGAGGTGAGGGAGGTCTAGTTTGCTTTCTTTCTGCTTTGTGGAACCCTATTCAGGAAGCGTCCTGGGCCTGGGATCAAAGTTTTCAGGTTTTCGTGTCTCCCAACAAGTCGTTGCCTGGTCTTGCTCAACCCAGTCCTGAGCCTGATGGCACTTCCTGAGGGGAGTGGGGGGGGGGTGGCTGGGGTGGGAAGGAGGGGACCTAGGCTAGTGGCCCACCTTTAACAAGGTGTTAAAAAAATTAACCCCTTCTTTCAATTATTTTCTGCCTGGTTAAACTAAAGAAATGAAGAAACACTTGAACTTGGAGAGTGCAAGAGAAAGGCTCACCGGTTGGTCAATATATTCTTTGTCTGCAGTGCATTTTCTTGAGTTTTAATATTTGGGTTTTTTAACATTTTTAAACATTTATTTATTTTGTATTAATTATTTGTATTACTTATTTACTTCTTTTCTGACAAAGTGATTTCCAGCAAAATGCAACAAATTTTGTCTTTGAAGCCTAAGTAATCTTTTCATCCTTATACACTTTTAAAATGGCATTACAGATGTTGAATGTTATTTATTTTTGAGAGAGAGACAGAGAATGAATGGGGGAGGGGAAGAGAGAGAGAGAGAGAGACACAGAATCCGAAGCAGGCTCCAGGCTCTGAGCTGTCAGCACAGAGCCTGATGCGGGGCTCGAACCCACAAACTGCAAGATCATGACCTGAGCCCACGTCAGATGCTTAACCGACTAAGCCACCCAGGCTCCCCAAATTTTAATATTTGAAGAACGCTTCAGATGTTTTCCCCACAAAGGGGAAAATTCCTCTGAGAATGTATCAGGCTGCAAATAGTGTAGGCAAACTGGACTCTCATTAAACACATACACGCACACACAGGAAAGACCAAACACATTGTTTTACATGAAGTTTTAAATTCTTACAATTAAAAAAAATTTTTTTAATGTTTATATTTGAGAGTGAGAGAGACAGAGCATAAGCAGGGGAGGGGCAGAGAGAGAGGGAGACACAGAATCGGAAGCAGGCTCCAGGCTCTGAGCTGTCAGCACAGAGCCCGACACAGCTTCTTGAACCCAGGAAGCATGAGATCATGACCTGAGCCCAAGTCAGACGCTTAACTGACTGAGCCACCCAGGTGCTCCAAAATTCCTATGATTTTATTGTTATATATAGGTCTCATTTCAGAAAGCATTTAAATTATTGATAAATACATACAGTGTCCAAGTTAGCATCAAAAATGTAGGTAAAAGAAAAAAAAAGATAGAGAAGCGGTGACATAAAATGGTCGTAAGTAGAAGTGGAAACGTTCACTCTGTATTAAAACTATACACGTATTTTTCAGGTGGGCTCCACCTTTGCCTTTAATTTTTTTTTTAACGTTTATTCATTTTTGAGAGACGGAGAGACAGAGCATGAGCAGGGGAAGGGCAGAGAGAGAGAGGCAGACACAGAATCCCAAGCAGGCTTCAGGCTCTGAGCCGTCAGCACAGAGCCCGATGCAGGGCTCGAACTCACAGACCATGAGATCATGACCTGAGCTGAAGTCAGCTGCTTAACCGGCTGAGCCACCCAGGCGCCCCTTTTTTTAAAAATTTTTTTCCCCACCTTTGCCTTTAAACTTTCTTGCCATCAACACCCAAAATATTAATTTTCATTTCAATATATGAATGAATAACAATCTAGTATTTCTTTTTTAAAAAATTCTTTATGGCTATTATTTTTGAGAGAGGGAGAGATGACGCACAAGCAGGGGAAGGGCAGAGAGAGAGAGGGAGAGAGAGAATCCCAAGCAGGCAGAGCCCTGCATGGAGCTTGATCTTGCGAACTGTTGAGACCATGACCTAGCTGAAATCGAGTCAGATGCGTAACCGACTGAGCCCCCCAGGCGCCCCAACCATCTAATGTTTGTATCACTGATACGTATCTACATTACAAAAAATGTACAGATATCCTATCAAGAATAACAACCTCAGTACAAAACAAATTTCTAAAGCACTTAGGGCAATATTTTGATGTTTAAAAATAATCAATATTCCCTTTCTTCTCCCTTGGCACTAACAGTCTTAGGAGAGAAATCCTGTATTAAACGATCTTTAAGCAGGGCATATGCTAATTCTTGGGGCATGCTCCCTCCCCCATTTTTTGCTAATTGTGAATCACAGTGAGTAGGTGGTCCAGATGAAAGGTAAGGAAGTGAACGTTACTAAAAGACTTACGTGTCGTCCGTAAATGTTATTCCAAAGTACTCCTTTTCTTTCAGGTTGAAATGGGAAGCCACAAGGTCCAGCAATTCTCTCGATAGAAGTTTGGGCTGTCGAAATAAAATGTGATCAGAAGCAATTTTGTGGCCTCACTCTCTTATTGCTACCACCTTCTCTGCCCCAAATAGTTCAAAGCAGCTGTTGTTTGCTTGTTTTTAAATATCTGCCCCCTTTTGCTGCCTAGGTTAATCTACGACAGATCATTCTCCAAGAGATTGGGAAGGGGAAGAAATGGTAGTAGAAACCTCAACGCGATCGTCAGTTTCATGTATTTGCAATTCATTCCAGTACTCTACTTTTCCCTCTAAGGGGACAGTGTGTTTATTAACATGATGATGTTTGGGAAAAATACTTCTTTTTTTAAGTCATTTTGAATGTTTATTTTTTATTTATTTATTTATTATTATTATTTTTAATGTTTATTTATTTTTGAGACAGAGACAGAGCATGAGTGGGGGAGGGGCAGAGAGAGAGGGAGACACAGAATGTGAAGCAGGCCCCAGGCTCTGAACTGTCAGCACAGAGCCCGATACGGGGCTTCAACTCACAGACTGTGAG
Source organism: Paguma larvata (assembly GCA_030068075.1). Classification (NCBI taxonomy): domain Eukaryota; kingdom Metazoa; phylum Chordata; class Mammalia; order Carnivora; family Viverridae; genus Paguma; species Paguma larvata. Next base: position 34,989,824 of record CM057842.1, read on the forward strand.
ATCATGACCTGAGCCGAAGTCAGACGCTCAACCGACTGAGCCACCCAGGCGCCCCTATTTATTTTTGAAGGAGAGAGAGCATGGGCATGCCAGCAGGGGAGGAGCAGAGAGAGAGAAGGAGAGAGAGTCCTAAGCAGGCTCTGTGCTGTGAGCACGGAGACCAACACGGAGTTCAGTCCCACAGACTGTGAGATCATGCACTGAGCCAAAATCAAGAGATGAATGCTTAATCGTCTGAGCCACCCAGACGCCCTGAAAAAAATACTCTTTTATAAGTAGTATGATGCTAGTGACCAAGACAAAGAATATCAAACACCTCATCACGTGGACTGTAGGAATAATTTTGCTTGTGGGGGGGCCAGTTAAAGAGGCCGGAGACCCAAGGCTATGGGATCACAGAGAAAACTACTACTCTACTACTGGTTACCATTTATTGTGCTGAACTCCTTCTATCCATTATCTCATTTTGTCCTTATAATGAGCCTACGAGATAGGCGTTCTTATGCCCTTTTATAGGTGAGGGGCCCAAAGTCCAGAAAAATGAAGCACCTGGCTTGAGGTGATAGTCAGTAAGGGCAGGGAATTGAACCTGGTTCTGTCTGATTCCAAAGTCTAGGCTTTTCATTTCTCTCTACAGATGGAGTGATCTTACCCATTGTATCCATGATTGTCACTAGCATTTACTAAACCCTTGGAAGAAGGATCCTTTCCGGGAGCTTTTGAGGGGCACTGGGCCTGGTGGCAAGAAGTATAGTTTGGAACCAGGGGGAACCTCCAGGGTGAAAGCGGACGCCTGATTTGCAGGGACAAGGGAAGACCAGGGTGATATGCAGGAGGGCATCTACACGGACTCTTTCTGAACTTAGAGCCAAACAGTTTAGGGCTCGGTATGGTGGTTTGAGGGTTGGATGTTTGCTGTTGGGGAAGAAAGAATGGTCATGATTTAAAGAAAAAAAAAAAGGAGAAGAAAGAAAGAAACAGGCAGAAATCTAGACTAAAAGGTCCACTCTGGCTAAACAGTGGTGACTAGTTTATTTATTCTAATTGAAGTGTATGCATAGTGGGTGAGAAACGAGCCTCAGAAGGGAGAAGATTTTAGGTGTGGTCAAAGGAGAGAGTTCTGGCTGCAGCGTGGCTACCAGAGGGAATTTCCACAGTTTTTTTAAAAGTCCTTGGTTGAGTAAATGAAGAGAGAAGGATAAACAATTAAAATATCACCACTCATATACTCCATATACGTTACAAAAAGGTTCCATTCACATATATAATCTAGCTTGATTTTAGCCATAACGCCTCGAGGGAAAGTAAGCAGTCTCTATCTCGGTGCACAGCTGGTGAAGCGGGGTATTTAACCTGGACACTGTCGTGTGGCTGCAAAGTGGCAGGATGCAGATTTGCAGCTCACAATAACCCTTTCAGGGAAACATAGCCCCGTTTACCAACAAGAGGCTTGGAGAAGTGAAGCCACCTCCTGGGGGTCGCACAGCTACGGAGTGTCAGAGCTGAGACTGGAAACCAAGGGTCTCCAATCCACGTCCCCAGACTCCAAGTACTCTTACAGGTGGACCAAGTCTTCTGACTTAGCAGCTGTCCTGTTGCCCCTCAACCAATCCCAAGTCATCGGCACACATAGTGAGTCGCCTGAACAGAGGCCATGAGGCTCACGGAGGGAAGCAGTCTGTCCAGGCGGTCTCTGTCCGGGCAACACCTACCTGAACCAGCAGCTCCAGTCTCCTATCATCCAGGAGGTGCACCTGGCAGTGCCTGCCTTCCGTCATCTGTGGGGACAAGACAGCAAGAGTGGCATCAGGGCTAGGCTGGCAAGCAACCCTTTGAACTCACAGTTTGTTTTACGTGGGATGTGCTCAGTCTAAAAATGGCTTCGGTTGAGTTAAGCAACAGCCTTGATCAAAAACAGACCTACGAGGCGGCATTAGCTCTTGAATCATTCAATCAATTAATTAATTGACTCTTGGATTTGAAAAAAGAATGAAAAGCAAAGCCGACTCAATATATTGAAAAAAATAATGTCTTATACAGCACACACAAGATTATACTATGAAAAGTTGATTCTTTCCCAGAGGAAACTACTATTTTATCATGGAATCAATATTTTATTTTTCAAATGAAAATGCCTATATTCATTGAGGTATTTTAATAAATAGAATACATGCGTAATTACAAAGGAAAAGATGACATTAAAGTTAAAACTGAAAGCCTCCATGTTTGAAATGTCTGTCCCCTTTTATAGTATATTGCTACCATAATTAAGAACAGTTAGATATATAGTTAAGAAAAATATACAACAGTATAAATTTCCATTATATTAAATTTTTTCTCACTTACAAGTGCAATACTGGGAAATATTCTTGGTAAAATATTTAAACAACGCATAGAATACAAAGATCTCCCTTTACTAACTCATACTCCAAATCATTTTAGCTGTAGAAATCACCACCCTGTCAGTTTGAGGAGAATCCGTACAGACTGTTTTTACACGTATGTTCAGATACAGATGTGTACATGTTTTCAAAAAATTCATAGTAAATGGTTTGCTTTGCAATATTGTTATATTGGATGTACTGTTTTGCAAATGAAGCAAGTATTCTTAATATTTGTGTGTGTGTTTGTGTGTATATAACCATCCATAAATTTATACGTGACTCTGTGTGTGTGCAGGGCCTGTATATGTGATTTTATATGTATATATAAGCACACGTATATACATATATATACACACACAAATTTTTTTTCTCAAGTGGAACTCAAGTAGAACTAGGCTATTTCTTGGTGCTCTTTCCAGTGTCAACACATACAGACCAACTGCATTCTTTCCAAAGGTTCTGTAGCATCAAACAATCATGTGGACATATAATAATTTAATGAGTCTTCTGCTGAGAAACACTTAGATTGCCTCCAGTCTTTTACTATTGGAAGCAGTGGCACAGCGAGCTATGTATACTCAACTTTACACACCCATGAGGAACTTCTGGGCCACCTTTAAAAAGCATTAACAGCAAGCTGTTACACAAAACTCTAAGACCTGGAAACTCAGATACATAAAACCCAATTTAGAAAGAAAAGAGTTCCATTACTAAGCACCAACTATATACTTAGCATTGTTCTAGGTGTCTGATAGATACCATCTCTGAGCTGCACTGTCACCCTGTGGGATGGGTGTTACTAACTCTAATTTCATAGATGAGGAAGCTGAGGCTCAGAGTGGGATAGGTTTTCAGTGGGAAAAATACTAATTATCGCACTTACATTCTTGATTAAACTGGTTAAGCTCAGTTGGTTACATCATGGTACTGTGGAGATGTGGCTTACAGAAACCACTTAAGCAGTGCTAAGAGGTAAAGTGGGCATGCTTTACTTTGTCCCATGGCCCCTGATTATGCCCTTAACTCTGCAAAGCCAAAGTCAAATACATGTTTTTGGGGACAAGGAGGAAAGGAAAGAATATTTGTTTGTTCCGGGTGCTACGCTGGATACTTTATGTACATTATTTCATTAAAGCTCCACAAAAATCTATTATATGACAATATCTCCACTTTACAGACAAGGAAACTGAAGTACAGAGTTACCCGGGCAAGAATAAAGCCAGATCAAGATTTAAAATAAGGTCTAACTGAATGACAACAAAAAAGTCTTCTGTTTCAGTACTCTTCTATACAATGGGAAGAAAGAAATATGTCAGCTCAAATCTCTCTACTTCTCTTGTAAAACTCACACAAACAAACCCCAAAAACATGTACTATGGAAAGAGAAAAATCTAATACTCAAAAGATCAACAGATACAACACGAATCCATTAAGGAATACTTCACACTTGTACAATATTTCAAGTTACTCTGTTGTGGCATAATCCAAATGAATTTTATTTCTTGATTTTAAAAAAGCATCTTTTTTCCTTTCCAACATACTTTGCTCAAACTAGTCACTTTTTCTACTGTCAACACATAATTCTATCCTAGAGAAATAAATAGTAAATATTTTCTTAGTATGTGTGGACATCCACCCATCTCGTGACAAACACGGGCAGTGGAGGCCATGTTTGTACAAATTGGTCCCACCCCGGCAGCTTCAGACTTCAGCTGATTGGACCAGGGAACAACACCTGACTGAAGCTGAGCCAATCAGAACCTCAGTCCAGGGAATCTGGAATTGAGTCTGCGAGGATGAGAAAGCGGTTGCTGCAGGGGCAGCTACTGTCCTCGGTGTGTGGACAAAGAGCTGAGCAATCCGCCAAGAGAATGAAGGAGACGAGCAACTGGGAGGGAGCAAGAGAAATCATGCAATCTGAAAGAGAAAGCTCGAGAGACTTGCTGTCCGGGTTCCTAATGCCTAGAAAGTAGTACTAGAAAGTAGTCACTTGTAGTTGCTTCGGCTGGTTCGGGTGAATTCTTGTTCTAGAGTTGCATGAAACACCCCTGGATTCCTTTAATAAATCCACTTTTTTTTTCTTATTGAAACTAACTTGAGTCAGATTCTCCTTCTTGCAACTAAAAGCATCTTCGTAAGGTACCAGAGGTATCTACATCCAAATCAGAACAAAAGGTTTCCAAAGGATGGACTCCCCACAATGTGCTTAATAAAGTCATCTACTCTTAATCACGGATCAACAAATACAACAGCCAAGAGAAAGGCTGACATTTGCCGAGGGAGGGGGGGAGGCAGGGAATGAACAAACATCTCACTAGGTGAAGGGACAAGATGCCACACGAGACAAGCTGGAAAACGGCGGTACAGCTGAGCCGGAGGGGAAAAAATGCTACAGTTTTATGCCCACATTGGCACATCCGTGTTCAGTATTCACCGAGCCCTTTTCTCCGCGGGAGGATGACTCCTGCGGGAGGCCAGAGTACTGCTTTGATCACCGCCGGCCCTTGTCACATGCTTAAATCGGAGGTTGAAAGGCGGTGGATTTATTTTTTTGTCAGAACGACGCTTCCGAATACATTTTAGTTGATATGAGGAATCCGAAGATGCCACTTGAGAAAAATGTAGATGGTATGACTTGAAAACACGGGGCTGGATATCCTCCGTGGCAACATTTGGCCAGGGTGGGGCAGGCAGCCCCCTCCTCAGATGGGGTTTGCGGCCTCTGCCTCACCCCAATTTATTATCTGCCAGGTTCCTGGGCGTCCTGTCATGAGAATGAGCAAACCCCTACATCAGTTCGCACGGTACCGGGGAAGAGACCAAACAACCTCAAACAACGTCAGATGCAGTGCACCAGGCCAAGCGCTTGAGACTTGACTTTCATTAACATACGGTATTTCAACTACTACGCAAGCCTATGAAAGGGGCACCCTCATTGCATTTCGTATTGTTCTGTTTTGGGGGGACATACTAAATTTAAGCACCAGGAAACCAAGGCCTGAGAAATCATGGAACTTGCACAAACATTCGAAAGCCAGACTTGGGCTCAAAATCATATTTTATCTCTTATTAGCTGTGTTACCTTGCAGAAGGCGCTTAACCTTTCTGAGCCTCACAAGCAATGTCCTGGTGGCTTCCAATCTGGCACCCCTGCGAGTGAAAGAAACCACTTCCACAAAGACAACTATTATACTCCTATTTGCCTAAAATTTAACAAACAGCTAATAAATCTTTCTATAATTCATTTTCCCATTTTAAAAACTTTTTATTAAAAAATTATTTTTTAATTTAGAGAGAGACAGAGAACATGAATGGGGGTGTAGGGGCAGAGAGAGAGAGAGAGGGAGAAAGAGACTCCCAAGCAGGCTCTGTGCTGTCAGTGAGGAGCCCAACGTGGGGCTTGATCCCATGAACCTTGAGATCATGACCTAAGCCAAAATCAACAGGCAGATGCTTAACTGACTGGGCCACCAGGTGCCCCTTAACATTTTTTTTTTTAAGTTTACTTCTTTGAGAGAGAGAGAGAGAGAGAGAGAGAGGAGAGAGAGGAGAGAGGAGAGAGAGAGATTCCTAACCAGGTTCCACACTGTCAGCACAGCCCTGATGCGGGGCTCAAACTCAGGAACTGTGAGATCATGACCTGATAAGAGTTGGACACTTAACCGACAGAACCACCCAGGCGCCCCCAAAATCACTTTTGAACTCCACAGAGACCATCTGAACATTTTCAGGTTTGACCCCTCCCCAGAGGCAGCAATGGAATACAAAACATTAAAAAATCATCTCTTTGGAAAGTTTCACTTACCACCCACACAGACTTGACACCCTTCCTGCCACTTCCTCTTCCATTCGACCCCAAGAAGATGGAGATTAAAATCACACATATTGGATTAAAACTCCCACCTCAGTCTGCGGCTGCCCTGTGTTTGCTCCCCGGTTGGTGGAGGGGGTCCTCAGACGCTAAGCGCTGGGTGCTGGTGGAAGGACCTTGTCCATCTGGTCACTGGTCAAATGAGGAAGAGCGGAAGGAAGTGAGAATTGGCCACGGGCCAGACCTCTGGCTTCGAGGCGCGCCCCGGCGTCCTGACCTGTGGCCCACGCTGAGGTTCAAGTCTGTGTGAAAACGCCCCACCCCCAGCCCCCGAGACCACTACCTGATTTAGGAGAGGAGAGGGGAGGAAGACTTGGTAAGAAATCCAACGGCAAGTCCAGACAGGGCAGCGTGGGACCATTCGTAACCACCGGTGTCAGCTCATAAAGTAACAGGAAATCACAACTACACAGAAAGACCCGAACTTCTGCCTTACTTGGGTTTTGCTTCAGTAGTTCTTTGGAACAAGGAAATAGGAAAGCTTGGCAAAGGAAGTGGCAAGCTGCTTTCTTTTTTCCTTCTTCTTCTCTCTTGTTCTTTTGACCTTTTCTGAAAGCCTAGTATGGAGGGTCTACCTTATAAAAATGACTCCTCAGGACGTTTTGTGGGGTGACCCATCCAAAGCCTCATTCATCATCATCCCTGGCCTGCATGCACGCAAAACCAGCTCTCTAACCAGGCGCCATGCTTTTATTTGAGTGCTGGGAGGGTCCAAACTCCGCGTGGCTCTGCCTCTAAAATACAGATGAACTCCTTTCGCTTTCTTGCTTGAGGTTGCCCAAACTCCTTACCTGGTCCACAATGTCCACATAAGCAACCCCCTAGTCTCTCTAATTTTAGTTCCGAGCCATCTGTCTTTGCACTAACACACCATCCACACTGGGCTTTTTTTCTTCTTCAAAATAAAGGTGGTTCCTCTGAAATTTTGCATATGCTGTTCCCTCTGGAATGCCCTTCCCCGGGTCATTGCATCCTTAGGTCCCTTCACATCTTTCAGATCTTAAATCAAAAGCCACTGTTTCGAAGACGCCTGTCCTCAACCTACCGTGGAGACCGGATACTCTCTCTCATATCAGGCTGCCTTTATTTATTTTTCTTTGTTCATTTTGTTTTTGTTTATGTCATTATCTTTCTTTTTTTTTTAAGTTTATTTGTTTATTTTGAGAGAGACAGAGAGAGTGTGGGGGAGAGACAGAGAGAGAGGGAGGGAGAAAATCTGAAGCAGGCTCCTCACTGTCAGCAAGGAGCCTGATGTGGGGCTCAAACTCACAAACCACGAAATCATGACCCGAGCCAAAACCAAGAGTCAGAAGCTTAACCCACTGAACCACCCAGGTGTCCATCTTTTTTTTTTTTTTAATTTGTTTTTTTAACATTTATTTAGTTTTGAGAGACAGAGAGAGAGGAGAGCACAAGCGAGGGAGGCACAGAAAGAGGGAGATGCTGAATCCGAAGCAGGCTCCAGTCCCTGAGCTGTCAGCACAGAGCCTGATGAGGGTCTTGAACTCACAAACTGTGAGATCATTACCTGAGCCGAAGTCGGACACACACCCCACTGAGCCACCCCGGCGCACCCCCAGGCACAGGCCCCTCCCCCTGCCATCTCTCTTTATCTTTCAGGATCAGAATGTTAAATTTCATGGCAGAGATCTTGATAGTTTTGTTCACTACTGTATCCTCAGGTCCTAGAACAGTGTCTGGCACCAGGTAAGAATGTGGTTAGTAAATATGAGTGAAGGAAAGCCTTTGCTGCTCAGAACCTAGACGTGGTTAATAATGACAGAAGTTCACAAATGATTTAAATTTACAGAGCATAATGCAGAGTGAGGACGTCCCAGAACACCTCCCGAGCCTTGGCCCAGACAGACTCACACCTAACAAACAAGCTTTCTACCCTGAAAACAAGGTGCGCTATTAGTCTTCATCAGATGAGATTCTGGAAGAACCGGAGAGAGGTAGCAGGGCGTATCTGGGACGTTCTTACTTTGGGATCTATTGAGGGGACGGGGTTTTATATTTCGCCCAAATGATGTCAACCCTAGCTGAACAGGGGCTCCTTTATATCATCTCTGGGTGTTGACTGAATATGAGCTATTGACACTCCCGTTCAGAGAATGGCCTGGACTGACACAGATGTCTCCATACCGAGTCAGCTGTGATTTTCCTGCGGGTTCTTTCAAGATGGCGGTTACCCTCCCGACGTGCGATCAGTGCGAACCTCCTTCACCAATACCCGCAAACGACTCTCCGAGCTTCTGTAACCACTCGCTATGTCGTGTGCCCGCACCTGCAAGTGTGTTCTTTCACGCTGCTTAGCAGGTAGAAAGTTTCACAATTTCGATTTTGTAGATGACAAAACTGAAGTGCCCAGAGGTTAGGTAACTCGTCTGGGGTCCCGTTCCTGTGACCTGGGGTGGAATCTCAGGTTCCGCCAGTTGCACAGAAGCAGGACTCCTGTGTGTCTGTCGCAGGTTCACTGGGAGGAGAGGACAAAAAAGAGACGGCGACAGAGAGGGGCAGCTGGCACAGAAGCAGCAAAGGGAGAAAGGAGAATTGGTTGGGTGGGGAGAATGATAAAGAAGGGGAGAATTCAGTTTTCCAAAGACAAAACGGAGTAATTGAGTAATCTGACTTGGGGAGAATGTTAACAATAATGAATGGCCATTGGCCGCGTGCCTGGCACTAATCCGAGCCCTTTCTTTTATTTACATGGGCTGTTTAAGCTCATTTTCAATTATTTTATTATTTTTTAACTTTATTTTGTTTTATTTTATTTTATCTTATCTTATTTTATCTTATCTTATCTGAGTTATTTTTAGTCATCTTTACTCCCACCATCCAAGGTTAAGAATCGCATGCTCCGCCAGCTGAACCTGCCAGGGGCCCCTAAACTCGTTTTCATAACAAGTCTGTGAGGCAGATCCCAACACTACTGTCACTCTTTGGATGAGAAAAATCAAGGTAAATGGCTGACTCTGCTCCAGAAGGTCACAGAGCTGGGAGGCGGCGCAGAAAGGTGGAAACACGGCTATACGACTTCCGCTATAAGGTATTATTTCCCCTCTAATAGGTCTTACATGCTAAAATACATAGCTGAGGCGTTTAACATATCGTCTTGACCACCAAGCAAAACACCGTTCTGGAAAAGCCCCGTCTAGACTGACCAAACCAGAGTTTCTGGGTTGAGGTCTCTATGTGGCAGCAAGGCCAGAGGAGGGGCAAGGTTTTGGTAATCACCGTTCCTTGGCTACCTCCTGGGCCTGCACTGAAAGACAAATACGGGCAGCAGCTAAAAACAGTGTCTATGTGTTTGTTACTGATTTTCACTGAACATCAGGATGGAATTCTAGACTGGAGAACCCAATGCCATTAACACAGCGTAGGCTGAAGCAGGTTTTCATTCATTTGCTCAACTAATATTTCCTGAGCACTTTCACAGTGTAAGCACAGCTCTGGGTAGTAATATACGTCAGCAAGCCTTGTTCTGGAGCGGGGTTTCCCAACTTTGGCACTATTATGTGTGTAGATAATTCTACGAGGGCCGTCTCGTGTACTGTAGGATACCTAGCAACATCCCTGGCTTCTACCCAGCAGATGCCAGTAACACCTCCACCCTGCTTGTGACAACCAAATATGTCTCCACACATTCTTGGCTGAGAACAACTGCTCTAGACGTAAGGAGAAGAAAAGAAACGATTAACCATTGAACAAATGTTTTCGGACAATCGTAGGGCTCCAAAATAGCTCAACTGGCCATGGAATTAAGTTTCCAGCATCTCCACAAGCCGTATCTTGTCCTGGAAGTGTGAGAAATTACGAAATTGACAGAGGCCACTTACACTGGACCACTGCTCTTGACAAGAGGCACCCAGTACAGACGGAAGGGATAACTCCTGCTCTCTGGACATTAGCATTCAACGGCCATCTCCTTTCTGGCAGAGGCTGGAGAAAAGCAAACCAGAAAGGCTGGCCAGTAAACACCCATTTCTGTAGCTCCAGCATCAACCTGGCAAGGAATTTCGGTCAGCTTTGGCAGACACTCTCTGAGGAGGGCAGTCTCATAAAAGACAATCGCTTATCGGATTATAGCCTGATCTCTTAAGGCTGGCGAAAAGAAAGCCCAGGTTTCAAAGGAGGAAAGAAAGGAAGAAAAGAAACAAAACTACTTATTATATCTGGGGCTGAAGGCCATCGGGAGACCCCAGCCTGGTGTCCGTGAGGTATGTCAGGATTTAGAATCGGGAGGCCTGGACTGAGTCCCAGCTCTGCCATTTAACTAAGAGTAAGGCAACGATATCATGGTATGTCTCTACATCTCAGTTTCTGTCCCTGTGAAACGAGAAGTATAAGAATCAATCTTACTTAGCTTTGTTTGTCTCTTGTATTAATACAGGTTGAATTTGAAATCTACCTCAAAAGTACAGATGATAATCCTATCGCCAGTAACATGCTCTGTTTATTGGCTATAGATTAGGTGTTAGAGTCTGTGCTAAGTGCCTGGTGTGTGTTATCGGCCTTACTCTTACCCTAGCGCCCCAAGTACTACGACTAGTGGAAATGATTTGTAAGCTGTTGAGTGCTATTACGTTAACCGTAAGTGGTGATTTTAAGTTGGTTAAATAATTATTTTTCTCAAGGAAAAAGTTCTCCTGGATTATTAAGAGACGGAGCTGTCAAATTTGAGTTGAAAATCAATCTACCAGTTGAACCCTGGAGAGAGTGGTCGACCCCATAGCTGAAAAATAACGCCATTCTGATTTCTCAGTGATAATCCGCAGACTAACCCCAAAACGCCATTTTTAGCTGCCCTGGTACCCAGAGCTGGGGAAACACTGATAAACCTTGCTCCTTCTCTGATCGTGACCAGGTGACATCTTGGGCTCAGGCCGGCTGCTTTTGTGCTCGACCAACACGAAAGGGAAGTGAACTTGCTAAGTGCTATGTTCGGGTCATGTGCTTTGAAATCCACTGAATTCTGAGAGCCACCCTGTGAGGTAGGTATCTTCAGCTTACCCTGAAGAAGCAGAGACGCCAAGACGTTGAGAACAACTTATCCATGCTTCCTAGCTAATAAAGGCCTGAGCCAAACTCAACTCAGAGCTCACCAAACAGCAAGGGGGGGGAAACAGGTGACATACCTTCATGGCGGAAGCTGCCACGAAAAGCAGGATTCTCTTTATAAACACTCAGCACTTTTCCAGTGAGAAACTCGGGTTAGGCACCGATGAGAGACGGTCGAATGTTTATTTTCAGAAAACCATGCAGGATATACCCGCCGTTCCCTTCCAGAAAGAAACATCCTCTTTACTTAAAACCAGTGGTTAGGCTGTATTTTTAGATGTCGTGGTACAGTATCAAGTCGAAAAAGAAAAGAAAAATGGGAGGACGCAGCTATTGTAAACAGGAAAAGTCACCAAGTGTCACCAAGAGAAGCCAAGAGCACAGCCCATGGGCTGGGGTGGGGGATTTTAGCTCTCGTCTGCAGTGCAGGGCTCGACCAGAAACGAAGTTCTCCCGTCAGCTTGGAGAAAATGGAAATTTTGGCTTTGGTGATTATGCAAGGAGCAGACACCCTGTGGTTTGGAAACTTTCTGCTCTGCCAACTGTCAGTTTTCTCTCCTCCTGTGAAAAACAGCCTGTAGGATCGAGCGCAAGTACTGCGTCTTTCAAAAACTGAGAAGTTAAGACAAGCACAGCTCGGGTGAAGGGAGTTTAAAAATAAACTGCAGCGCTTGGCAATTGACAGATATTCTAGGTAGCGTTTATTCACTCTACGGCACATGTGGAAGTCCGGACCAAACGTCCTGCCGTCCGCAGAGCGCATAAATCCCATCTATTGCCCAGGAAACCGAAAGCCGAACAGAAATTAATTAGGAAACCAAAGCCCGCTTTCCATTTGTTTTGGTCGGAGCTTTCTCGCTTCCATTTTCCACCAACCCCTGTTAGAATGTCTCTGGTCTAAGCTTTTCGAAGTCTCTTTGTTCTTTGTGGTCCGCGTCCAAGGAGAGGCCGAAATCAGTCCTTGGGGAGTCGATAAATAATACAAACGGATTGTGGTAGGTCCAGAGCCCTCGCTGGGTTGGTAGAAATGTCACGTTTGGGTAGGGAATTTAGAAAAGCATTACCAAATCGTGAAGACGGCAAAGTCAAGCACATGCCAGACGATACAGGGAAATGTCTTACTTGTCATGTCCAGGCCTGATTTTACCATCACGGAAGAAACCCTCCCCGGCTTCTAACATTTAGTGCAGAAACTTCTCGGTCACTTCAGGCAGCCTGCATTTTCAAACGGGGATTAAGTCTTTTTTTTTTTTTTTTTTTTTGAGGCTAAGGCAGGCTTCAAAGATTAAAATAAAACAAAACAAAAATGCCGTGGAAGGCCATGGGTCATGGAGACAAAGGAAATATGGAAAAAGAGCCAAAGACCATTTCTGGGCCAGAACCAGAAACACACGACGAGGGGGAAAAGACTCGAGAGAGACAGTGGTGACGGGGACTGCTCTCAAGGCAGCCATGAGAGACTACTGCCCGTTTTCTTTTCTTTTCTTTTCTTTTTTTTTTGCCTGTTCAATATTTTTTTTTAAATAATTTATTTTCAAATTGGTTTCCATATAACACCCAGTGTTCGTCCCAACAAGTGCCCTACTGCCCCATTTTCAAGCTGGTCGTTAAGCACGCGCATTCTGAAAAATTATAGCACATGAACCTACAACAAAATAAATTACATGAAAAATGCAGGTAATAAAAGGCGCCCGGCTGGCTCAGTCGGTAGAGCATGCGACTTTTGATCTCTGGATCATGAGTTCAAGCCCCACGTTGGGCATGGGGCTTATTTTTTTAAAAAAATACAGGTCATTAAAGCTCAAAAATCATCATTTTCCAGTTATTTATGTTTTACTATTATCTTTGCTCATGAGGTTATGTGTGTCTACTGAGTCAGTATGGCAGTAACACTGTTTAATGGTGGCAGGCTGCGGCTCGCCTCTTCCCAGTCAGCGAGAGAACAGTGGCAACATGACGGCGGCCTAGGTGAGGGCATTTACACCACAGACATTGGCAAATGCTATACCTCAGGGTTTCTCCAGAGAGCCTCTTGTCGAACACTTACCAGAATAACCCGGGAGGAACTCGGCGGGAGAGGGGGGTCTCAGAGAAAGTATGAGGTTCCCAACACTAAATCGGGATGCTGAGGCCATTGGGAGACCAGGTGATGAAGATAAAGTAACAGAATCTTTGGATTCAGACAGACTTGCTTTCAAAGCTCAGCCCACTGCACTTTTCTAAAACTTACTTATCATCTCTCTAAAACGGGACCAGAGGTGCCTGGGTGGCTTAGTCAGTTGAGCATCTGACTTCGCCTTGGGTCATGATCTCGCGGTTCATGAGTTCGAGCCCCACATCGGGCTTGCTACTGTCACCCCGTCAGCACAGAGCCCCCCACTGGATCCTCTGTCCTCCTCCCTCTGTGCCCCTCATTGGCTTGCACGATCTCTCTCAGAAAAGAAATAAAACATTAAAAAATAAAAAAAATGGGACTAATGGTACCTACCAACAGACACAGAGCCTGGCAGAGGCCAACATAAAAGGTAACTGTTTTACCTTAGTATGATACCTCCCCAAATTCCCAGTGAGCAAGCTCCCCACCGAGGGTCGCCTGAGCCAGGACCGCACTCGTGTCAAGTCCTCGGTGTCATATGCTTTTCCTGTTCTTTTGCCACTGGGATGCAAGATTCATTTACTGCTGCTCTCCTAGCCCCCCCAACAGTGCCGAGCCCATCGCGGGGCTTCATAAATATGTGTGGGATGAATGAGTTTCCCTTTATTTCTACCTGCTGCGCCATTCCTGAGTTTTCTCCCTCTTTCTGTCAAGGTCTCATTGGCAAGTGAGTGAACTCCTTTGCCTCTTAATCACCAGATCCCAACCAGCTGTGCTGCTCTCCTTCTGGACTCTATAAAACCATTGGAACCCTTCTTCCTGCTGAGGGCGGCCGCCGCGACCTTAAAGCACGGGTGAAAGACACTTCCAGCTTTTTCACTCACAAGCAGAACTGAGCGTGCCTCATTATGCTCTGTCGGCAAGTTTCTCCCCACTTCTACTGCTGCTGCGTTGGAATCTCAGTTCCGCTCGGCCTCCGGCAGACGGGACCCAGTCTCGTGAGAGGAAATCTCACCCAACATGTACAGCTGTATCCAGGGAACCCAATATTTTCCCCGGGGGCCCTGCCTCAGCATTGCTTCTTGGACTTGCTCTTCTAGAATAGCCTTTCTGAAGGCGGGCAGGAGCTGGGTCACTTAAAAAGCATGAGTGCTTCTGGAAAGAGCAGCCTGAATGGGGGCTGAGGCAACCTCATCGGGAAATCACGAAGTTCTGGGATTCCTAGTGCCTTTGCCATCATACCTGCCTTAGTCAGGGGGATACCACAGGGTGGAGCCTGCCCACCCCGCCACTTGGTGCCGGGCGGTGGTTTGGGAAGAGCCCCACAGACGTCAGACGGACAGGGTGTCTCCGCCTGGCTCTGTCTCCAGCTGGCTGGAGACTTCAGGCAAGCCACTCACGCTCTCCAAGTAGCTGCTGTGAATGGGAATAATATTTCTGCTTCACGCATTGTAAGCATTCCGTAAGAAGCGGCTATTATTACTTTTAAAGTATTATTATTTGAGAAGGGTGTAGGTCAAGAGTAGAGGCTCTGGAGTCAGGCAGACGTGGATTTAAACCCCGGCTCCTCTCTTCGGTTCCTGTGTGGCCTTGCTCAGGTTACCCTACTTCTTTTGAACCTTGTTTTCCCCATCTGAAAATGGGGATACAAAGAGTACCCACTTCCCAGGGCGGGGAGGGTCATACGAGATAACGTACATAAAATAATCAGCAGAGTACATGCAAATTTTCACTAATCAAAACCAAGCGATTGCTACACACACTCCTTCGAGGGGATGTTCTCAAACGCCACGCTCCGGTGCTGAGCAGGTCCAACTCTGCCCTTGAACTCAACCGCAGAGAAAGAAGCAAGTAATATAAATTCCTATTATGTTAGTACTAATATCACTGTTCCCGTCTGGACTGCTTCAACTTTCAAACTGCCTTCGTTTCTCTTTTTTTCTTCTAAACTGCACAAGTTTTAACGTGCCACAAGTGTCATATCCCGGTTTCGTAGACGAGGCCCCCGGAGCCAAAGAAGGGATGTGACTTCTCTGCGGTCGCACAGCTAGACGGAGCCGGGAGTCCGGACTGGAGTTCCTGCTTTCTGCTGCCCCGTTCTCCCGACCCTTACAAAATATTCTCCGAGGACTCGAGTTAAAAACAACACGACGACGACTAAAATACAAGCCAGCTCCTACCTGCGATTTAGGAGGCGTATTTGACAGTGGGAAGGCTTTCGTTAACAGTAAATTAGAATCGTGAAGAGAATATAGCTCTCCCAACCCATGGGTCCTTTGGGGAATTTCCGATGCTCCATCAGCACGGTCTCAGCTGCCTCAGTGCTCACTTGGCCTGCCCCTGAAGCCTTTCCTTAGAATGAAGTGAATGAAAAGAAATGCACTTTTAAAAAACTGGAGAATTTTATAACAGCCCTGGAGATGCAAGTCCTGGTTTTTTCCGACTTGGGAACTACCGTTCTAACTGCTGGCACCTTCTGAGTCCTAGAGGGTTTAAGGCACTGGAGCGGGGAACGGTTTTCTCAAAGAGAAGCGATTTATTACACAAGGAGAGTGGCTCCTGCAGTGCTGGCAGGGACTGAAAGCGGGGGGCCCTGCAGAAGTCACCCCCAGATTTCCACAAACGTTGTGGCGGGGAATTAGGAAGATCGGTACCTGAACTTGGAGTTCATCAGTGGTTCTCAGAGTGTCGCCCCTGTGGCCCAGAGCTTGTCAGAAAGGCAGAGCGGTGCTCGGCCGTCTGTTTTCGCAAGCCCTCCCGGTCACTCTGATACACGCCGAAGTCTGACAAACCCTGGGCTGTCATTTACCTCATGGGGGGTCTAGTAAGGGACATGGGCTTTATTTTAAATGCAGGGGAAGGCTATCAGAGGCTTTTAGGTAGGAGGGAGACATGATCTGGGGACACCTATAAAAGAAAAATCTGGTTACAATGAGATTAGGGCGGGGAGGGACAAAAGCGGAAGAAAGAGAAACAAGTCTTCTGGGTCTTATCTGTGACATGGACGTGTGAACGTGACCAACTTCATAAGGTTAGTTGTGAGGAAAAACGAATGAATACACGCAAAGCACTTAGCACAGTGCTTGGCACACGGTCTGCCCCCGGTGGCCATTAAAACTATTCTGTTTTGCCTCTTAACTTCTCTCTTACAAACACCTACGGGTTAGTATCCAAATACAGATTTCCCGCCCCTGTGGGTCTCTCTGTTTTTTTTTTTTTTTTTTTTTTTTTTTGCCAGTGTTGCCAATTCAGGTGCCGATGGGCTGGTAAAGTATCTCTGTGGGTGAGTAAATTTATAACATGGTTACCCGGCTGCTTCAGGTCATGGGGAAAGGTCCATGGTGTTCTATTTAGTTTTTTTCTTCTTTTTTTTCCTATGAAATTTAACCGATGGCCGAGACGATGAAGCTTAATGTAAAACCCGAGTTTTAGATGCAGCACTATCATTAACTCTGGAGGTTTTTCACATCTGTAGAAGCAGTGGCGCCCTCTGCGGGGAGGGAATACAGTGTGGGGTGACACTTGGACACCAGGCGACCCTGGATGCAAGACCCGCCTCTGCTGGTTGGACCTCGGGCCGTCATACGGCCCCCGCAAATCGATTTCTTTATCTGAAAAGTACGAAGAGTAACAGAACCTGTCTACCTCATGCATCTCAGGCTGAAACATCAGAATGTATGGGAAGCGCCCAACACAGTGCCTGCCACAAAGTGTGACCCACGGTGATGGGGACGGTGATGATGATGATAATGACGATGATGGTGATGATGATGACTGAACCTGCCCCAGGCGCACTGCGGCCGTGTGCGCCCTCATGGAACTAGTTCTGCAGGCCCCAGGAAAGGCAGGAAACCTGTTCAGCTTGGAAAAGACATCATGGGACAGGCAGCTGACACACACGAACATCTTCAGTCAGCTTGTTTTCTATACAGAAGAGTAAGCTGATCTGAAGTAATCTAGCCAGCTCAGGGGAGCTCTGCTGGGTTTCTTTATATTATAGGCTCGGGAGAGGGTCTTTATGGAGGGGTTCAACTTCAGAACTGATCTCAGTCAGAAGAAAGCTCCCATCCCTTAGGCAGTCCCCCCTAGCCTTGCCCCCCACCCCACCCCGCGTCCTGCCCAGCCTTCCCCTCCCTCTCTGGGCTCCAGCCACCGGGTCCTCTCCTAGTTTTTCCTCTGTGTGATCTTTTCCCACCTCAAAGCACAAGAGAGCGTGGAAAGTGCCTGTCTAACTCCATTTATCCTTAACACCGTAGATTTAAGTCATTTTATCATAGAAGCCATTGTGTTGTCGCTATGATTAAAGACTCGGGGCTCACACGGTTTGAGGCTCAAATCCTGATTTGATTTGGCTAATTTGCTAACAGCATGGCCAAGTGCAAAGGACCTCATCTTTTTGTTCCTCGGTTTCCTGATCTGCATGATGGACACAATAACACATGGCCTCGTCTCTCTGTTACTCAGTTTCCTGATCTGCATAATGGACACACCAGTGGTGGCTTGCTCTGAGGTTTAAATGACCTGGTGCACATAGCATGTCTCGAATAGCTCCGCCCCCGGCTCCATCAGTGATATTGGAAGCATTGCTTTTTCTTTTAGCTCTCCGTACTTCCCTTTGTAGTACATTTCACAGTTGTGATTAAATAATGATATACTTTGTTTATGGTATCTTTCTCTGGAGACCCTATCGGCTTCCTAATCCCTCTTCCTCAGCTTGTATCATGCACCCTGAAAAAGCAGCTCCTTTTTAGCAGAGAGGGAGAGAGAATCCTAAACAGGATCTGTGCTGTCAGCACAAAACCCAATGTGGGGCTCGAACTCATCAACCGTGAGATCATGCCCTGTGCTGAAACCAAGAGTCCATCGCTCACCCGACTGAACCACCCAGGGGCCCCGATGAGTAGTTTATTTTAAAAAGAAGGAAAAAAGGATAACGCAAAGCAGGATTTGTGGGCGCGTAGGATCTCAGTACTTGTTCTAACAAAGAGGGGTGCCTGGACATGGAGGTGGGCGCTTGGGGACCTCCGGAAACAACGTTCTATCGCTCTGCTTCAAACTGCAAAATCCCCGCGGATTTTCAGATGAATCCCTGAAGCCAGATGCCTGTCGTACTGGTGAGCAGAGCAACTGCCTTCAGGTCCTACTAGAGTGACCTTACCCCCAACTCAACACAAGGCCAAGTACCGGCCCCCTTCACACCCTGGTTGTTGCTAAAGGTGCGACTCCTGCCCCCAGAGGAACAGAAGAACCGGCTGCGGGGGAGGAGGTGGCAAGACTCGCTCTGAGATGCTAAGTCCCCTCTACAGAGCCCGTGTCAACTCCAGGACACCACACTTCTAGAGGTTAAAACAAAGTTAGGTGCTCCAAAGTCTTTCCAGAAAAACTCTTTTCTTGGGCATCGCAGACGCCAACGAGTTTCTCGCCATTTCTCGGAAAGACACACTGTGTATTCCAGTCCTTTAGCTGGGATACACAGACCTCCCGCAGGTCTGTTAAGGAGGTTAGAGGGGCTTGAAAACATCGCCCCTCGCCGCCACATAAGCAAAACGTGTTGGTGACAACCTTGCCAGGAAGACTTTCTAGAACTTTGATCACATTTGTATGGGGTCCATATCCTTAAAGTCGCTTAGAGCCAGGTCCTTTAAAAGGTGGACCCTGGACCTCAAGCTCAAGATCGAAGGCTGCAATGCACACAGTGCAATCACGGATCTGTGAACTTGTGCCCAGTGAAATCCAGACACAGGCCGACAGGGTCAGGGGAGCCCCAGGGGTCCAACAGATGGAAGGCTGGTGGATAGTCTTACAATGGCGAGATGGGCAGGGATCCGAAGGTGGGTGACGAGTAACTGGTTCATAGTTATGCTACCGTGAACATGAATGGCCCTGAAAAACATTACCCATTTGTTACTGTGCACGCTCCATCTTCTGCTGGTGTCTGCCTATTTTCATGACACTTTATTTCCTGAACTTGGGCTAGACAAAGAATTGTATTACTAAATAATAATAAATTAACATATTATATTGTGTATATATATATTAAAATATATATGCATTATAATATATAATATGTCTTAATAATCTAAAATAATAATATGTATCATAATATATCAACTAATATTAACCACCCTTTATTAGGTATGGCTTCAGCGACAGAGGCTAGCTCTAATCCCCTCAACAACCTTTGTGAGGCAATTTTAACGATTCCCATCAAAAGGTCAGTTTCTAAGTGGCAAAGCAGGGGTTACATGTTAAGGTACAGAACACTGCGTGGTTACCACTTCCTCTCTCTGGTTTCATTTAGACAGAGCCCATCAAAAACAGAACTTTTACCAGCGGGCCCACTGAACGTGTTAGGTGTCACTGTTGTAGTCGACACTGTCTGATTTCCACCTCAATACACCCCTGTTGGTTTAGTCCTTTGACCTCAAAATCAGATTAATTAAATTCCATTACTCACGGCCATTTCCCATCAAGAGCTTTTTTTTTTTAATGTTTATTTATATTTGAGAGACAAGGAGAGAGAGAGGGGCATGTGAGTGGGGGAGGGGCAGAGAGACAAACAGAATGTAAAGCGGGCTTCAGGCTCTGAGCTGTCAGCACAGAGCCCGGCGCGGGGCTCGAACTCACAGACGGAGAGATCGTGACCTGAGCCGAAGTCAAACACGTAACTGATCCAGCCACCCAGGGGCCCCTCCCGTCAACCACTCTTACACTCCCCAAGAGTGAGTGGCAAATGAAATACAAGTCAAGCCTGTAAGAGCTACAGAGAGTCACTAGAGAGTCCCCGTCCACGCTCTCCTGCCGGTCGGGGCTTCCTCGGAGTGGTGGAGGCATCTATTCACCGTTGTGAGCCCACGCCCGACCCATCATGGCTGCAGTACACGCCCGGAAACTACGTGTTTGACCTTTAAAGAATTTGGAATCCAAAGAGCAGTGTGACATTTCAGCACAGGAGATGTATCCACCATTCACAAGGCTCTGATTCCTTCCTAGAGGGCACTGCAGGGTCTGATTCCAGGTTCAGGGATTTCGCCATTTCCAACTCTGCCTTACTTAGTCTGTTCCTCCTCGCCTCCTGCCATTGGTTCTACAGGCCCCTGGGTCATTGGCGCACCAGCTCTGACCTCCCTTCTAGGTGAAAAGGAAAATATCGGTGGAGAGGAAGAAAGAAGGGAGTGGAGGAGGAGGAGAGAGGACAGGGAGGAACGGAAGAGAGGGAGAGGCAGGAAAGCAGAGAGACGGGGCTGTAATTTTCCTGGGTGACAGGGCAGTAACTACAAATGATTAGAGGTGGAACTTTTCGAAGCTGGAAAGGAGCTTCAGCATTAGTCTAACTTCTTCAGCCACGAACGTGGACTTGGGGGCCCGGATGGGAAGGAGTAGCTGTTCTAAGGCCACAGGGCTTAGCAGTAAGTGACAGAGGGAGACCTGGAATCCAGTCCCCTCTCTGTCCACTGTGCCGTTCAGCTACGCCCCACTGTTCTACCAGAAGACGATTCTCTCTTACGGAGGGCCGGTTTCTCACTAATTCCATTCCTGTCTGGAAAGCCTGAATAGAAATACATCAGATTGCAAAGGTGGCACCAAGTAAAATCTTGAACACACAGACGAATTTTGCTGACTTGTTCATTGTGTAACTCCCAAGGACAGAAGGAAACAAAAGCAAAAGAGAAAATAAACCAGTGTAGGACAACAGAAGCGAACCTATCTTTACAGCCCCATCTGCAAAGGCTTCCTTTAAGAAAAAAAATCTAAAATAAACAGAATGTGCCCAGTATCTTGGTTTTTTTTCCACTTGCTGTTATTGGATTGATAAACTGTTTGCCTATCCTTTCCAGATTATATTAACATATGTTAATGTATATTTTTAGCATATATTCAGCTTTACCTTTCTAGTTTAAAAAAGCTATTCATTGAAAAACTTTTGCCGTTTTGGGGCGTCTGGGTGGCTCAGTCGGTGGAGCATTCGACTTCAGCTCAGGCCATGATCTCACAGCTTGTGGGCTGGAGCCCCGCATCGGGCTCTGTGCTGACAGCTTGGAGCCTGGAGCCCGCTTCGAATTTGGCGTCTCCCTATTTGCCCCTCCCCCACTTATGCGCGCGCACTTTCTCTTTCTCTCAAAAAAAAAAATTAAAAAAAAATTTTTTTTTGCAGTTTTTCTTGGTGTGCCTGAGTGGCTCTGTAGGCTGAGCATCTGACTTTTGATTTTGACTCAGGTCAGGATCTCAGAGTTTTCATGGGTTCAAGCCCCACATCCGGCTCTGCTCTGACTACCGAGGAGCCTGGCTTGAAGTTCTCCCTCTCTCACCGCCCCTGTCCTGCTCACTGTCTCACTCAAAATAAATAAGTAAACTTTAAAGAAAATAAAAATTTTTGCAGTTTGCCAACATCAAGCAAAAAAAAAAAATCTTTTCCTTTTTATTTTTAAAGTGGGCTTCATGGCCAGTGTGGAGCCCATCATGGGTCTTGAACTCATGACCCTGAGATCAAGACCTCAGCTGAGATCAAGAGCTAGACGCTTAACTGACTGAGCACCCAGGCACCCTCCCCTTGTCCGCCCCCCAAAAGTCTTAATTAGAGTTTCATGAAATCTATATCAGGGACAAACAAAGGTCTCCTACTTGAACTATGATCTTGAGACAGGCCTTTACTAAGAGCTCACTAAGATTTTTAGGTTCCTACAATATTTTCAAAGCAAAGAGAAAGTGTTTGAGTATTTGTTACCGAGTACTACAGCTTGTGGTGAACATGAGAGGGCAGGTGGTTCCTTTTCGTAGGGTCTTTCACCCACCTGCCTGCTGGTTTTTGCCGGTAGTTGTAAACAGTGCCTAATTAGAAGCAAAACTTCATCTGGGATGTAGTTTCCACATTTTTTACTCCGAGACAGAAACGCACACAGGAGAAATAACCCCAGTTGCGTGTAACTCAGAGACACTGGAAATTAGACAAAGCAATCAGCCGGTCCTAGAAATAACACAGTGGGGGACGGAGCCGCGAATCAGGACTCTGGAGATTCTAGGCCCTGCCCTGCCCTTCATGGGACAGAGTAGTTCTCCCGCTACTCTGAATTTTAATCTTGTCAGTCATCGAAGGGACCAGACAAAGCGACTTACAAGGTTTCTTCTGGCTCATCTAATGGCATAAACATGTTTTACAATCCTACTCAACCGACGGTATTTGTCCACCACCCATTCCCGGCTCTCCCAAATTTTACTGAGCCCCAGGGTGGGGGGTGTAGTATCGGTAGGTAAGGACTTCCGTTCTAGTAGCTACCACTTTCCTGTAGGCTCCAAATGGAGGGCCAAATCCATGATGCACTGGAATACACAAATATGCTTTGCACTGGGATTTGGAACGTCTGAGAATATTTTAGATCTTCTACTAAGAAGTGTTGTTTCTGATTCCTGAAGGCGCTGCATTACGAGAGCGTCTAGGAAGGTTCTACGGCCTGAATCTAAAGAATCGGATCATCTAATGTGAGGCCCCGTGTCACCATGATGCCGGTCTGAGAAGCAGGTCAAAGAACTACCTTGTGGAGAAGATTCTATTCCCTTCTCGTCCTTCAGGTCATTAGATACCTTTAGATAGAGCTGATTTAAAGAGCACTGATTTGTTTCTCAGGCCACACTGGGGTGTTATATTATTACAAGGGGGGTATTATCCCAGTCTCTATTGTGATGTATTTCTTTCCTTGATGTTTCTCTTCTGTACCCAATCCTACTCACTTCCTCCACAGACTTCCTTCTATACGCAAGGGTTCTGCGGTCTCCTGGATGAGACAATTTCCTTTGTTTTCTGAAGTCGACTCAGATTTCCCTCCCCTCCTCCATCTCCAACATCTACCTATTCAGGGCAAAAAAACATGGACGCTCAGAGTTAAACTCGAAGAGTCTACCGACACCACCTTACGAGGAAGGAAAGGGAAAAAAAAAGAGCTTCCCTTAAATTAGGCTGTAGAACTTCCTCTGAGAAATCATACGAGTTTTATGAATTAATTGATAGCCATCCTGCAAAGTGATATTCCCAAGGTCACTACCTTGAACCGCTTAATTCTGACCACATAGAGTTTTCGCCATTAAGACGTGGGGACAAAATTCACTTTTCCCGCTTCTTTTTTCCAGGCGAGACAGGGACAGACACTAATAGGTCCTTTCAGAAAGGCTACTAATGAGTTCAAGATCCCCACAGAATCTTTGCTGCCAAGTGCTTACAAAGACAGAGAAGGCTCCAAACACAGGGTGCCGAGGACACAGTTAACAACTGGAAATCTGAAAGCAGCCCCGTGCTGCTTACTGGCACAGTTCCTGCCATCTCCCTGTCCTTCCCATACCCATAAAGGAGCCCGAGCCCTCAAAATTAACCACCACTGAAAAAGAAAGTAAGAAAGAAAGACAAGAAAGAGGGGAGCCGTAAGGTGGAAGGACACACAACAACAACTGCCAAGTTTCCAAGTAAAAACAAGAAATCCAAAGTGAAAACGAAGTAAAGGTCCCTTTTAGGACCTCTGAGGGAGCAGCGAGAGCATTTAAAACAGTGACCAGAAAACCCTCCAAAAGATGAGTGTGAAGGACCATCTTCACTTTGGTATCAAAGTGGAGGATATCCAACTCCTTTTTGGAAGGAGTAATTTTTTTTTGGTAAAGAGCGGAGATAAACTTTTCTTGGAGTTTCCTTTTCTGAAAGTTAGATTCTGGAACAGTAGGATGTAGATGATCCCACCCCAGTAGAATATTAAAATCTGCCCAAGATTCTCCCAAGAAATGCCAGTAAGAGCTCACAAAGCACCAGCAGACTGTCAGAATATTGTAAGAGAAGTTGTTCTTACCTCGGAACCATGATCTCGGCTCATTTAAAGGGACTGGAGAGAAGGTGCAGAACAAAGGACACATGTATTAAGCACTTGTGATTCGAGTGTGTGCGTGTGTGTGTGTGTGTGTTTTCTCCAAATACAAGCGGGTGGAAGTAGGGACCTAAAAACCCTGACGCCTTCCGCTACCATATAATCGCAAGGAAATGACCTTACCGTTTGTTGCTTTGATTAGAAACAAAAGCCTTTCAACATGAGTCAGGAGAGCAACGGGGAGGAAAAGAACCCGAAACCTCTATTTCTTTTGGCTACTTAAAGTTTCTCTTCATTACATCTTTAAAATACACGATGGAACATTAACTGTTCTCTAAACTCCACGGATAATATGTGATCAGGAATGGATAATCATTCAGAGATGGGCTATGCCATCTAAGAATCCAAATTTCAGTTCTGGCTCTTCAGTCTGTACATATTCTGCACAAGGCAGGTGACTTCATGCTACACACAGAAATAATATGGAACTCAACTGTGTACTCATAGCCATTTTATGTCGCCAGCTTTTACACTTGGAAAGAAACCCAGAATTTTGTGAGACAATCTTAATAATATCAGTCAATAGCACGGATGCCAGCCACAAACAAAATATCTGGGCAGGATGACCAGGGTCTCGCAAAAAGATCTATTTCATCATTTGCATTTGAGAAAGGCATTACTATTGAACTGACTCAATGGCCAGGGAAAAGTCATAGTACATTACACTCCAAGGTAGGGTGGAAAGAAAAACATACAGAATCCAGGAAAAATAATAAATATATGTATTATTTTTAGAACAGTTAAGTAATAGCTTCTGACTTGGTACCATGGTTCTCCCATTCCCCCCCCCCCCCAAAAAAAAAGAACCTTCTGGAATTTTGTGCAAGCGTGTGGTATGGTTAACAACATGAGTTCTAGAGTCAAACCTGGGGTTTAATAGCTGTTTGTCCTTGGGAAAGTTACTTGTCTTCTCTGAGAATCCATTTCCTCTTTAGTAAAATGGAAATAAAAATCCCTATCTTATTAGAGGTGTTAGAGGAATTAAATGAGATGATGCATGCAGAACACAAAGCATATGCCTGGTAGGTAGGCATATACCACATGTATTTAATGAGGAAGGATTCCCTTCTTCCTTCTACCAAAAGATGTCTTACCCCTGAGCAGTGAGAAGGTCTTGAAGTCCTTTCAAAGACTCTGATTACTTTGAACCACAATATATAGTCTGAGACGGCACAACAATAGCCTGAAACATCAATCAGTGGCAAATTTGGATGCTTATATGAGTCACTTGAAGAAATCAGTGGAAAAGATGGCAGACAATTCAATACAGATTTAGCAATTATTTGCGGGCACGTGATGTCATAATTGGAGGGTTTGGATGTTAGAATAAACGAGAAATAAAGGAAGGAAGGAAGGAAGGAAGGAAGGAAGGAAGGAAGGAAGGAAGGAAGGAAGGAAGGAAAAATGAATTATTTATACCTCACTTTTAAAAGGCCATGTGGTAGGTGGTTATGCTGGAAGACCATGGATGGGGGAAGGAAAAAAAAATGTGATGCAATAATTTTCCCAATGAAACATCATATCTGGAGATTCCAAAAGAGGACTGTAGCTCAAAGGTCTTCAGCAGGAGCAATTCCAAAGGATGACTCCTAGAGGGGCTTCTGTTTCAGGAGCAACACACAGACGCAGGGGGAGAGGCTGAAAAAAACCACTTCATAAAGAAGGGGCGCGCCAGACAGCAATCTCTCAGAGCATCGTTCTATAGGACAGAGGATCTTCAACGTTAGAAGCAGATATTCCACAATGTAATCTGCATTCCTAAACCTGCAGATATTCAAGTTGGCCCCAGACATGTGTCTCGAATCTTCTTACTGGGAGAATGGAGTATGACTTTCAGTTTTGGGGAACCTTCTATTTGTGTAGATACAGCAGTAGAAACGCCATAAATGGCAACTCTTCTCACTGGGTTGGATGGTGTCCTGAGATTATTATTGCGACACTTCTAATTGTACATGAAGAGATTTTTCATGTTGCAGGAAAATGAGGGTTTGGACAACCAGTTTCAGAACTGGGTTGACAGAATGGGCAGAAACCAGGAGGCCGGGCCAACCTGAAGGGCCGGGTGAAGGCCCACATTCCAAACGCAGGGCTGGGGCAAGGTCGGGTTATGGCCGTGAGAACATGAGGAAGGGTTAAACCGAGGAGACTGTCAGAGTGTCTGTGGGTTTTGCCTATTCAGAGCCTGAGTGACCTTTTTCTAATAACAGATCCCTGCTCTTCTATGAGGGCACCATCTAAATGATTAGGGTGAAATTAACCTCGTGCCTCCCTATCATGGGACGAACATGTGAATGAGGAATAGTGAAAAAAACCCAACTCTACCCCATAGGACTCCTCAGTTACAGGGATCAGAGAGGTGTGTTGGTTTTTGTTCTGGAGTTATAAAGTGGCTGCAGTGAATTTGGGGCTACCGGGGTACCTCAGAGCGGGCAGAAGAGGGGGAGACAGACTCCAGAGATTGTCTAAGTCACTATAACTTCCACTTATGCTTAAGCTAATTTTATTTTTTATTTTTTTAAGAATTCATCAGCAAATGAAACATCCGTTTGTGGGAGAACGGATGGCAATACTCAGATGCCGTCAGCCGGGTGATGAGTGCCGCTCACCACTGGGGTTGCTTATCGGCCCGGAACGGGGGAGCTCGGGGGCTCCGGGTGCAAATGGCAGGGAGATCTAGGAGCCAGGGAGTCCGTCCTGGGGAAAGGGATAGTTCCTGCAGTCCTCGGCTACGAGTTCTGTGATCGGGGCATCGCTTAGGAATTGGTTCTAGAGAGCAGGCATTCAAAGGCTCGAACAGGAAGGGCAGGAAGCTCACTCCACATCCAGCGCCGAACAACTGCTCTTCCAAGTGCCTCCTGCCGGGCAGCCAGACACCGGGCAGGGGCGAACCTGGATCTAGGAACGCAGACCTTAGGGAGCCCGGTGAGGGGGCCTCAGTGGGAAGGAAATTATACTCTGGAGCAGGTCCAAATGAAATACGGACGTGTGTGAAATCCGGCCTACGGAATGCAAATCGTGGTGCCATTAAAAGACCAACGAGCTGGTGACCCAGGAGGGACTTTCACCACTGCTGGAGGCGGGGCCAGGGAAATACGACCACCAACTTAGGGAAAAACACATGGAAGCATAGTCTTCATTTTTTAAAGGGGCGCCTGGGGGGCTCAGTCGATTAAGCGTCGGACTTCAGCTCAGGTCATGATCTCACGGTCTGTGAGTTCGAGCCCTGCGTCGGGCTCTGTGCTGACAGCTCAGAGCCTGGAGCCTGCTTCAGATTCTATATCTCCCTCTCTCTCTGCTCTTCTCTTGCTCACGCTCTGTCTCTATGTCTCTCAAAAATTAAATAAAAACGCTAAAAAAAAGTAAAAAAAAAATAATAAAGGTATATAGAGAGTGACTGGGTGGCTCAGTCGGTTAAGCATCCCGCTCTTGCTTTTGGGTCAGGTCATGATCTCACAGTTCGTGGGTTCAAGCCCCGCATTGGTCTCTGTGCTGGCAGCATGGAGCCTGCCTGGGATCCTCTCTTTCCCTCTCTCTCTGCCCCTCCCCTGCACACACGTTTTCTGTCTCTCTCGAAATAAGTAAATACAGACATACAGAAACTTAGCAACCTTCACGAAGACCTTTGCATTAATCGCAAAGGATCGCTCTCACTACAGAGCACTTCATATACTGGAGAAATGCCAGACACACCATAACACGTCAACGCCCATGGTGCACTGGTTTTCTAAAACTCCGATGGCCGAGCCTCGCTCTGAACCACGTGCCATGTGCTAAGAAGACGACCGTGAAGAGCAGCTCGTCTCCTCCTAAATTTAGTGAGGTTTGCACTAAAGAGAGGTGTCTTTCCTTTATAACTCATCCTTCCCTCCTTCCACGCCCAGGACCAGCTCAGTTCATTTCAAATACTCACTGAGCACCACGTACGCGCTGGCCCGGCGAGGGAAGTCAGGAGGAAAGTGCTCCCGGCCCGACTCTAAAGGACTTACAGCCTGGATCGGTGTCTCGCAGAGTGATCATCTTCTGTTCCACCCCCCGGCCAACCCTGCAGTTGAGAAGTTATGCATCCTTGTCACACACAGGCTGGTTTCTGTTCTTAATCTTTTATCAATTTGTATGTCAGAGCTCTGTGGAGACCTGGTTTTTCTTAGATTTGCATTCACTTCAATGACTCGTCTTTGGGTGCCTACTAGATGCTAATGACCGGAATAGTCCCCTGGGATCCCATGCTGAGAAATGGCCCATACTTGATTTAAAGTTCTGCTGTCTTGTAATTCTTTTTTTATTTATTTGAAAGAGAAAAAGAGAGAGAGAGAGAATCTGAAGCAGGTTCCACACTCAACTCGGACCATGACTCAGAACTCAGTCCCACGACCCTGGGATCATGACCTGAGCCGACATGAAGAGTTAGACACTGAACTGACTGAGCCACCCAGGAGCCCCTGTCTCGTAATTCTTTTTTTTTTTTTAATTTTTTTTAACGTTTTTTTATTTTTGGAATACACAGAGACAGATCGTGAGCAGGGGAAGGGCAGAGAGGGAGGGAGACACAGAATCCAAAGCAGGCTCCAGGCTCTGATGAGCCATCAGCACAGAGCACGACGTGGGGCTTGAACTCACAGACGGCAGATCATGACCCGAGCTGAAGTCGGACACTTAACCAACTGAGCCACCCAGGCGCCCCTGTCTCGTAATTCTTAATACTTTCTGAACAGGGGCCCCACAATTTCTTTTTGTACTGGGCCCTACAAATCATAGCCTGGTACTGTAGCTGGTCCTCTGGGCACTGGGCCAGGTGGTGGGGGTGCAGGGGTGAAAAGGAGAGACATCCGTGGGGCACAAGAACTTAAAAAAAAGGGTAAATGAATAAAAATGGTAATTTCGGAGGAGGGTAAGACTCACGAGGACAGTAAGAGGGTGTGATAAAGACACACGGAGGGCGCTGGGAGGTGAAGGTGAGTCCCGGGTGGGAGTGGGCGGCATGAAGGAGCCGCCATGTGGGCGTCTCAGATCCGCTCTGCCTCGTTCAAGGCTACATAACGCTAGGTACACGGCAAGCTCTCACCTAACACTGTGAATGGATAATACTTCTGTGTTTTTTTAATGTTTATTTATTTTTGAGAGAGAGAGCGCGAGAGAGCGAGCAAGTGCACGCAAGTGGGAGAGGAGCAGAAAAAGAGGGAGACAGACAGAATCCCAAGCAGGTTCCTTACTGTCAGTGCAGAGTCTGACTCGGGGCTTGAACTCGCGAACTGTGAGATCATCACCTGAGCTGAAATCAAGAGTTGGACACTTAACTGACTGAGTCACCCAAGTGTCCCAAATAGAACATCTGTTTTATTTTATTTTATTTTATTTTTTTTATTTTTTTTAATGTTTATTTATTTTTGAGAGACATAGAGGCACAGCATGAACAGGGGAAGGGCAGAGAGAGAGGGAGACACAGAATTTGAAGCAGGCTCCAGGCTCTGAGCTGTCAGCACAGAGCCCCACGCGGGGCTCGAACTCACAAACCACGAGATCACGACCTGAGCTGAAGTCGGCCGCCCAACCGACTGAGCCACCCAGGCGCCCCTGAACATCTGTTCTAAAAGGAAGAGCACCAGGGCGCCTGGTTGTCTCAGTTGGCTAAACATTTGGCTTCAGCTTAGGTCACGATCTCACGGTTCTTGGGTTCAAGCCCTGCATCGGGCTCTGTGCTGACAGTGTGGAGCCTGCTTGGGATTCTCTCTTTCTCCCTCTCTCTCTACCCACCCCCCCCCAACTCATGCTTTCCCTCTCTCGCTCTCTCAAAATAAATAAATTGAAACCAATTTGAAAGGAAGAGCAACAAATACAGAAAACTACTTCATAATTTATTAGAAACTGGGACAGCATCCCTGAGCGACAAGGAATGTGTGAAGTTTATTCAAGGTCTCCTTCAGGAGATCACATGTTCTAGTAGTTGGAGGGGGACACCATGTCCAGGAAAAACAACCCCGATGGAAAAGTCCATTACTCATGTTCCCCTCCAGGAAGAAAAAGAGGGAAGTTTCTCGTTCTAGGCAGATTCTCTCGCTTTCTTAACCATAAATGGGAAAAACAGAGGTGAAAAAGAGAGAGGGAGAAAGGTAAGCACTGGGACGGGTTCCCTTCTGGCTGCCTCACGGGATCGGCTCAGCGACTTCTGATCTGGGGCCCTCATAGGATACATGCAGTTTTCAGGCGATGGACGTCAATCCTACAAAATTGGATCCCATCCCCATGTTTGGAAAAAGGAACCAAAAAAGGTCTCTGAAGTTCAGAAATCATCAAAAAAGTTCCAATATCCATTGAAAAGTGCCTGTATTCACTTTTGTCTGATTTTCTGATTTTGAATGCTAGACGCAATAAAATAATAGCCAAGAGCCCACGCTTACGGAGTGCTAACCGGGACTAGGCACCAGGCCCCATGCTTTACAAACTATCTTCTTTTATCCTAACAACAGCCCTCTGAAGTGGGTAGTAATTTCCATCTTACAAGTGAGAAACTGAGCCTTAGCGAATCCGGCACCGAAGGTCCCCATCCCACCCACCCCCCGCCCCCACGCAGTTGGGTGTAGAACAGGATTCGAACCCAGGGCTGACATTCTGACACAGCCTTTCCGTTCGGCCGGTGCAGGCAACGAGGAAGGCAACCAGGGGTGAGTATCCAGGCACGCTGCTGGGTTTCCTTCCTGTATTTCTGAAGACTCTGTTTTTGTTTTGTTTTTCTTTTTCCACCTCCCTTTGCATTTCTTTAAAAATGGGACAAAACTTTTTACGATGGAAAATTTCAAGCCGTTACAAAACGAGCCAGGCTGTGCAATGAACCCTCGTGCGTCGTTCGCCCAGTTTCAGCAGTTCTGAACGCATGGCTGATCTTGTCTCACTAATGCTCTCGTCCACCTTCTGTCCTGTGCTTTCACTCTGAGGCAAACCTAAGCACTCAAATAAGTTCATCTGTAAATAGTTCAATATGAAAGATAAGGACTTTTTTTTTTGAGAGAGAGAGAGAGAGAGAGGGAAAATACCATGAGGGGCGGAAAGAGAGAGAGAGAGGGAGGGAAAGGGAGGGAGAGGGAGAAAGAGAAGCAGGGCTCAAGTCCATTCAATGTGGACTCGAACTCATGAACCATGAGATCATGACCTGAGTCGAAGTCAGATGCTTCATGATGGAGCCACCCAGGCGCCCAAAGATGAGGACTCTTTTTAAAAGCATAACCCCAACTACCTTAAAAAAAAATAGTAATGATATTCTTAATATCATCAGGTTTCCAGCGAGTGCTCAAATTTCCAACTGTCTTGTTAATCAGGTTTTTTTCCAGTTTGTTTGAATGTTGATCCAGAAAAGGTTCCCACTTTCCAATCTGTCGATACTTCTCTTGAGTCTCTGTTAATCTACAGGCTCCCCTTCCACTCATCTTGCTCTCTTTCTCTCTTCTATCTCATTGCGGTTTATTTATTGAAGAAACGGCGCTGTTTATCCCGTACATTCCGCCATCTGAGTTTTGCTGATTATATCTCTATGGTGTCATTTAACACGGTCCTCTGTCCACTGTATTTCCCATAAGTCGGTTGAATCTGAAGGCCCCGATCAGATTCCAGATGCGTCTTCTTTGGCGAGACTGTCTCATAGGTTACCACCTGTGTTCTTTCGTTAGGAGGGCCTTCTCTTTCGTGATGGTAGCTCAACAGCGACATCATTTAATGGATTAAGGATTGCAATATGGTGACTTTCTAATGCTGTCACCCTTTATTTATTAGCAAGAATATTTCAGTAAAGAGGAATTTCCCCTCAGGGCATCTGGGTGGCTCAGTTGGTTAAGCATCCAGTTCTGGATCTCAGCTCCTATCATGATCTCATAGTTCGTGAGATTGAGCCCTGCGCTGGGTTCTGCACTGACAGCATGGAGCCTGCTTGGGATTCTCTCTCTCCTTCCCCTCTCCCTTCCCCATGCTCACTTGCTCTCACTTTCTCTCTCAAAATAAATAAATAAACTAAAAAAAGAAATTTCCCTTCATCCATTAACAGGTGATTATGGATCATATCCAGTGATATGATTCATAATAGGAGACACAGGGCAAATGCTCGATTGTTTACTTGTCTTTACCAGTTTTCAAGATAATGACTTGGCACTTCCAATGGGGGCCAAAATGTTTTTTCAAGTATTTATAAACACATGCATTTAAATGCATTATACGTGTTTTAAACCATTAAAAGCATTGCCTTTACTGATGTTTGAACTGTTGCATCTTGTTCAAGTCTTCGAGTCAGCTCCTGGGTCCTTTGGACGTGACCTAGAAGTCTTGGATATCTTCCTGAGACCCTGCGATGGTGACTTCAAGCCTTGAGCAGACTCCTAAACATTTACCCTGAGGGCCATACCAACATTATCATACGTGCTCTACGACATGAAGAAGAGTTGGGAAGCACTGGCTTAGGGACTAGCCAGGGTATTGCCAAGTTGCATGGTGGGTGATATTGATTCCTGACCAAATCAGGCCTCTCAGGATGGAAGAAAGGGGACAGACTGGCTCGTGGAAGCGGGCTTAGGAAATGAATGGGGAACGAGAGAACCCCTCGGGGGACACGCGCGGCCGGTACCATGTCATGCAACCATCGTGTCTGTGCTGCACAGCCACTGCCAGCCTTCGTGGTGCTGACTTCCAAATGTCCTATCCTCCAGCTCACCACTCCAAGAGCAGGAGTGCACGGTGACCTGGGGCCAGGTCGAGGCCTTGGGGCCTGTCCCCTAGTTAAACCGGAGGGCAGACAGAGGAAGATCTAGCCTCCTCGGCAGCCCTGGGAGAAAATTTGCACAGGGCCCTGCCCTTTTGCTGTCTGCACGGGGGGCACCTCCAAAAGAGAGCGGGGCGGGAGCAGAATGCCAACGGTGAGCGCCGCGCAGCTAAAACACGACGGAAGGCCCTCTTTGAATCATTTCCTGTGGCAATTCCAAATGACCGCTGAGTTAGGCGGGCCCTGGTGGAAGGCTCCACACAAACAGATTGCAGGTCAATCCGTCCTCACCCTCGGGCCCTAGCTCCCGAACAACCATGACATGAACGGGCCCAGCAGCTTTCATCACCTCAGTAATCAGTTTGGGGGGCTCCCAAAAGGAGACAGAAGACAGTTTCCTGGTCGCTTATGGCTACAAAATCCCATGGAGACAATTCAACTCCAGCGAAATTATATTTAAGTTAATAAATATGGATTTAGAGGGCCAAATAAGCTCAAAGGCCTAGGGCATCTGAGATGAAAACGAGAAAATAAATGGGGCGTCATTTTGCTCTCTTGCCCCAAGCTTTATCCCTTGTTACAAAATACATAAGTAAAGGCCTTGGTGATCCCTTTTCAGCCTATCTAAATGGAGTGTAGAACATTCACAGAAGAGACAAAACAAAATTGCTGAAACCCACTCAATAGTAAATGGAGGAAACCGTAGTATGAAACCAAACAGGGTAGCAAACACAGGAAGGAAGAACTCTTTCCCACTATTTCTAAATCTTAAGATGGAGCTGCGTGACAGAGAGGCTAAACGAAAATGTATCTTTAGGATACTTGGATTTTAAGCCCGCCATGCTGTACATCAGCTCATTTTAACCATACAAGAGAATTCCACACTACTTGGAGACGGCAAACATTTTCTAAGAGGCTAAAATGTGCTCTCAAGCCTGGCTCTGAAAACACGCGAACCAATGCGGACTGTAATCAAATGCAGAAGGCGTGTCTCCTGTTGTTCGTGGGCAAGAACCATTCCAGGGGGCCGAGCAGTACGGCCCTTCAGAAGGTTAGGCAAATTGGACAGCGCCACTAATAAATGAAATAAAATGAACAAAAGGTCTAAAACACAATGTTTTCGGCGAGGAGAGTGGTATAAATCACAACTTGTTGGCGAGGGTATGGCCAAGAAGGATTCCGGTTCGTTGGACAGCGGCGTAAATTGGGACAACCTGTTTGGGAATCCAGAGTCTTTCCAAACAAGATATTTACCTTGCTGCAATTCTCCCACAGGCGTTTTGCATACGAAGGTGTTCACTTTAGCACTTAGTAAAACATGGAAGCAACCTAAACGCCTATTAATAGGGGCTTGGTGAAGTTAATTATGGTACATTCATATCATTGAATACACAACGGTAAGGGAAAATAATGAGAGTTCGGTATTTAAATGTGTAAGGAAATAAATACATTTCAAAATAAGATGTATATGATGATCTCACCTTTGTAAAAAAAATTATATTAACGTAATATGTATGCCTCTATAGGTTTAGAAAATACTTGCTGAATATATACCACTGATAAAGTAGCTTCCCTTTTAGGCCATGCATTTCTTTCAGTTTTTAAATTTTTATTTATTTATTTTGAGAGACAGTGAGAGAGCAGGGGGAGGGGCAGAGAGAAAGGGAGAGAGAGAATCCCAAATAGGCTCTGCACTGTCAATGAGGAGCCCAGTGCGGGGCTCGAACTCACATACCGCGAGATCATGACCTGAGCTGAAATCAAGAGTCCGATGCTTGACCCACTGAGCCATCGGGCGCCCCTAGGCCATGCATTTCTATAACAATTACATTTGTGGGTTTATGTTATTTAATTAATTTATTTATTTTTTAAAGTTTATTTATTTATTTTCAGAGAGACAGAGAGAGAGAGAGAGAGAGAGAGAGAGAGAGCAGGGGAAGGAGAGAGAGAGAGAGAGAGAGAGAGAGAGAGACAGAATCCCAGGCAGGCTTCCTGCTGTCATTGTGAAGCCTGACGTGGGACTTGATCTCACAAAGCCTAAGATCATGACCTGAGCTGAGATCAAGAGTCAGACGCTTAACCGACTGAGCCACCCAGGTGTTCCTGGACTTACATTATTTTAACGATAAAAAAACATCCATGGTACTCAGATGAGTGGAAATACGCCTTTTTACGCAGTAGTAATCCTATCAGTAATGATGAGTAATCAGTGTTAACTGGACACACAAGACAAACCCTGGGGGGGAGACACACTGCATGCTTGCTGCGATGACACAGGATTAAACGGGATGGATCTCTGTTCCCCAGAAACACCTTCCACCATAACCTGCATCGACTGTTTGGAAGGAAATTGTACAGATTACCAAAAATTACATATATCCTTGCTATAAAAAATGTAAATTCGGAATTATGAAAGTAAAACAAGCAGAAAGCTCTCCCTTCATCCACATACAATTCCCAGGGGTAAAAATGATTAATGGTTTGGTGTCTATATCTCTAACCCTATTCTCTCATATGAAGGAATACATACACACGCTTCTTGCATACTATCTGTATCTGTTTCTCTCTCTCTCTCTCCACACACGCACACACATACACACACTCATCTTGTACACTGTTCTGTCTCTTTGTTTTCATTCAAACTTTTCCCACTGACGATTTGGGTAAGCTGCGATATATAGTTCTACGTTCTTCCTACGGACCTCATGCAGCCCATGGTGTGGAAGTAGTCTCACTGTATCACTTGTTCTCGTATTCACGGCCCCAGGGGTTTGCTATGTCAAATAATGAGGCAAACGAAAATCTTCCACGTATACCACTATGTGACAATATCCTTAAGATGACTTCCTAAAGCGGAAATGTTTGGTCAAAGGGGGCACAGACTTCACGTTTTGATTGGCTCTAACTAAACTTTCGTCCGCAAAGGTTGTAGCAATTTATGAAGCCCATTATAATTTAATTCTTCTGCTTTGAAATGTCCACCTCCTCTCTTATCCTTATTTTAGGTAAGTTCACTTAGATGAGAGAGGAAGAGAGCGTCTGTCTCATTTCTAGGATCCTTTTCCTTGATTTTTCTGCCTATTCCAGGAGTCAGGGCCTTTTTCTTAATCTGTCATTTGTTGAGTGCTTGTCACGTCCCCAGTTCTGGGCTGAGCAGTCCAACAGCGTTCTTTTATTTAAACCTGACGACAATACTTCGAGATATCACGTCCCCGTTTTATAGGTGACGAAGCTGAGGCTCGCAGGGGTGAGGCATCATGCCCTGGGCAGCACAGCCAGGCGGGCATGAGGCACTAGCTCAGGGCTCACAACCATTTGACGCCAACATCCTCAGCCCCCAAAGGATACATGTCTATCACTCAAAGGAAATAGATAAAACTTTTCATCTCGTTACAAGGTCTGTTAGAACAGAGGTCACTAAGTATCTGTAGATAATGAATGATGCTGCCTTGGTGTCGGAAGACTGCTGTTGCCCGTTTCGTCTGAGTTTTTTCTTCACACGTCCCTCACGCCTGTGACCTCCCACCTGGTCTGGCGGAGGGTGGCTGGTGGCTGGGGAAGCAGAGGGGGCAAGCGCCCCATTGCGAGGGACTCGCTCTACTGTTCCCTACTGAAATGCTCAGCGTGGCAGCCACGGCATCGCCCCTTCTCACAGGCAGGCGAACTGAGCCCGGCCGGGAGGTGACACAGGAGCTTCGCCACAGAACCAGTTGGCCGGTTCTCCGGCTTCTTCTCTTTAAACCGATGGAAACAGATGAAGTGGTTCATCTTTTTCATTTCCTGAACTTCATCAGAATTGACAGCAGCTTCCTCAAAACGGCCATCTGTTACGGAACCTAACCAGATGATTGGCACTGACTAACTACCCCAGGGTCGCAACATAACCTTAAAAGTGATGTTGAAGGGAGGGTCTGGGTGGCTCAGTCGGTTATGCGTCTGACTCTTGATTTTGGCTCAAGGCATGATCTCGCGGTTCACGGGTTCAAGCCCCGCCTCAGGTTGTCTCTCCCTCTCAAAATGAATAAATAAACCTAAAAACAAAAGCGATGTTGAAGACTGGGGGGAAAAAAGCAAAAGTTATGTTTGGTGAATATGCTGGTTCATGGTTCTACTTTCTGGAAAAACTTCAGAGTCAGTCATATATTTATCCATATATATATACACACATGTACTTATACATTTATTTGTATATTTGGACTCACACACTTGCATACACATATACATTATAAATTATTCAGATGCTTAAACATGACCTAGTTAGCTCAGAGAAGAAAAAAAGCCAGGAAAAAAGAGAAAAGGATAGAAAGACCATACTTAAATTTGATTTACTTAAAACACACAACATAGCAGCACAAAGGTGTGGCAACGTTGTGCTGTATTTGTCACTCGATGTAGCACAGGAGTCTGAAAAAAAAAGGAAATTGATCCAACTTGGTCGTGAATAAAGGGCACTGTTCAGACTCTGGCACTAAGATCTCAAAAAAAAAATTGTTTTTTTGAAACTGGGAGTTGGCTTCTGAAGTTTATTAAAGGAAAAACACATTCGCTAAAATATATCATTTCCAAAAGCTATCTGAGAACAAAGTCTTATGGGCTTGGCTTGAACTATACCTGGCATTGAGACCTCGAAATATTAACATATAAAAAACTTAAGGAAGAAAGAAGCCCATAAATTTAAGTATGAGCTGAGAGTTAAGATTCTTTATATCCTGCCAAATTGTTGCAAACTTACACATTAATTTCATTTAAAAACTGGTATTAGAGCTTTTCTTAAAGGTAGATGCACTTTGCTTTCAGGAATTATTTGGGAAATTCCGAGCGTTACTTTTTTTGCTGGGGATTATGATTCTGTCATTATTCGAGGTTGATAATTAGACACAACAAGCAGCTCTTGTAAGTCGGGTCAAATTCTCTTTACATTGTCTGTGCTTGCAGAATTTTAAAAAGCCTGGACACAGCCAAAGACCTAGGGAGAGCAAGCTTTTAATTAAACGCTAATGAAGACCAGGAAAAAAAAAAATGTCGTTTTTTTTTCTTTTCTCCCGAGAATCCAGGCAAATCCAGAGGGTCCTTCCTTCTCTCCGTAATGCCAACGGGTGGGAATGACAGGAGACAGGGTGAGGAAGATGAGCCGTGTCCAGAGCAGGCCAGAAAAAAAAGAACGCACGACGTCTGAAGTGTCTGTCAGCGTCGGTCAGGCAACACGGGGCACCTTCCAGAACCTAACCGCAGGGCTGGGCACAGGAAACAGTGATCACTTGACAGTCGGAGCTGACAAGAGCTGCAGGAACGGCCAACTTCCCCACCCTGGGCTGGGCACAGGCCGGGACTTGCAGCCGGCCGTTCACATGAGCTAGGGTCCTCGGGCGAGCCCGTCTTCACAGGCCCTGGAGGAAATAACCTAGTCTCCGATCTCAAACACTGCTTTTTTTTTTTTTTTTTAACGTTTTTATTTATTTTTGAGAGACATAGAGACAGAGTGTGAGCAGGGGAAGGGCAGAGAGAGAGGGAAAAGCAGGCTCCAGGCTCTGAG
This sequence comes from Paguma larvata, assembly GCA_030068075.1. Lineage (NCBI taxonomy): Eukaryota > Metazoa > Chordata > Mammalia > Carnivora > Viverridae > Paguma > Paguma larvata. Next base: position 35,028,406 of record CM057842.1, read on the forward strand.
CTGTCAGCACAGAGCCCGATGCGGGGCTCGAACTCACAGACCGTGAGATCATGACCTGAGCGGAAGTCGGCCGCTTAACGGACTGAGCCACCCAGGCGCCCGACACTGGTTTTTGAACAAAAGGGGAACACAGACACATGAGTGGACACGTCGGGGAACCCAACCAAACAAGCTCATTCTCAAGCTACTTGATACTTATGCTGGCTTGGGGCTATTTTCGAGAACAAAAAGTGGTAAATATACACACACAAATACATCTCAACCTGTGTGGCTTTTTCCCTGCATGAAGCTTCCCAAACTTTATAGACCACCAACGTTCCCTTTGGACAGAGGTCCCCTAATGCCACTTTTCCCCTCCTCCAAACTCTTGGTGTCTCCCCCCGTCACAGGCTGCCACCACTCCTACCCAGGTCCCCAGCACGTCTCGCTGGACGTTAGAAACAGCCTTGCATGGTCTCACCCGTCCCTAACCATTCTCCCCAGAGTAGCTAGAGTGAGCCTCTTAAAGTGTAAAGAAGATCCCTTTGTTCATTTAGTCGACAGGTATTTCTGAAGGATGTATTAGGTTCCAGGCACTGGGGACACTACACCAAACACAGTGCAGTCCCTGCCTGTCTTCAGCTAACCTTCCGCTCGGGCAGACGCCAATGAGCATCTAAGTAAAGTTCTAGCATCAGGTGGCAATAGGGTTAGGAAGAAAAATAAGGCAGGCTAAGAGAAGGGTTGGGGGTGGCCTCGTCGGCTGGGTGACATCTGAAGAAAGAGCTGCAGGTAGTGAGGGGGGAAGCCTGCATATGGACCGCGAGGTTCCAGGCAGAGAAAAGCCCCAAGGGCAAAAACTCGGAGGGCGGAATGCACTTGGCAGGTTTCAGGGACAGCGGGGAGGGCAGTGTCCTGGAGAGGAGTTAGGGGACAAGTGTGAGGAGCTAACACCAGGAGTCGAGTGTGTTTGCTGACAGCGGGGGTAGAGGAACCTAAAGAAAGGGGTGCTGATCACGCCGGGCCTCATAGGTGTGGTGAGCCTAGCTTTTTCTGAGTTGGGACGTCACTAGAGGGATTCACATAGGAGAATGGTGTGATCTGAGTTACTTCTGGAGCCTGGATGGAGACTATCCACGATGGAGTCTCAAGCAGTCCGTGACTCCCTGCGACGGGTCTAGGGTTTGGGAGACGGGGAGCATGGAGACCGCGGAAGTCCTAGCACTTGAGGCAGGCAAACGTGGCAAAGGCAGAGGCTGAATGGTTTGCAAACTAAGCCCATCCCATGTGAGGGCCGAGTGAAAGGGACTTGTGTTCAGACAGAACTGAGCTCCCATCTTGGCTCTTGGACGAGTTAGGCAGCAGGGCTAAACAGTTCCCACGTTTGCCAAGCGGGTTCAATAATAGCTTCTACAGATGACTGTTAGGAGCATTAAATGAAACGGGAACTATAAAGTGCTTAGCACTATGTCTGACGCAGAAAATATTCACTAAATAGAAATAACCATAGCTAGGGGCGCCTGGGTGGCTCAGTCGGTTAAGCATCTGACTTCGGCTCAGGTCACGATCTCTTTGGGAGTTCGAGCCCCGCATCGGGCTCTGGGCTGACAGCTCGGAGCCTGGAGCCTGCTTCGGATTCTGTGTCTCCCTCTCTCTCTGCCCGTCCCCCACTCATGCTCTCTCTCTCTCTCTCTCAAAAATGAATACATATTTTAAAAAAATAAATAGCCATAGCTAACACTTTTTTTTAAGTTTATCTATTTATTTTGAGAGAGGGAGAGAGAGAGAGAGAGAGAGAGAGCGTGAGCACACAAGCAGGGAGAGGCAGAGAGAGAACCCTAAGGAGGCTCTGCACTCTCATTGCAGAGCCCAACTCAGGGCTTGCTCTCACGAATCTGAGCCAAGATCCAGAGTCAGACGCTTGACCAACTGAGCCACCAGGGACCCCGCCAGCGCTAGCACTTTCTAAACGCTTACCATGAGCCAAGCGCCCTAGTGAAATCTTTATTTATTTGTGTTGTCCCCTCAACAACACTGGGTGGTAGGCCCTAATCGTCACCCTCATCTCAAACACAAGAAGATGAGGCACAGAGAGGTCTCGTAATCTGCCCGCGTTACACAGCTATGAAATGAAAGTGTTTGGAGTTCCATCCTGGTCAGACTTTGCACTCCTAACTCCTAGTATGATAACTTTAAGTTTAGCATCAATTTTTTTCGACCCACGTTATTTGTAACCTTCAGACCATGTAAATGTGAGTATTATTTTATCCTTGTATTAGTAAAGAAATAGGCTCAGAGCAATTAAGCAGCTTGGCTCAAGGTCACACAGCTGGTAAGTCATGAAGCCTTGATTTTACTGAGTCCAGCTGACTACAGCTCATTCCATTTCCCTCTTTTATCAAGACCCTTTTCTCTCTGAGATAATAAGCATCTAATCACATTTTAATGAGACAAACTCCTTTCTGTAAAAATATTTGCTGGCTACATGACCCAAGGGTAGCATGATGCTTGCAATAACTCGGTCTCCTTAGCAGTTGCAAATCTCAGCGTCATATCAAAGGAGAGCTTACACAGATGCGAAAGACAGCGGTCAACGGGGCCCCATAGCCTTCATGCGTAAGACTGTAGGGTTCCGGGTTGAGTAGAGGAAAGTTTCATAGCCTCCTATTGCAGAGAAAGAAATAAAACCAGACAACAGAAGTGAGCTTCTCTGCTCTCAGGTTAGAGTCAGAAGGTGTCAGAGTCTTGGGATGAAAAGCTGTGCCACCCACCCGGGGGGGCTCAGTCACTCACGTGTCTGACTGTTTTGGCTCAGGTCATGATCTCATGGTTTGTGAGTTCGAGCCCAGTGTCGGGCTCTGTACTGATAGCATGGGGCCTGCTTGGGATTCTCTTGCTCTCTCCCTCCCTCTCTGTCTGCCCCTCCACCACTTGTGTGTGTGCGCTCTCTCTCTCTCTCTCTCTCAAAATAAACAAATAAACTTAAAAAAAAAAAGCTGTGCCATGCAACCATGTGGGCACAGTGTCTCTCTGCAGTGGTCAGTGGGTCCCTTTCCTGCTTGCTACACTAGTTTCTAATTCTTAGTCTGGGGCGGAGAGGAGGAAGGGGGAGCCAAGACTTCTGCAGATTTTAGGGGTTCCAATGGCTATTCATATAAGTAAGAAAATGAAAACACTGTACCTATAAAGATAACTATTTGCCAGGCACGAATCCACCCATCCAACCATCTACCCACACATCTATGTAACAATATTTACCGAAAATATCAATACGTTTAATTTCTCGCATGATCCCAGGAGAGACACACTTTAAGTGAGATACTATAATTAACTATATTTTACAGCAAAAAAAAAAAAAAATCAGTCTCAGAACTCACACAGCTTAAAAAACGTGAGTCAGGATTTGAATTCAGGCAGTTCGAGTACACAGACTTGGTTTTTAAGCACTAGGCCGTTTCCACCCCATGTTTGCTGAGTGAAGGAATAAATTAATAAATTAATAAGACTATCTTTATGTGTTGTTTACCTTTAAATAAATAAAGTAGCAAGTCAGTGGCAAGAGGCTGAGCACTGGAGTCAGCCGGAGCTCTGTTCAAATACCAGCATCATGACTTATTAGCTAATAAGTATATAAAACCAATAAAGTGGGGTTCATGATACCACCTTGTAGAGTTGTTACAAGGACAAAGATAAGACGCAACATCTCATAAAGCTAAAACTCCTCTGTACATACACTGGAGAAGTTCTGGCTCATAAACCCAAGGAAACAAACACAAAACTGTTCACTATCGTCTTTTGAGACCCTGAAAAATTGGATACAACCCACCTATCCATCAACAAAAGATTGGTTATATTCATGCCATGGAATATAGGGATGACAATGAATTTAAAGATAAACCCCAAAAGCTCGTTGAGAGAATAATAAGGTAGTAGAATCATACATCCTCATATAGATTTGACAAACATAGAAGCGATATAGATTTTTAGATAAGAACACAGGTGTCAAAATTATAAAAACATGCCCAGGAATGAGGAACGCGAACTTCGCGGTAGGATTTTAGGAAGACAGGAGAAGTACAAGGGTGGTTTCAACGGATTCTACACGGTTTTGTTATATATTTAAATTTTTTTTAACATTTATTTATTTTTGAGAGACAGAGAGAGACAGAGCACAAGCAGGGGAGGGGCAGAGAGAGAGGGAGACACAGAATGTGAAGCAGGCTCCAGGCTCTGAGCTGTCGGCACAGAGCCCGACGCGGGGCTCGAATCCACGAAATGCGAGCTCATGACCTGAGTCGAAGTCGGACACTTAACCAACTGAGTCACCCAGGCGCCCTGAGTTTTGTTATATTTTTAAAAAGTATCTGAAGCAAACATGGCAAAATATTAAGATGTCTTAAAACTGAGTGGTGAGTGCATGGATTTGTACTCATACTATCTTTTATATTTTCGTATACAGAAAAAAAAAAATCCCTTCCGGGGTTTTGGTCTTATTTTGTCTTGTTTTAAGATAACACATGCCAAGTGCCAACACACAGCGGCTGCTACATAATTAGTAGCTATTAGTCAAGGCGGCGAGACTATATAAAAGCACTAGTTAAGGAAAAACAGTTATTTAAGCAACAAGCTTTGCCCAAACACAAAACTGAAGAGACTAAAAACGATTAAGACATTAGGGGGGAAATGGTACGATTTAATTTATCACCTGCATCAGCCTCTTTCAAGCCAAGTTTACTTCCAGGTTGCCAGAATCTCTGTCTGTCACATACGAACACCTAGGGGCACACGTATCTGTAATTACATATAGATGGCAATTTTAATTTTTTTAATGAGGATCCAATTTCTGTCTCCTTTCTGTGCAGAAAGTCGTATCGTCTTGCTGCAAAATTTAGAACTCCAGCTCTGACTTCCTATTTGAATCCTTCACACTTTTCCCCAGCCTCCAAACGAGACATCGCAAAGCCCATGTTCAAAACAAACAGAAGAGGGGGAAAACAGGAAGTGGCTCGGGGCTGCGGCCCCACCGAGGAAAGGACGGTATGAGGAAAAACAAACACCGATCTGAAGAGCAGGAGAGTCTGTTCTGAACTTGGTGTTTCTCGAGCTATGCGATGAAGGCTCTGAAATGCTTTTCAAAGACACTGAGACTGATTCTGTCCATTTTAAATAAGACAGTCTTTCGGAAATAAACTTCTGTCAAGTGATGGGCTAGAACGTTAAGACCGTTTTCCTTCTCGGTTTTGGGGTATCTTCCCATCTCAGCTCCTTGCCCTAAAAACCCTAGTCTTTGGTTACCAGAAAAGATGGGAGATGAATTTTCTCGGCGATAAGGAGCCTCGCATTTCATTTATCTGCCAAGTTTTCTCTCCTTTCTGTATGTGTTGCTGCTATTAACTGACCTCATGGCTGCCCGATCCCTTCCACGGTGCCGGATTCAACCAGGAGACACCCCTGAGAGCGAGGCTGTGTTCTGAAGACAGATTCTACATCTTTCTTTTTTTTTTTTAATTTTTTTAACGTTTATTTATTTTTGAGAGACAGAGCATGAGCAGGGGAAGGGCAGAGAGAGAGAAAGAGAGAGAGGTGGACGCAGAATCTGAATCTGAAGCAGGCTCCAGGCTCTGAGCCATCAGCACAGAGCCTGATGCGGGGCTCGAACTCACAGACTGTGAGATCATGACCTGAGCTGAAGTCGGACGCTTAACCGATTGAGCCACACAGGCGCCCCTGATTCTACATCTTTCAAATCAACGCGGTCCTTACTCTCCACTTCCTTCCCGTGGGCCCTTCCTCGGTTCAGGTTTTGATCCCGGCACCCGGTGGGCAGGCCTTGGTAGAAGACCCCGTGGTGTGCTGCCCAGACTTATCCCCTCAGCTGCTGGGAAGGTTCTGAGCTGACAGCTCTCAGCTCCCTCTGGGGATTGCCCTCCCTTAAAGAGCTGCCTCCCTCACGGCCAACGTGGCCAAGGTCACTCCGCTTTCTCAAGGGCAGTCCACCGCCAAGGATGTGTTGATGGAGGTGGGAGGGAAGAACAAATGGGGACAACTCTCGGTTCTCCAGCTACCCATGAGGGCAGCTGAAGCCACCGTCGATCCAGAATTAGAGGCCAATTTCTCCCCTGCTCATCCTGCTGCTTTCTATCCCCTTCTACAGACACCGATCCCAGGGCTCTCTCTAGCAAACTTCCTGCTTGTTAATTTGTTTCCGGAAGCAAACCTGCAGCAGGACTCATGCTGTTCCGTGGCAGGACGGCTTTCCCTGGCCCCTGCTGTTGAGTGGGTTACGGATCGGCTCTGACCAAGGCCTTGCAAGAAGTCACAGGAGCCACTTAGAGGCCAAGCGTTTGGTTGCCACTGCAAAGCCCGCGGGAGCTCTTCCCTCTGCATCATGGTAACTGGCAACGTGCAGGAACATTCTGTGAGCCTCGGTGACAGTGAGGACCAGAGCTTATGGGCAACCCGTGACCGGACAGTAGTGTGAACCGCAAACAAACCTTTACTTCGCCGGGCCGTAAGGACACTGGGGCTGTTTGTCGCCATGGCAAACCCTAGCCTATCCTGACCTGTACACCTATGTCCCTGCGGCAGCCTCCAGCTTCCCTTCCTTTCCCGCCTCCACTGTGTCACTCTCTCCCAAATGTGTTGGCCTTGCTGCTGCCAGAGATCCTTCTAAATCACCCTCTCGCCTGCCCCCAACGTTCTGCAGAAAAACATCAAAATCCTAAAGGAAAAGATCATTCAAACACAGATGTTACACCCGATCGAAATCTCTGTCTGATTCCATCACGCTCTTTTTCTCTCCCCTGCTCCCGCCCTCTCTCCCCATCGGCCTTAGAAAACTCTACAAACCACCAAAGCCGTGTTCTCCTAGGCCTGGAACGCTCTTCTGCGTTTCTTCATCTATCCAACTCCTTCTTTTCCCTCAAACCTCAGCTTGAGAATTACCTCCTCCAGAAAGCCTCCTTGGCTCCCTTCTCGGCCCCAGCCTGATTCGGATTCACTCCGCTGTGCACTGAGCGCACCTTGGGCCTGTGCCTCCCACGGAGTTTCATTTCCTTATCTGTCTCCCCTCCTTGACGAGAGATTTCTCAAACGGCAGGAAAAACGCCTATCTTGACCTTGCGTTGCTGACACCTTGGCACACTAGCAGGGATGGGGTCGGCACTCTGATCACTATCTTAGGTACAAATAAGTGAACAAATGAGTCAGTCTGTAACTCCAATCATGTTCTACAACGAAGGACCCGGTAAAGGTAAACTGAACATTCGTCCCGAAGAGTTACTTACGAATTTCCTGGTGACCAGGTTTCTGATGAGAAAATTTTTTCATATTCCTTCCAGTTCTATTTTTTTTTTCTATGACTGAAGTCTGGACTTTTCTTCCTCTAGCATTATCTCCCCAATACGTTGCCTTTTTTTTTTTTCCCTAGTGTGGGAACTGTTGAACTTTCTCTGTAGAGGAGCTGACAGTAAGTATTTTCACCTTTGGGGCCAATATAGTCTTTGTATGAACTACTCGACTGTAAGGAGTCAAGTCACAACTACTCAGCTCTGCCACTGTAATGCAGAAGCAGCCATAGACAACACCCAAATGGATGAGCAGGGCTGTGTGCCCATAAAACTTTATTTATAAAAACAGACGGCTGTGTGCCCATAAAGCTTTATTTATAAAAATGAGAGGCAGGACAGTTTTCTCTTGCAGGTGGCGGTTTGTCAGTCCTTCTTCTAGTCTGTGTAACTCAGAGTAATGCGGAGAGTGAAGGGTGGGCCACACAGGCCACAGAAGGCTCAAGAGGGAACTTGCCTTTTGGGGGAGTTGGTCTTTCCTGGCCAATGTGGTGGGATGCAGAGTTCATGTGTTATCAGTTTCTGGATCATCCGAGTCTTGGATACAGAGAGTGTATTTCCTTAGAGACGCTAATGGGAGCCGCCTGTATTTTCCTAGAGTTTTTGTATTGGCTAAAATGTAGACCTACTGTGTGACTACAAGTACAAATACCCAAGGCCACCCTACACACGCTATGGGAAACTACAGTGTCTTGCACTTAACATCTTTGCTTGTAAAGATGGGAATTTAGTTTCCAGAGGACTAGTATCAGGTATAAAAAACAACAGTAATACCCAGGGCTTCTCTATCAAGTACCTTCTAAGGGTCGGCTGTTAAGTACTGTTCAGACCCAAGAGCTAACATTTATTGAGCATTTGCTTATATTAGGGCATTTCGTGTTAGAGATATTATCTCATGAATTTTTCATCCTGTCCGTAATGCAGGTACTACAGTTCTCCCCTTTTACCCAGGAGGCTCAAAGAGGGAAAGTGATTTGGTCAAGGTCAAATTTGCTCCACTCTGCGTCTACAGCCTCCGCCTGTTCTGCACTGCATGCTCCCCACTCAGTGCCAACTGCCTGCCCCGGGGGAGCTGACCCGGCCGCTGAGGGTCCCTTAAACATCTCAAATTCTGTCCAAGTTACCTCCTGCTGGAAGGCAATGACTCCGTTCAGGGTGTGCAAGAAACTCTACCTTTGAGGCGTTGGGAATGAGGGGACAACTTAATCCCAAGAAACCAACTGAGGGCTTTGTTAGAACATGTCACAATAAAAAGCAAAGGGTGTTAATCTTTTTGGAACCACGTTCTCCCATCATTTTCCACCTCGGTTGTTTGTTAAACCTAATTAACTGCTATCACGGAACCCGTCCAGGCAAGATATCAGCAGGATAGATAGATGGCTGACGAATCGGCTTCTACCATTTAGTCCCAAATGGAAGGCGAAACGCCCCAGGCTGCTCCTTTAACCAAATTCAAAGCTTCACTCATAAAGTAAGTCTGTTAAAAGGCAGCCTCAGTGCAGCTTGAGCCTGCTTTTTATTTAGTCCTGTTACTACAGAAATGCCTTATAGCTAGTATCTTCATTATTCATGGTTTTTGGCAAATTAAGTCTTCTGCCTCTCCAATATCGAGACGTAGAGGAAGTGTTCAATTCCAAAGAAATTATGCCTTCCCGGCTGTGCCAGCCAGGCAATCACGTTGCCAGATTCCTTATGAATAGGCAGGAGATCTTATTTCCCGTAGAGTATATAAATAAACAAAACGCCCCCAGGGACCCGCCAGGTATTTCGCGTAATGGATCTCTCCGGCACCACCCTTATTTCTCTCAGGAGTGATTGAGCCCCTGGATTTCCTTACAAACAAGACTATTCAGACTAGAAGCAAGAAAGAGGACACCTTTTTATAATCAACATAGTAAGAGCTGTGTTCAAGAAAATATGTAGCCCCGTGGTGTTTCCAGTTCATTCGCCACTAAACTGGACAGTACCACTGACCCTCCCCCTCATGGTTTAGAATTTGTAATTATGGGATAGCAAGAAGGGTATTCTAATGATAGGCCCCTACCCCCTTAACTCAAATCACTGTGGCAGAATACTTAGAAATGTATTTGCCATTAATCTTTAACTATTTTATTAGAGAGCTCCAGATGTGAGGTTCTAATTCGAGTGAAGTGGACACTGCCGATTTGCACCCCAGCTGAGCAGTGGCCCTCCCCCACTGTTTGGCAGCTGTGCGGTCTGCCTGGGAGCAGCCTCCCTCCCAGCTTCACAAAAGGGTCTGCTCCCCCACTGGCCTAACCAATCAGTGTAATTAGTGTTTCTCAACAGTTTCATTCACCATCCTCCTTTGAAGGAGTCTTTGAGATACGTTTTTGTTTGCTAGTCTGCCCTCTCCCCCTGCAAATTCTAACGCTCATAGTATACTGTATATCTGTTTAGGTATTGTATGTACATCTGTGCTTTATACACAAAACTGAGTGAGATTTTCGTGCCACTCTCCTACCTTTACGAAACAGTATTTGCCTCTTGGGGGTCATAGCGCTCCCACTGAGAATGCCTGAGTTATAATCCTATTCCCTGTGCCATTGAGTGCATGGCACTGAGGATGGGCACAGACCCCAAGTTAACCTATCAGAGTACAAACTGGATTTCTTTCTTTCTTTCTTTTCCTTTTTTTTTTTTTTTGATAGCTGATGGATATGAGACATTTTCTTTCTTCCTAGTTAGGTTGATATGTGGATCTAAGCCATGGAACCGCTTGCAGCTATCTGAAATCATGGTGGAAGAAACCAGCTGAAGCAAAAGCCAGCACACGAACAAGGCTGGAAGAATCACAGGGCAACAAGCAGAGTGCTCCGATCGAACCCTACCTGAAGTTCACACAACTGCTAGAGTTTTCGGTTGTGTCAAAAGCGCCTCCTTTTTATTTTGTAGGTTAGTTTGAGGAGGGTTTCTAAAATGACAGAGCAGATCACATTTACGGAAGACTTCCTAAACTCTGGGTACTAGGCTGAATATCTTGTGTCAGTTCATTCTTTTATCGACCTCTGTGATTAGTACTATTATATTTCCCATCTTAGGCACGATTGATTAAACTGAAGCAGAGTAAGATGAAGTAACTTACTCATGATCAAACATAGGCAGAGGCGGGGTTTATTCCTGTGTCTCTAACTTGGAGCCTGAGGTATTAACCACTCTATTTTACTGCCTTTCCGTTCTATACAATTTAAGTCACTATTTTCTTGCTTAGGATTTACAAGGCATTAATGAATATAGTGTTGCCTTTTTTGGAAGTTGTTTAAAATTGTATTTCTTTATTGAAAGAGAGAGACAGAGAGAAAGAGAGAGAGAAACCCAAGCAGGCTCCACGCGGTCAGCGCAGAGCCCAACACAGAGCTCGAACTCACCAACCACGAGATCATGACCTGAGCCGAAACCAAGAGTCAGATGCTTAACTGACTGAGCCACCCAGGTGCCCTGAAAATGGGGTTTCTTTGCTAGCAATTAACTTATATTGTGCGATTAAGAAATCTATGGTCCTCCCAAGTTATAAAATACTCTAAAACTTCTTCTCTCAAAGTGCAAGAAACTATAAACTTAGAGATCATTTTCTACTTATGACTCTGTACTCATAAAAATGGCATCATTATTTTAGATGTCCTTTCTTATTATCATGAGAGGGTGTTGGCTCAGTCCCTATCCATTTAAAGAAGAGAAGGGGCACCTGGGTGGCTCAGTCGGGTTAAGCATCCAACTTTGACTCAAGCCATGATGTCATGGTTTGTGAGTTGGAGCCCCGCGTCGGCTCTCTGCTGACAGCTAGCTCAGAGCCTGGAGCCTGTCTTCAGATTCTGTGTCTCCCTCTCTCTCTGTCCCTCCCCTGCTCACACAGTCTCTCTCACTCTCAAAAAAAAAAAAAAAAAAAAGAAGAGAAAACCTCAGTTTAGTAGGATAATCCTTCAAGTTGCTGTTCTTCTTAAAAATAATTATTGATAAAACTTATAAAGAGCCCACGGGGGTCTCAGGATCCCGGAACCTCCATTTTTTTGTCTGGCCACTGATTGCGAAGAGACAAGCTACAGGTCCCCTGAACCTTGGGGAGAGATGCATAGAGGCTGCCTGCTTGGCTCCAATACTTGTGTTCTCCTTTTAAAAGTTTCTCCAACATTAAAAAGCAAAAACAAAACTCTAATGGGGTCACTTCTCCTTCAGACCAGTGCACCAATGATTTCCCCAAAGAGAAAAAGGCTCAAAGGTAGACACTTGGAGCTTCAAAATGTTAGGCGATCTGCAGACTGTGGCCAGATGGGGTATATCCACAGCTCCAGAATACTCTCAAACCCCCACCTGCTTCCCCGCTGCTCGGCCTGGCTTTTGAATTCTCACAAAATGCAAAACATCCGAGACATGTTATCCAAAGCAGGAGTCCGGGGAGGCAGGAAGTAAATGTTCCTCACGTTTTAATAAGCATGATATGGACATGAGGGATGACTAGGGGATGCTGATTCTTTACACGGCCTGCAGTTTAACCTCCAGGGCTGACTTTTAATTTTGCTGGACTGATGGAAGACTACGGCTTGTCAAAATCAGAGGCTCGATCCCGTATAGGACTCAATACAATGAGATATGAATTACAGCCATGGTGGGAATGGGGTCAGGGTAGGGGGATCCAGGAACTGCAACAAAGCTCTTTCCACAACTCGGGAAAGAAAACGCGATGGAATATTCCTATAGCAAACACGGGGTACAATCTCCCTAAGTGCAATGTAGTTTTTTTTTAAACCTCAAAGATATTAACAACCCAAGCAGAGGACTTGTAAACCCACAAATGAGGGTCAAAAAAAAAATCCGGGGGAGCCAGGGCGATGAACGGTCTCCTAATTGAATAAAGTTGCTGCATTTTTTGTCTGCAGGATGGGACCTAGCAGAGAAATAAAGAGGCTGTGTTGTGTGAGGGGAGTAAGTCCAAACGTAAGCATGCCTACGATCAGCCAGGCCACCCCTCCCTACCCTACCCTAGCCGGCATCCTTCTGCAAACTATTCACAATTTGCTGTCCTTCCAAACGCCAGGAGACACAGAATCAGCTTTTCCTGGCTCTGCCTTGCAAGTTGGGGCTGCCTGATGGAAAACTGAAATAAAATCAAAGAATGAAAATCCAGCAAGGCCCCTCTGATTGTGAATTGGTGTGACATCGTTGCTCCGGAAATGCTCACCCCCCACCCACCCCAATACAAAAAAAAAAAAAAGGAATCATCTGAATGTCAAAGCCGCTTCCCGCTGACCCTCTGCTGCAAAGCTACAGCTTTCTTAGCTAAGTGCCAGGCGGTACACGATCACTCTGTAACAGATGTCTGCGAACGCTGGTACGAACTCGCAAGTGCCCCCGAGCCCAGTGGCGACAATTCGCCACCTTTGTCAACCCACAGTTAGCCACAGCTGCTGAAAATGGACCCAAGAGGCAAGCAGCCCGCTAGGAGTTTAAAAAAAAAGAGAGAGAGGTGGCGAGAGAGAGAAGAAAATCATACAGGTGGAACGGGCTCCCCAAGAGCGGCCGGCATCCCGCAAGGGCCCTGGGGCGCCGCGCGCCCTGGCTCACCTGGTACACGTCCCGCAGCCCGCACCACGTCCGCAGCACCTGGTGGCAAGCCCGCAGCCTCTCCGTGTACCATCTCCGCAGCGTGGACACGGTCAAGTTCCACACGAAACGGCTGCCGCTGAACAGCAGGTCCTCCACGCCGCACATGAACACCGAAGCCATGCCGCCTCCTTCCCCGGGACCCCGGGTGGGGGGGCTGCCTCGCTACCCCGCGCCGCGGCGGCCCCGACCGCCCAGCTTCCCGACGCCGGCTCCCGCGGGCAGCCGCGGGGCTCCAGCCGGCCACCGAACTCGTCTTTCACCGCGCGTCCCGGCCGGCCTCCGGCGGCCTGCCCCGGGATTGGGCGCGCGCCAGCCAACGGCCGCGGCCGGCACACAGGAGTCCAGCGCCCGCCCCCGCCCGCGGCGCGCGCCGGCCGCGCGGGGCGAGCCGCGCTAAGCTCCGCCAGGCGAGCCCCCGGCGCTCCCGCGGCGCGGGAAGCCCAGGCCCGCGAGGACTCCCCCTGGCGCTCCCCGAGTGCGCTGGGCGGAGCGGGAAGCGGAGCGACTCCCTGCAGGCAAAGAGAGCTGCATTTCAGCGCTCTTGCTCGCACGTTCTGCAGACACGCGCGCGCGCGCGCACACACACACACACATACACACACACGCACGGCAGCCGAGTCTCCTAAACCGCTTTGGGGGGGCATCTCACTTTACACTACAGGGTCTCTGCTCTGTACACACTGATAAATACCTCTGGGCAGCCACAGATGCAGGAGGGAAAGAAAAAAAATATCCTCCGAAGCATCCCTTTGGACCTCACTTCCCTGGGGGAACAGCCCTGAACGTTTCCTTGGTTGTGCTGCAGGCAGGAGGGGAAGGCAGCGGTCTCAGAGCAACAGGGTGTGCGCGCTCGCCTTTGCTTCTCATCTGAGGGTCTCCAGGAAAATGACACCCCGCCCGTTGTTGCCAGCCAAGGGGGGCAGGGGGGCAGGGTCCCTCGCCTTCGTGCGGTGCTAATTCCAATGCAGCAGTCCGTGCTGGAGAAAAACAAAGAGTGTTCTTGGTCTTTAGCAAATAGCTCCCCATTATTATTTGCTGGGAAATACATGCTCACAAGAGAATCCGTGGTTTGGTTCTGGAATATTCAGCCTCTGGATATGGCTAGCAGCCAGTGGCTGGCACAAAACAGCACAGGTGGTTTATACTCGACTTAAAACTGAAAGGAATTGTTTGGCCACTCATGAAGTCACCAGATAATTAATGTACGTGCCTATCTGTGTTTTTAAAGTTCTCCCCCAGGAACTGATACTGCCTAAGGCGTTTGGGAAAAAGGCGCCCAAGGAGCCTCAGAGACCACCGTCTCTATTTTCCTTTAGAATACGTGTAGATTGCAGTTCCATATAATGGTGTAACATTTCTTTTTGGTTTTAATGTTTATTTATTTTGAGAGAGACCAAGAGAGTGTAAGCGAGCGGGGGAGGGGTGGAGAGACAGGGAGGGAGAGAGAGAATTCCAAGTAGGCTCCCCGATGTCAGCGCAGAGCCTGATGCTGGGCTTGAACTCATGATCGTGAGATGATGACCGAGCCAAATCAAGAGCCGGCCGCTTTACCAACAGAGTCACCCAGGCGTCCCTAGCTAACATTTCTTACAGCAAAAGCACTGCAGCAAATTTCAGGATGTTGTTTTTTCCCCCTGAATCCATCTGTAGGACAATTGTCTATTTTATTGGTGGTTTCACACCTGGACTGTTATCTTTGCTATTAAATGGCAGAAAGGTGAGGCACCAAAGCCTTTCTCCTGAACTAGCTCAGAAGGCTTCGGAACAGATTATCAACAAGTAAATCAGCTTTATTTCAGGTTTCAAATGTGCCTTTGGAATCTTAATTCAGGTGAAACTCAATCCGTCAGAACACAAAAATGAGGTCTCAAACTGCCTATTGTTTTTGAAGTGCCCATAATCAGGAAACTTTTAAACAGCATTTCTTGTACGACTTTTTGCTTCTTTTTATGACGAATAAAATCGCCTAAGCGTTTTTGTTGAGTTGAATGGACACAAGACCTGATCCAAGATGGGTAAACAATTCTTCACAGTAAGTCTACTTGATGTGCTCATGGGTATTAGCATTCTGGTGATGTTTTCCAACATAATAGCCACAGTGTTTATACAAAATCAGAATATACTAGGTCTTACGGAATTGGAAGAAGCTGAACTTAGTTGGAAAATGAAATGTCATCAAGCTAACGGAAAACTACTGCACTTCGAAAATGGCATATTAGTATGACTGAAGGGTTGTGGTACATTTATTTTTTTAATGACGCAGCGTGACCGTATTCTCGGAAATGTCGGGCAGCAAAGGGAATACCAGAATAAAACCTCCAACAGGTCAATTATCTCTGTCTCATGACACCACGCTCTCAGAAGAGAAGCTCTAGAAACCGGGACTGCTCTCTCTTTGTGCATAGGTCTACAGTCAAGTTCGCAGGGGCCCCTGGGTGGCTCAGTCAGTGAGGCGGTTGACTTCAGTTCAGGTTGTGATCTTCGGTTTGTAGGTTCCAGCCCCGCACTGTGCTGACAGCTCAGAGCCTGGAGTCTGCTTCGGATTCTGTGTCTCCCTCTCTCTGTGTCCCTCCCGCATTAAAAAAAAAAAAAAAGTTGAGTTCCCAAGAAGCTGTTTGAAGCTTGGTCTTCCGCAGCACAGCCAACTTTCCCCGGGGATGTGGAGAAGGGGGGGACACTCAGAGCTGGATGCAAGACCAGATGAGACATCTTGTTGCCACCAGCGTCAACGCTGATGCTGCTCCTAACCCAAACGGCTTTCCTCGCCTGTGGAAGGAGAAATTCGAAGCTCTAGGACAAGGAAGGAAGGCCAAGTTCCTCCACACCAGGTACCCATGGCGGGAAGGAGTGAGGGACAAGTGAACCCAGATGTGCAGCCGTGGAGAAAAGAGCGACCCAAGTGTGGCATCGTTCTTAAAATGGACTAACCACATGGGACAAACCAGATCCCAGGCACACGCCCTTGAAGCTGGTCTAAAATTTCCAGTGGAAAGAGAGCTAAATCCAGCTTGCTTCAAAATTATCTTGCTCTTTCTTTCCTTCCTTCTTTCTTTCCTTCTTTCTTTCTTTCTTCCTCCCTCCTTCCCTCTCTCTCTTTCCTTCCTTCTTTCTTTCCTTCTTTCTTTCTTCCTCCCTCCCTCTCTCTTTCCTTCCTTCTTTCTTCTTTTCTTTCTTTCCTTTCTTTCTTTCTTTCTTTCTTTCTTTCTTTCTCCTTCCTTCTCTCTCTCTCTCTCTTTCTTTCTTTCTTCCTTCTCTTCTTTCTTTCTTTCTTTCTTTCTTTCTCCTTCCTTCTCTCTCTCTCTCTCTCTCTTTCTTCCTTTCTTTCTCCTTCCTTCTCTCTCTCTCTCTCTCTCTCTCTCTCTCTCTTTCTTTCTTTCTTTCTAAGAGGACTTTCTTTTCTCTTTACTATCTGAGTTCTCTGCAATACACTGTAATTTCCTGCAGCTCTCTCTGGAGACTTACAAAGAGGCTTCAGGTGACAGCATTACTCACACACCTGAGAGTTCGACTATGGAGCTAAAAGAGAAATTGTCATTATCCCTGAGGCTCCTGAAGGTTCTCCTTTGAGCAATCAGCAGGAAGAAGAGCACAAGGCCAGAAAGACAACACAAAATGCCAACTCCCGTCTGTAGAAAGAGAGAGCCAGTTGGTAACACAGCAGCTTTCAATGGTCCCCTCTGCCCATCTGAAAGACAGAGTTCACTGCCAGCGGACATTGTTAAACTGCACTCTCTATGCACCTGAAAAGCCAGTGTGGCTAAGTTTTGATGGACCCTGAGCGTCTGACATTGGCCCTGAGGTGGATGACAAAGGTCTGGTTCAATGGCACTCGATCAAGGGCAATTTTGCATCCCTGCCTCTGGGACATTTGGCAATGTCTGGAGACATTTTTGGTTGTCACAACGGAGAGAGAGGAGGCTACTGGCATCTAGTGAGTAGAGGCCAGGGAAGCTACTTAACATCCTACAAGCCCACGATGCCTCCACAAAACAGAACTCTCCTGCCCAACACGTCAGTCGTGCAAGGACTGATGACCCCTGGTCTAGTTAAAGGCTACACTCTGGTCTTCCTCTCATATGACTTTCATGGGGAAACACTCTTTCCTCTTGATACTTCCCCCCAAAAGACAGATTGGGGAAGGAGGCAACGATCATTCTATAATGGCTTTCATACACTCACAAAGAGCTATAATCAACCCAAAGCCCTTTGAGAAAGGACTGGAATGTCATTTTCTACTACGTTCACTTACCTTTGTGTGATTTATCATAAAAATGGGGAAAAGTAATTTTCATCATAAACTATATTTTAGTACTTTAATTTTTGGTTTTATTGTTTCATTTCTTTTTTAAAAATTTTTTATTTTTAAAAAATGATTATTTTTGAGAGAAAGTGAGAGAGCAAGAGCGGGGGAGGGACAGAGAGAGGAGGCAGAAAATGCAAAGCAGGCTCTGCGCTGACAGTAGAGCCCGACGTGGAGCTCAAACTCACGAACACGAGATGATGACCTGAGCTGAGGGCAGACGCTTAACCGACTGAGCCACCCAGGTGCCCCAACATTTCATTTAAATTAGAGACTTCTTAGTTGGGGCGAAGCCTTTCTTGGGCACATTTAAAAAATTCCCATAATGACCCCAAGGTGGAATACTGATGTCTCCCTTGGGCCACGCACTGCTACCAAGTCTCTCTTGTGGCAGGATATTTCTCCTTTCTCCTCTTTTCTCTATTAGACTATAGGCTAAAGGAATCCCTGCAGGCGAGGTGGGCGTGGGGTGGCTGGGACAGTCTCTCCCTGTTCGGTAGTGCCCCATGCATTGGGAAATGTTTTATGCCCTTGAGCTCTGCCCACTCTGTCCCAAGAGTGCTCCCAATCATGATGACATCAACAACAAAAGCACCTCCACACATTCTGAATGCCCCTAGGTATGGTGGGAGCTACTACCACCATTCAGAAGCCACTGGTGGAAGGAGGGGAAGGGCGTTACTCACATTTGTATCCCCAGGGGCTGGCACATTGCGGGCAATCGATAACTGTTTATTGAACTGACACACGAATGACTGTTTGTCTCGACAGTGAGTACAGAAAGACGTTCGTCCATTCCCCAGATACACGCTCTTGTTCATTAAAAAAAAATACGTGCTGAGTTTGCATTATGTGTCAGGCAGGGAACTGCGTACTTAGAATGCACTGTGACAAAACAGAGATGATCTCTGTCTCAGTGGGTCTTAGAGGAGAGTGGGGAAGGCAGACAAGTGAACAAGAAATACAGAGAAAGCAGGCACTGCCACAAGGGTTATAAGGGAGACGTGTAATGTAGGATGTCCGGGGATGGGGGCTGGTTAGGGAGTGCGTCCCTGAGGACGTGACACGGGGGCTGAGACAGAGGGTTGAGTAGAAGAGGGCTAGGTGACTGGGGAGGAGACACAAATAGCGCTCCAAGGCGGAAGAGCAGTAAGAACTAAGGCTCTATGGCGAGACAGATCCCAGATTACTGGAGCTCAGGTAAAACAGCAGAAAGGGATACTTGAGCGGTAGGGGGCCAGGGAAGCCCAGCCGGGTGACAGCTGCAGAGTTCTAGGGGTGGGAAGAAAAGGTTTAGGGTAGGCCTGTAGGAATGTCTACATAACTAAGCCAAAGGAGTCAAGAGGTCTCTCATCCTGCCGGGACCACGGGACATGAACCCGCAGAGCAGGGTGAGGGTATGGCGGGTGAAGATGCCCCCTTCGAAGCAACTGTGCAGAGGCAGGCTTCTCACTCAGGGCGTCTCTTTGCCCTTCTCCTCTCTCCATCCCACCCCAAGGAGGAGACAGGACGGCTTGTCGGGGGAGAGAAGTTCTGCTTCAATCCCTCTTGAGCCAGAGGCTAGGTGGTCTCGTTCTTCCCTCTACTCCTGCTTTCTCTCCTCTTCCCATTTGGCTGAGAGAGCAAGGAGCATGTTTCAGTCTTGGACTCCAGCAGGAGGAGACAGAAGGGAGTACGCAGGAGTAGTAGAATCCTGAAAGGGAAGGAAGCGGTCATTATTGCCAGTAGCCTGGTCAAGGCTGACCAGTAGGCTGCTTAAGTTCTACAGCTGCCTTCATGACTCTGAATGGCTTTTTGGCATCGTAAAGATCCAAAAAACACTACAAACTAAATAATATGCAGCACTACGGCATCTATCCGGCTTCTATTCTTTGGCAAACTCATTCCACTCCTAGAGGGGGAAAAAAAAAGGAAGAAACAAAACAAAACAAAACTTTCCCATCTTCCTCAAAAATCTCATCTGTTATTTTACTAAACCACATTCTTTTTGCTCAAAGGACAAAGGAGGGATGCTATCTTTACTGTATGCCGTATAAAAAAAGGTAGAAGCAAGCTGGACTCCACGCTGTATCCATTTCTACTGGTTAATCCATTGAACAGATATTGGAAGCTCTTGCCAAGTCCAATTTTAGAAGTCATCTCATTTAGACGTGAAAGGGAACGTTGGTGGAAGGGGATGTTGTTGCCCAAGAAGCCCACACAGGTCAGCGGGAAAGAGCTGACCTTCATTCTGTAAGAAGAAACAGTATCAACGTTGTGACTTACCCCTCACCCCCATAATTTGTCACCTCTTATTTATACTTAATTTACATGCACACCATCAAGGACAAAATTAAAATAGTAATCATTGGTCTATATAGCGCCCTATTTTCGAACTAAATAAAGGCAGCCCCACGTATAGCATCAGTTGATTCTCACAGTATTCTTCCAAGCTTAAAGGGAGAAAGGCATTGCTGGCTCCATTTCATGGATAAACAAATTGAGATAAAGAGACGCTGGGTAATTTGCTGAATATCAGTGGGGAAAACATTTAAAAGCATCTTAAATGATATAGCTGCTAATTGTTTCAATTCTTCTTAATATGAGAGACAGAAGGACAATTTCTTTGGCATTTATAAGATATTTTCTTTGGCCTCACACTATAGTTTACAGGTTATGAACAGCTCTGGGACTTGTGTATTCCTCCAGGAAGTGAATGTGACAGAATTCCCACCCTTTGGACTTGCCCAATTTAAGTAAAAATAAAACAGAAATGAGAAGAAAAAGAAACTCTGTGATGAAAAGTAATAAAATGTTTCTTATTGGAGTTAAAAGTAGTTACTTGAAAACCCAGTGGACCTTTAGGTCTATACAACAAGTGATAGAAGAAAAACGAAAAGATACATAAAGACTCTGGACTCTCTAAAGATCAATCATACTGTCTATGTGCCAATAGCTGTAGGAACACGAAATAAGAGAAATCAGCCACAATAATGGCTTGTAAAGTAGTAAAAACTTTCAAGGCCAGTATACTCTGGCCATCAAACAAGTAAGCTATAAAAAATAGATCATTTTCCTGTTATTGCTAAAAAATACCGAATGATCTGGTAGGATTATTGCTAGGAATTTCGACTATTTGGCCCTGAGCAGTAAGAAGAAAATAAAAGCAAAGTTTGGCATGCCAAAAAAAGACAAAGAAGGAAAGAAAAAAAGATGTAAAGGTATTTATTTTATCTTACTATCCTAAAATTAACTTAGAGTTGACATTAGTGACATTTCATTCTCAACTACAAAATGGTCGGTCCACAAGAGAAAGAAGCTAAAAGCTATGTGCCACAGGCCGAAGGCCTATGGATGTTTCATAGAGTGGAGAAAACAGTTGTATATTCTTCAGATCAAGAGTTCAGAGAGCTCCGGGCAGTATTTGAGAGGAATGAAGAAAAGAACATTATGACTTAGTCTTGAATCGGTAACAGGAAGAAAACTTCTTTCACTTCTGTAGCAACTGGCACCAAACAAATTTAAGGCAGATCTCCTCCCTCTAAAAAGATTCCATTAGCATCTCAGTCTGGTGGGCTTGCAGAGAATTTTGGTTTATTCTTTGTAAGTTTATGTATTTCAGCAGATGGTGTCGGCTGTCTATGCATCAACCATTTATCCCCCTTTTCAGAGCCTTCATTTTCCATTCCCCTCGAACGAACGATGATTGATCTAAGGGAAGGCATGACACCCCGTCTGTCAATAAGATATAAAGGGAAGCTGTCTAAAGAGTTCTGGAAAAGATCTCCCTCTGAAAAAAACAGAACAACACAAGAGTTTTGTCTGCGTATTCCTTGATTCCTGCTTGGGACACGGTTGTAGGAAGACACAACGCTTCGGGCCACAGCAGCTATCTTGTGACTAAGAGGACATGTGTTGACAGCAAAGATTAAAAAAAAAAAAAGTATAGAAAAGTCTGGGTCCTTGATGACTTTGTTTAGATTCAAGCCAAGCTGGGGGCAGCCAACATTCAAATGACTTGCAGTGAGAGGTAAACACAAAAGGGCCTTACACAGTTTAAGCTGCTGTTAGGGGGATGTTTTGTTAACTGCACCAGATCACATTTCAAAACCTACCACGAAGCTCTAGTAACCAAGAACGAGTCCCACAGGCATAAGGACAGATACATAGATGAATGGAATAGAATCAAGAGCACAGAAATCAATCCTCTCATTTCTGGTCAATTGATTTTTGAGAAGCAACACCACTCAGTGGGAAAGCATCGCCTTTTGAACAAATGGTGTTAGGACAGCTGGATGCTAATGTGCGAAACAATGAATCTGAATTCTTACCTCATATCACATACAAAAATTAACTCAACATAGAACAACGAATTAAAAGTAAGAGTGGAATCTGCAAAATTCTTATAAGAAACCCTAACTGTGTATCTTTGTGACATTGAATTAGACAGAGGCTTCTTAGATACGCTATGAAAAGCGTAAGTAACAAAAGACAAAAATCAATAAATTGGACTTTATCAATATTAAAAATTTTTGTGTTTTAAAGAACACCATAGGGGCGCCTGGGTGGCTCAGTCGGTTGGGCGGCCGACTTCCGCTCAGGTCACGATCTCACGGTCTGTGAGTTCGAGTCCCGCGTCGGGCTCTGTGCTGATGGCTCAGAGCCTGGAGCCTGCTTCTGATTCTGTGTCTCCTTCTCTCTCTGCCCCTCCCCTGTTCATGCTGTGCTTCTATGTCTCTCAAAAATAAATAAACATTAAAAAAAAATTTAAAGAACAGCATAAATAAAATGGAAACAAAAACAAAAACAGTCACTGACTGGAAGAAAATATTTACAAATCTTTTATCTGATAAGGAACTTAGAGCCAGAATATATAAAGAGCTACAACTCAATCAGAAAAACACAAATAACCCAATTTAAAACAGGCAAAGGATGCGCATAAACGTTTCCTCAAAGGAGATCTATGAGAGACGCCCGAGTGGCTCAGTTGGTTAAGCATCTGACTCTTGATCTCAGCTTAGGTCTTGATCTCAGGGTTGTGAGTTCAAGCCCTGCGTTGGGCTCCGTGCTGGGCATGAAACCTGCTTTTTTTTTTTTTTTTAAAGCAGATATATGAATGCCTACTAAGCACATAAATAGATGCCCAACATCATTAATCCTTAGGGAATGCTTATCAAAACCACAATGGTCTACCACTTCACACCCACTAGGATGGATATAATCAAAAAGAAGAATAACGGTGTCAGAAGCGTGTGGAGAAAGTACAACTTCACACGTGGCTGCTATGCGTGTAAAATAGTGCAGTCACTGTGCAAAAGATTAGCGATCTATCCAAAGGTGAAACAAAGAAATACCATAGGACCCAGCAATTCCATTCTTAGGTTTATACTCTAAAGAAGTGAAAACATGTGTTTAAAAAAAACAACTTTGGGGCGCCTGGGTGGCTCAGTCATTTAAGCATCCGACTCTTGGTTTCAGCTCAGGTCGTGATCTCACAGTTTGTGAGCTCTGGCCCCGTGTTGGGCTCTTCCCTGACAAGGTGGACCTTGCTTGGGATTCTCTCTTTCCTCTCTCTCTGTCCCTCCCCCGCGTGCCCTCTCTCTCAAAAATAAACATTTAAAACAATCCACCTTGTACACAGATGTTCACAGCAACACTGTTCATGATAACCAAATGGTGGAAGCAACCCATACATCTATCAGCTGATGAATAGACTAAAAAAAAAAAAAAAGTGGTATGCCCATCTAATGTAATATTATTTAGCAATAAAAAGGATGAGGTCTATTTCCAAATGAACTGAAAATATACATTCGCTCAAAAAGCTGGACACAAATGTTTATAGTAGTTACTGATATAAGAGTCAAAGAATGGGAACAACTCAAATATCACTTAATGACTGGACACACGTGTGGCACAGCTGTATAGTGGAATATTACTCGGCCACAAAAAAGAGTGAAGTGATGACACAGACTACAGCATAGATGAATCTTGAAACATTATGCCAAGTGAAAGAAACCAGATCAAAAAGTCACATATCCTTAGAGACAGAAAATAGGTTAGTGGTCGCCAGGGTTGTGGGAGGATGGAAGGGGGAGTGACCGCCAATGGGTATGGAGTTTCTGGAGAAATGATAATGATCTGAAATTGGATTACGGTGATAGATATGCGACCTCGTGACCATGCAAAGAACCGCTAAATTATGTACTTTAAAAGGGTGAATATTGGGGCATCTGGGTGGCTCAGTTGGTTAAGCATCCAATGTGTGATTTTGGCTCAGTTCATAACCTCACAGTCATGAGATAGAGCCCTGCATGGGGCTCCACACTGAGTGTGGGACCTGCTTGCGATTCACTCTCTCCTTCTCTCTCTCTGCCCCTACCCCTGCTTGTGCTCTCTCTCTCTCAAAATAATTAAACAAATATTTTAAAAAGGTGAGTTTTGTGATTTGTGAGTAAATAAAATATAGAAATCAAGAATCAATAATTAAGCAATCATAAAAAAATAAGTAATGACGAAAAAGGAAAGAAACACTGATCCTTGCTACGAACTGGATGAATCTCGAAAAAACTATGCTAAGTGAAAGGAGACAGAAAGATCACCTGTTTTATGATTCCATTGACATAAAATGTCTGGATTAGGCAAGTCTATACAGACAGAAAGTAGATTCGTGATTGCCTAGGACTGAGGGGGTCCGGAGGGAGAGTAAGGGAAATGAGGAGGTGACAAGGATTCTTTTGAAGACAATGAAAATGTCCTCAAGTTAGGTTATAGGGATGTTGAGTTGTACGCTCTAAATAGGCGAACTTTATATGTGAACTCTATATCAATGAAGCTGTTACCAATAAACAAACAAATAAATGAAATAGGACACACCTTAACCCTTTACCTATATTTCCTAAATATTCTACAAAGAGCATGCGATAGGTGTATCTTCAGGAAAAGGTGTTCAAATTTCTCAATTGGAAAGAAAGGTCTCTTAGACAAAACACAGTAAAAATAAAAGCAGGAAGTCAGTACTGCACGTGGACTCCACAGTGAAACTCAGTAACTGTAGACAGGAAACAACTGACGGAAAATACATCAAATTATTGACTGCGATTTTGAGTTGGGTTCGCTGGATGATTTATCGATTTTTTGGAGGGCTGTCTTTCCCTGACTTTCCATGTCGGCACATATTACTTTGCAATCTCTAATTCTGAAATGCACATGAAATCATACAAAATACTATTCATTGAATGACATGTAAGTCTCCCTCCCATCCTCGTTCCTCAGCTGGTCATTTTCAGGACCGCCATGTAAGATGGTGCAAGTTGTTTACTGCACGATGGCCTGTGGCTGAGGCGGCAAGTTGAGGTTATAATCTAGCCGGGGCTCTGCTGGATAAGCCACAACTCCTGGCTCTGAGGAACCAGTCCTTTCCATCTAAACCGCATGAAGATGCTATAGAAGGAAGTGGCAGCCCTGCCCTTGTCCCCTCCATAAAAGCTGCCACTATGTCTAGTTTTTTTGTGTGCCCCTCTAGACATGGCGCATGTTATCCAAACATACACGCCATGCTGTATGCATGCAATCGTTATTTAAAAAGAATAAAGACTCTTCAGGAAAAGCAATACAATATAATCAGAATTCAAGCCCTTCTTGAGAAGTCATTCAAGGTAAAATTGGGTTAAAAGGAAGAGAATAAAAACACTGTTTGTAACAAACAAGTCTTAAGGGAAGAATCCCAACTGCTGGGATTGCTGGACTGTCTTCTACCGCTTACCAGTCTCCAGTTCGCATATTCCGTTTAAGCAGCAAATGAAATTGATTGAAATGAAATTGCCAAGCAGGCTGATGCTCGGTACTTTACTCACCGTGCTCCGCACAGCTTAGAAGAGCGTGGCGTGTGTGCGGTCCAGCTCCTACTGTGGGGAGCGTGAGGATTTTCATCTGCTGAGACACCTGGGAATGAGCGTCCCCATATGAAGCCTGACACTTCCGTGTCATTCACACCGGTGGCCTTGAAAACTAGGAGAATTGCTCGAACAGAAACCTAGGGCACTCTGTCCATCCGTACTCTAATATCTCTATGGTCTTGCAACTTGGGCTGAACTGCCTGCTTGTTTAGAGAATAGGATGGTTAAATCAGGAAATAATTCAAATCATGAGATCTGAGTGCAAGGATCGCTCTGTTATTCTGAATAACCTTTTAGGCACTTTGCCGAGGTTTCTGTTCCGTGTTTTGCCTCATTACAGAAGGGAATACTGGCCTTCTTTTCCTCAGGTTCTGCCCCTGTAATTCCTTCGGTTCTACACCCTCTTCTCCACCCCAGAATTTCACCCAATGAACTCCTAATCTTTCCAGCCTTAGCTTAAATGTTGATCCCTCGAAGCAGGTGAGCACCCTGTCACAGCAGCTGGATCTCACCCCCAGACCATAAGCTCCATGAGTGCCTGCCTCGTCGCCATTGCACTGCCATTGCTTAGTGCTTGGCTCATAGTAGATACTCAATAAACCAGACAATTGAGTTGATGGAAATGCAAAATTCTCCATGATCCTAGGAGAGTCTCACTCATTTAAACAAATGGAGTGCCGTTTATTTTTTTTAATGTTTATTTATTTATTTTTGAGAGAGAGAGAGAAAGAGAGAGAGAGCACAAGCAGAGAAGGGGCAGAGAAAGAGAGGGAGAATCTCAAGCAGGCTCCACGCTCAGGGTGGAACTCAACGCAGGGCTCAATCCCATGACCCTGGGATCATGACCTGAGCTGAAATCAAGAGTCAGACACTTAACTGACTGAGCCACTCAGGTGCCCCAAAAGGAGTCCCATTTATTTATTTATTTTTAAATGTTTATTTATGAGAGAGAGAGAGAGAGAGAGACAGAGTGTGAGCAGGGAGGCAGAGACAGAGAGAGACACAGAATCCAAAGCAGGCTTCAGGTTCTGAGCTGTCAGCACAGAGCCTGACGTGGGGCTCGAACTCACAAACTATGAGATCATGACCTGAGCTGAAGTCAGACGCTCAACCAACTCAGCCACTCAGGCGCCCCGGAGTGCCATTTAAAAGAAAGCTTAGAATTAACTGAAAGCTAAGAATAATAAGGCTTGGAACCTGTTCCTTTGGCATACAAGTGTTTTCCCAGGAAGAAGTGGGGAGAAACATGAGGCTGGTACTGGATCAGGGCAACTCTCAGACGAAGAACAACACTGGGATAAAATGGTTGAGACCTAGAAAGGTGACCAGGTGGCTTCAGTGTGAGAGATTGCTACTAGAGGCAGAGGACACTATGTGCTAAGAAGGTGACACGCTGAACCACCTCAAGGTTAATTTGACCTGATTCAAATAGGTCTCGACATGAGCAGCGGGATTATCCAAGACATATTTGTCCTCCTAAGTGGCTTATTCTCTAAAGCCCCTTTCGAGAGTGCTTTGGGACGTTCCGAAACTAGTTCTGTTTCTATTGCTTCAAGTTACTCGAGTAGCCGGATAAGAAGACTTGAACTCATTTGCCTCGTGGATTTGTTCTCTGTTTCTATTTCTACAGCAGAATACTTAAGCCTGTTAACTGATTAACCACAAGAGCGCTGAGGCCAACAGTTACCGGCGTTCTTTTTGAATGGCATTTTCCATACGGGCCGCTATACAGTTTCAGAGATGATAAAGAATTGGAATAAGTAATTTCAGATACGAGGTATAGAAGCAAATACAATGCAAACATTATATGCACATGATAAAGCACGGCTACCATAACTATTGGCTTATCTTCCAGTTGGAGAAGAATTTCCAAAGGCCCATGATCATTGAAATACGGTTGTGTGGAAAAGAGAACACCCAGATGAATGTAATTCCCTTCCAAGACTGTGAAAATGTATGCAGACTGGCCTTCTTCAACCATTCCATCAAGTAAACTGCATGGCAAAGGGGAGGCCATGTGTACCTTCAGAGGCCGGGGAAGGTCCCAAGGCCATTTCCGCAATGGGAAATTGAATTCACCGATTTTATCTTCAAGTTTCTTGTGGATTTTGTAATCTCCTCATAATCAGTCTTTGATTTTCCTTCTAAAAATACACTTAGTAAAAGGATGGTATGGGAAGAGGCAACATGTTCATTTTGAGTTTCCCGTATTCTCTCAGGGCACTTCTTAATCTCCTGCTGAGGAGAATGCATTACCCTGGTGTACCACAGAGTTAGACATTAGGGGATACGATCCTTGTCTTTTACACGAACTTCAGAAAATCTTTTAGCTTGGTTAGAAAACAGTTTTTCCATCAACGAATGATTAAATGTGGTAATCTAGGCACAGACAATTCTTCTGGAATCTCAGAGATTCCTATCATGGCACATACTGCACCAGAGTGAATTTCTCATTTCCTATGCCTCTTCAACTGCTGCGGTCATAGGGCAATTACCCAACATCCATTCTACCCAAAATAAATAGCTTAAGCTGATTCTGGGAATCCCCTTCTCCTTCCCACGTGATTGGTTGAGGAAAGAGCACGTGACACAGTCTCGGCCATTACGACCCGGGGAACACGTTTCCTGGGGCAGCTTTAGGAAACTTTTCCCAGCACTGGCAGCTTGATGGTGAAGCCAGACAGAGACTCTGTTTAAGCAAGACCATTACCAACAAGGGAAACTGGAGTCTTCAAGCGTTGTATGGGATGCCCGCTTCTGTGAGATGATACCGTTTCCTTGTTAATTAAGCCAATTAACACGTGACTTCTCTTTTACTCTGGGAAATCTTTAACAAGATACTTTACATTAGATGGGAACTTCGCTGAGGGAAAGACGTAGGACTTATTATCTTTGCATCCTAGGGTCTAACACAGCATCCAACAGAAAGTAAGGGCTCAATTAATATTTGCAGGACGAAAATGAACCAATTATCAAACTTAAGATATACAAAGTGAATTTCCCAGCTGACTCTAGGCCTCCGAGACATCCAAGATGCAAATGAGCAACTCAGATTACCGACATAATGTGAAGGGAGGCGGGCTTGTACAACTGACCTCAACGTATCATTGATAATATAGATGAAAACCAGTAATCAAGGGAAAAGGAACCTGAGATGCAAGCATGGAAACATCTGGCTAAAGAAGGGTAAGGAAGATCCAGAGGGATTAATTTGGTTTAAAAAAAGCACAATCTTGGAGTGTCTGGATTATGGTACTATTCACTCAAATACAGAAGGCAGGAGAGGAACGGTGCTTGCCTACTTGGGGAAACAGCCAGGAGGACATGTCAGTAGCCACTGGTTGTGTAGATAATACTGATGTATCTACACTGGTGACACACAAAGATTAGGTAAGATCCCTACTACTTCATTAGTGTGAACTGCCTGGATCTCAGAGGTACTTGGACGGTTGGCATAGATTTAGGGGGCTCAAACGGGCAGACAGATAATCCTTGGAAAAGGAAGATCCACTCCTTTCCGATATTCCTCAGAACAGAGGCTACGTGTCAGGCATTGACTTAGAGAGTTGCACACACATCAACCCATTCTAAGGTCCTCAAAAACTGAAGTATTATCACCATCCCCCTTTCAAACCTGGACAGTTCCTTCCATTAACCAAGAAAGTCACTGAACGGTAAATACAACAAGGAATGCCATGTCATACAGCCTTCTCCTAGAGAATCTTTTCTAGGGAAGGGAAGCGTTCAGTGATGGGGGGAGAAGGAAGGGGGGAACCCCTCCTCATCAGGTAAGTGGAGAAGCAGACCTCATTCTTGCCATTACTGCTTACCCCTGAGACTATGAAATATCAGGTGCTATTCAAATACAGTCACAGGATTCTTCACAGGGAGGAAAAACAGGTCGGACAGGTTTTGAAGTGTGGAAACCTTCCATGTGCACAGAAGGCAATCGGCTTGAAAATAAAAGAGGCTTAAGGACATGGTAGGATTTTACAAGTTCAGGGTACTCTAGTTATGAAATAGAGCACCGTGTTCTCTCTCTGTTCCACACGTGTGTGCGTGTGCATTTAAATGCACACACACACACACACCCACACACCCCACACTGGTCTCTCTCTGCTCATTTTGATTCTACTTAAAATCAGAGACTGGTCTTTTCCTAAGAATATTTTCTCCTGGGTTCTCTTCAAGAGAAGTCAAAACGAAAATCCCTGAAAAATGTATTTTGTCTCCCTGAGATTTCTGTCCAATAATGTAACTCTGAAAAACTAAAAATTTACAGGCTTTCTAAGCTAATGAGTTTCATCATATCATTTTCTTTAATACTAAGGATGAAAAAAATGTGACTCTACCTTTAAACTCGTTTATTAAGAGTTAGAAATATCAGATATAACTTGAGTTACAATGTATTGATTTCTTGGGGTGCCTGGGTGGCTCAGTCGGTTAACCATCTAACTTCGACTCACATCATGATCTCATGGTTGAGTTCGAGGCCTGCATCGGACTCTGGAGCCTGCTTTGGATTCTGTGGCTCCCTCTCTCTCTGCCCCTCGCCCCCCTCAAAAATAAATAATAAACATTAAAAAAATTAAAAAAAAATGTATCGATTTCTTGTTATAAAGCACCCATGAAGCCTTTAATCCTCATCACGATCTATGAAATAGGTTTTATTAATACTTCGGTTTTACAGATGGTGCAACTGAGGCGCAGAAGAGCGAAGAAAGTGACAGGTTAGATTCAGAGACCGGAGACAGACATTGGGGTACCCAGACGCCAAAAGTCAAGGTAGAACAGTGAGTTTAGCACTTGGTACTGGGTGGAGTTGGGCACAACCAAAGTGAGTCAAGAAAGATTAAGAAGTCAAGTTCACATGAGCAGTCGGGAATGAGGACACCAAGAAAGGAGGACAAGGCATGGAGAAAGGTGAGGTGGTTGGTTCAGAACCCCAAACTCCATAGGAATGGATAAAGGGTGCAAGAGGTCTTGTTATATCCATGTGTGTCTACCCCAAGGGCCGAGACCAGCGCCATCCCAGGGGTGGCACGGTAACAGGCACCAAAAGAAAGCTTGCTGAAGCAGACAGGAAAAGAAGGAGTTAGAAACATGGTCCAGCAGCCTAGGAGAGAAATGGGGGGGTTCCAGCTACACAGAGCCTTTAATGTCTTTATTTGACAAAGCGTTTTGCTTCCAAATGATAGAAACGTAATTGTAACTAATTTAAGCAAAACAGGGACTGTATTGTCTGGGTGTCTGGGGTACCTTAAAGTCTACCTCTCTCCAGTCGCTGAATCTAACCTGTCACTCTCTTAACTTCCCCAAGTAGGGGGACAGGCAGGGTCAAAGGGGCCTTGAGGATGCCAAGAACTTTTTCTTCTTGCCTTTGACACCACTTCCTTTGTATGGTCCGTTCATTCTCTAAGGTGTGCTATCTCAACAGGGTATAAAAAAGCACAATGAGAGCTCCAGGTGCATGTCCTTCCAGCCTACTAATGAGCCAGATCTTCTCTGCCAGCTCCAGTAGGTTAAATCATGGGATACCATGTTGATTAACTATCAGAAGCACTGTGGTTGGGGTGGAGGAGGTGTTGGTGTGCACAGTGATTGGCTCAGCCAGAAGCAGGAGCCATGCCAGGGTCCAGGAGGGTGGGGTAGCATGACTGGCAGCCACCTACAGAACAATCTGGTCAGAGTGTGGAAAGAACACTTCCCCCAGTGAAGGAAGTTCCTGTTACCAGAAGAAGGAGGTAAAGGGATGCTGGGCAGCAGAAACAGCTGAGGTTCTTTACAAGGCCTCTTGCCTTTCTGGAAAACCAACATCCAAGCCAAGGTAGAACCATTGCTAAACCGTAATGGTTCTTGCAAGAAATGGTTCTTGCTCTGGAATACACCACGGTGTCTGGCTTACTCCGATCCATAATTTTCTAGTCCTTTCTTCATTTGTGCCAGAAACTAAATAATCCATGGGGACATGTTTTCTGGCCTGCAGAAAGGGCCTTCTAATTCCACAGGAGCCCATTCAACTGAAATTTAAATTTAACTTGGTCCCTCCCAGTGAAACAGTACCCCAGGGTAGCTACAATATTAATAGTAAAGGTCTTTGTATTTATGTGGCTTTGAATAACATTCTTCTGCATTTTCAATGATTTGGATATAGGACACCTTGGGCATAATACTTAATAATTTTTTTGATGTTTTTAAAACATTTATCCATTTTTGAGAGACAGAGTGCAAGCAGGGGTGGGGCAGAGAGAGAGGGAGACACAGAAACCAAAGTAGGCTCCAGGCTCGGAGCTGTCAGCACAGAGCCCAACGCGGAGCTCGAACCCAGGAACCGCAACATCATGACCTGAATCGAAGTGGGACGCTCAACTGCCTGAGCCACCCAGGCGCCCCAATAAATTCTTACATTTGTTCCAGGAATGGATACATTGCTTTTTTTGTTTTTCACCCACAGAATATCAGTAACACCACATTCTTAATTTTATTAGGATCCCATACATCTAAAAGCTTAAAATGTTATTAAAAAGGCCCTCACCACTGCCATCTGGGAGGGCACTTCTTATTCCCTTTCCATAAGTCCCACATAAAAAGACACACGGTGCCAAACGCTAAAACCTCTTGCCAAGGTTGGCTTAAGGTTTCTAAATGGCCAAAGGCATGTTCGCCCTCTCACTCACTCAAAACTTACAAAGCTCCAGTTTTGATGAACAAATGCTCTTGGAAAAACCTGGGTTTGGATTCCAGCCAACACTCCACAGAGGTGCCTACAACTTTGCTGTCAAGATGCCAACGGTGCAAGGCTCGACCCAAACCATCCCAGTGTGTCTGGATCCTTCCAGTCATTAGTTATCATTTCTACAGGCTTGGTTGCTCCCCAGCGAGGAAGGAGCATTTTTCTCCTGCCAACTGCCCCTTTAAATAGGCTTGCCTCATTTCCTTTGTAAAATATTCACTTTCCTTCCCGTCCTCTTCTCCAACTTCTGGAGGAAAAAAGAAGCAAGGAACTGCTAAGTGATGCCATCTCCTCATTTGCAATTTACCTATGACCTCCTCCTCGGAAGCCAGTTCAGTTTGTTTTGCGGCAGCAAATATGGCCGGTGGGGCACATCCCCATAGTTGTCAATGGATATATTCATCTTTAGTCAATTCTTTTTTTTTAAGTTTTAATTACTTTCTGAAAGAGAGCAAGCAGGGAAGGGGCAGAGAGATGAAGGGGACAGAGGATCTGAAGCAGGCTCTGTGTTGATAGACTGACAGCAGCAAGCCTGATGAAGGGCTCAAACTCATGAACCATGAGATCATGACCCGAGCCGAAGTCAGATGCTCAACAGACTGAGCCAGCCAGTTGCCCCGTCTTTAGTCAATTCCTATCTCATTTTTTTTTTTTTTTGAGGTGGGGAAGGGGCAGAGGGAGAGAAATAGAGAGAATCTTAAGCAGGGTCCACAGCCAGCAGAGAGTCCAACACAGGGCTTGATCTCACCAACCAAGAGATCATGACTTGAGCTGAAATCAAGAATCAGACATTTAATTGACCCAAGCCACCCAGGCACCCCTAGTCAATTCTTATCTTAACTATCACCATTAACGTCAGTTTTTTGAGAAAATAACTACACCAGCATTTGAAAAGAGTGTCTTTTAGGGGCATCCTGAAATTTGAATCAACCAGAGCATAGGATGCGTGCAGTAATATAGATACCTCCACTTCAGCAGGAGCTTGGTTATAAGAGTAAGGGCCGGTTCTGAGAAAGAAAGAAATTAAGTAAACACTCTGAGTAGTTCCACCTACGAAGCCACTCAGTGAGGGTGACATTGATAGGGGGTTCTAGAATATTCTCAGGGGACCTCAGTTGTTGGGTGCCTCTCAATGAGCACTGCACAGGGTCATGAATCTCGTATTTAAAAGGAGGTGGAGGCATTTTCCATATAGCATGGTCCCTCATCACCAACCAATGACTTCTTCTAGTGCTCAATCAAAGAAACAGAAACAGTGGATTCATTTCCAACTCTGGATTTAATAAAAGACGCTAGGTCCATCTCTGACACGCAACCAAAAAGACGTTCAAGAATTATTTATTAAACGTGATTTTTGATTTTTGTCTTATGTGATTCTCTGATCTGAGGGCTCTCACTGGACTGGAGATGGAAAATAGTTCTCCACTCAAATGCCAACTGCAGTTGATTGGAAATGGCTGCCTGGGCTTTGCTTTGAAGAAGGAATGTGAGGCTCTGTGGGCAAGAGGGCGATGATCGATTAGTAATGTCTGCCAGGGGCCTAGAAATAAGGAGTGGCTAAAAGAGTGTCACTTAACTTGCTTTTTTTTTTGAGATTGGATTGAGTGTGAGATTGCGTTTTTCCTTTCCAAACATCAGGCATTTAATTTTTTTTTTTTTTCTTGTTGGAGCCCAGGCCATGTGAGGTTTTTATTCCTGGCCAAGTGAGGGGAAAGAGAGTTGGGAGGTTGGGGACGACTATGTATGGATTTTACTGACCTAGATCAGGGTCAGCGTATTTTTTTTTTTTTTTTTTTTGTAAAGGGCCAGATAAAAAATATTTTAGCCTTTGTGGGATAAATGAGTCTCAGTTGTGAGTACTCAACTCTGCCTTCATCGTGGAAAATTGCCAGACACAACTCAGACTCAAATGGGCATGGCTGCATGCCCACAGAACTTTATTTATAGAAACCGGTCATGGCCTGCTGACCCCTGATCAAGATCAAGGGTAGGAGAGAAGGCACAGATCAAACAGGAAGGTGCAATCAGGAGGAAATTTGTGTCTGGAAAGGAATTCAGGAGCAAACCTGAACAGTTCCCAGTTCCCCCTTGAAGTGTGGAGAACTCTGCACTTGAGACATGAAACATTCCTTTCAATTAATAGTAACGCAAACATGGGCGCCCCCACGTGCAAGCAAAAAAACCTCTCCCTCTACTGCGGTGGTGCAAGAGCCAAAAGCCCGCAAAGGCACCATCTTGGTAACCTGAGGTTTCCACCTAGTAGTGAGCAAGACACTTTCTCCAGAAAGCCCTGGCTGGAAATTAAACCCGTCTCCATGGAACACTTAATAAAACAACCCACCAGCTTTGGGAAAAAATATGAGCTAACAGACAGCAGGTCCGTGGTGGAGGCAGACTTGGGGCATACACGTTTTGAATGGAAAGTGCTGTAAAATCAGGAAATGAAATCAGAAAGGAGTCAGAACTTGCCGCACCGGATGGACAGGGTAG
This sequence comes from Paguma larvata, assembly GCA_030068075.1. NCBI lineage: Eukaryota > Metazoa > Chordata > Mammalia > Carnivora > Viverridae > Paguma > Paguma larvata. The sequence goes on from CM057842.1 coordinate 35,062,747, forward strand.
GTGTGGGTAGGGCAGTAAACACGACCAGCTCTCCTGAGATGAAGGCCATCATTACGTGGAGGTACCACATGGGTTTTGGCAGAGGGTCGGGCCACTCTCAGAGTGAGGGGGGGGCTGTAGTTGGGGAGAATTTCACACACGGAGGAAAAGATTGGAGCACTCGCTCCCAAATTCAAGCTGAGAACCAGGCTGAGTGTGTTCGTGCAGAAAAAGACGGAGGTAAGAAGGTCAGGTTTGAAGTCAGATTTTACCCAACCTGGGGTACCCCATGCCAGCTCTGCTCTGCCTGCTCTAAGGCCTTGGAGGAATTGTTACCCCTTTAAGGCTCTGCTCTGTCACCTGTAAAACAGAGAAAGCACCTCCTTCCTAATGTGAATGAGGACCATACATACAGTGTGTATAGCGACAGTCCCTGGCTCATAGTTAATTTTCTTTCTTTCTTTTTTTTTTTTTCAAGTTAATTTTCAATAAAGCTGTGTCTGTTTTGCTACCACTCAAACTGTCTTAGCAGGACATTGACTGTCACTTGCTTCAGCACTTCTTTGTAAATCGGATGCCACAGAAGGAAAAAGGAGTGGGTTACTAGCAAATTCTGGTTTAGCCGTTACTCTGGAGCTAGAAGCCTGAACTTCTTTCCTTAAGGTGGAGAGCCCAAATCTACTGGGCTGTGGAGAGATTTCCAATAAAAATTCATAAGCCAATAAACCACGGAGATTCTTAGGCAGGCTCCATTTCCCTACGTCTACCACGGAAATGTTAGGATCACCAGGGACGAGGGGCATTAGCGTGTTATCCAACTGTCTCAATAAGCCAAGGGGTTGGCCCAGTGGTGGAGTGGCAACCAGCATCCATCTTTCTTCTTGGGGTGATAATCCCAACGTTATACCTTATTCCCTCTCCCACAACCCTGTGTTGACCTCAGTTCACACTCGGGGGCAAACCTAAGTGGCATAAGCCGATTAGTATGGGAGTGAACCTGGGACACAGCCGGTTCATTAGCGCCTCTGGAATACCGCTTGGAATTCTGGGATAAAGTTGCCCTCTCTTCTCAGTACACCGAAGGCGCAGATATGAGCGCCGGACTGCCACAGCCAGTCTTGGCCACTGCAAAGGAAGAAGATGTGACAAGAGTGCCCACACGTGGGGAGGGCAGCACAGGGAGAATTCAAGGAACTGCGTCAGCCCCTTGATCAAACCTCACCTGAAATTAGAACTCTTTGGATTTCTGTTATATGAGCCAGTCAACACCCCTTATTGTTTTAGACGGTTCGAACTGGGTTTCTGTTGCTCTTTAGGGTTCTTGCTCCAGGATCCCCAGACCCTCCTGCAATGCCAACAAGAACCCCACCCTTTCCTCACATGTACCGATTTCCTGACAACAAATGCAATTTCCTAGTACACAGAGCAGCCCCTGGCTTGCTGCCCTCGGGCTGTGCGGCAGCAGCAGGACAAAGGGATGAAGCAGAACTTTGACAGCTTCCCGCCTTCCTCTCGGAGCCCATTTGGTGCTCCTGACCGTTCCTCTCAGTCCTGACATCCCTGCCTGGAATGGTCTGCCATCGGCCCAGCCTGACCGTCTTCAGGGTTCCGAGCTGATAGCAGCTCTGAAGCGCCCATAAGTCTGTGCGTTCTACTGATATTCTTGTGAAAAGGAGTGAAGAGCGTGAGGGTGTGGGTGACGTGTGCGCACGTGTATGCGAGTGAGCGCATGTGGGAGCCTATGCGGTGGGTGCCCAGCCTTTCTGCATAAGTACTCCCCCTCAGGGGGGAACTGTCAAAACAATGCCTTCTGATGACAGGAAGTAGATACGACCCAGGATTGGCCTTTGAGAAGAAGGAAAATAGCATGAGGATTTACCCAGAAGCCACAGGAGTGTCTTTTATTCATTTTTTAATATTTATTTATTTATTTTGAGAGAGAGAGAGAGAGAGAGAGGCAGAGAGGGAGGGAGAGAGGGAATCTCAAGCAGGTTCCGTGCCGTCAGCGCAGAGCCCGACGCAAGGCTTGAACTCAGGAACCATGAGAACGCAACCTGAGCAGAAATGGAGTTGGTCGCTTAACCGACTGAGCCACCTAGGCGCCCTCATGGCAGTGTCTTTTAATATGAGTCAATAAGTGAGCAGTTGTGGAAGAAAAAAGGCAACGGTAGTTTCCCTGCAATAGAAAACAGGACGATCTAATGTTTAGAAATCTGTACCTGGCCTAACGGAACGGGGGCTGCAAGTCCTCGAGGGTCAGTATCGTGCAACTCAGGAGTCCCGACGGCCATGTTTTCCTGGGGCAAAAGAGGTGGCATGACCCTTTGAAGGCAGGCACAGCTACTCAGCCCCAAATGTTGACAAGTGGTAGCAACGGCCTCGTGGTGCCAGAACTCTGTTGTCTTGCACACAAGTTATCCAGGTTTCTACATACACCAATCCAATGTTCTGTTTGATATGTATGTGTGTATGTACGTACGTATTTATTTGAGAGAGACAGACAGTGCAAGTGAGGGAAAGGCTAAGAGAGCGAGAGAATCCCAAGCAGGCTCCAAGCTGCCCAATCCACGAGATCATGACCTGAGCTGAAACCAACAGTCTGATGCTTAACCGACTAAGCCACGCAGGCACCCTTCTGTACTGTATTTATGGACAGTCAGCAGGGTACCACCTGCGCCTGCGTGTTCAGTTGCTTCTTTAGACTTGAAGAGATTTAAGTTACGACCCCTTTAAATTGTTACACATATATGACTCAACTCACAAAAAGTACAATTGGCCACTCCACCGCAGTCTGAAGCGAGGTATGCTTGGGTGATTATAAGTGCGCCTGAGCAACCCCATTCAGACCTAGGATAGGGAGGGAGGGGCTGACAGCACTCCATTTCTGAATTTTATTTTTCATCCCACAGGATATGAATCATGCAGGGCTCCGTCCCTCACCAGGGTAAATCTCTTTGTCACAGGCATGAGGAATTAGAAACTGTTCTGTCTCGTGGACTTCATAAAAACATTTGCCCGAACAAAGTCTCCAGTACCAAAGCTGACTTTCCACACCTTTCTAGAGGAACTTCGAAGAAGTCCATCACGACTACAGTAGCGAGTAATTTATAACATCCCGGACCACCATCTGGGGACGTGGCTATAATACAATTCACACCGAAATTCCAGTTAGTGACAGACTAGCCTCAAGTCGTGGTTTTAACCTTAAAGTGGAAGAGTTCCAAGGATCATGCTTTTTGACCAATCATTTATATCAAATCCAAACAAATCCCTGACTGAGTGATTTTTAAATCTGTCTTTAAGCTGAGTCGCAGAAACAAGTGGCTGATTGCTCGGAAGTACAGCAGGAATATTCTCTGCTTGCTGATCTAGCTAGAAATCTCACTTCTCTCTAGATGACAATAATAATGGTTAGCATTTATGGCGTGCTTTCTACATGCCAAGCAGTACTTTGGGCACTTTTCATCTGTTAACTTATTCATGTGCTCGACAACTCTATGAAGTGAGTACTATTATTAGCATCTCCATGTTTTCAGAGGAGACGGAGGAGAGTTAAGAAAATTGCACAAGGGTTTTCAGCCAGTGGCTGGTGTAGCCATGTTTCAAAACCCAGGCTTAACTCCTCATTGGGTTGAAAAGCAGATTCAAAACATCTTCTGAATGATAACAAAAAGAAGATAAATTGAGGCCACTGAACTCACAGGAAAAGGACACCTAGAGAAGTTTGTGTTTGGAGTTAGACTATACGGTAGATGGTCCAGCTTTTGGAAAGCTGATTTTATTTTGACTTTCTTTTTTCCTTCCTTTCTTCCTTCCTTCCTTTTTCTTTCTTTCCTTCTTTTCTTTCTTTCTTTCTTTCTTTCTTTCTTTCTTTTTCTTTCTTTCTCCTTCCTTCCTCCCTCCCTCCCTTCCTTCCTTCCTCCCTTCCTTCCTTCCTTCCTTCCTTCCTTCCTTCCTTCCTCCCTCCCTCCCTCCCTCTCTCCCTCCCTTCCTTTTTCTTTCTTTCTTTCTTTTTTCTTTCTTTCTTTCTTTCTTTCTTTCTTTCTTTCTTTCTTTCTTTCTTTCTTTCTTTCTTTCTTTCTTTCTTTCTTTCTTTCCCCTTCCTTCCTTCCTTCCTCCCTTCCTTCCTTCCTTCCTTCCTTCCTTCCTTCCTCCTCTTCTCCTTCTCCTTCTTCTTTGAATAACTCATAAACTTAGGGTGCGTAGAAGAGTGAACATAGGAAGATTTGGGAGGGGAGGAGATGAAGGTAGAAGGCCTGAAGAAAGCAAGGGAAGTAAGAGAGCCCCTTGTTGAACATTCTTCTCTGCTGAAGACAAAGGGAAATCCATATGGCGGAGTTTCAGTCTAAAGCACAACAGGCTGTAATGTGAGCTTATCAGGCATTCCTACCTTCCCAACCACGACTTTACTCAGGTTTTCTGAGGCTTAGACCTTGAAATGAGTCTTTGCAATCGTCTAAGTTGTACTGCAGGAAAGCACGAATTTGTATCAAATGCCCCAGTTGGGACCTCGGGCAGCAAGGGCTGGAATGAGAGCCCTGGGGGATAGTTGGAGGGCATCTAGAATATACTTGAGAGAATGCCAACAACAAACTCCATATTCTTCCTGGACCTTCAGTGGGAAACTGAAGTTTCCCATTTCAGTGGGAAACTTCATACCTTCTAGGCACTAAAACTTCCATTGCGGTTCCCTACAGTACAGTACAGGACCTCTCTGGGTCCACTACGGAAGCCTGTTCACATCTCTATTACGGTAATTCCCATTGTCTGTGACAATGGTTCATAATATTCTTGACACCTAGCTCAGTCCCTGGCGTATAATGGCCACAACAGTCATGTTTGTTGACTGCCTGGATGAAAGGTACCCAACGAGATCAACATACGAAACTGGTCCGTAATATCAATGAAAACAATAGCTAGTATATTTATTGGGCGCCAAGGAGCCAAGCACTTACATGTATAATAATTTCACTTGATTTCTCCACTACTCTGCAATGGAGAAATTACCCTGGTTGCCTCCATTTTACAATAACAGAAACCGAGGCACAGAGAAATAAAGTGACACACTCAAGGTCACTCAGCTAGCCTGGACTCAGCCAGGAGGTACTACCTGGATTTGACCCGGGGCGGTCTGATGTTAGAATCAGATCTCTCAACCTCACCTCGTATCTCCCCTCACCTCCTGTCAGCCTGAGGACAGTTAGCAGCTCCTGTTCGCCCATCGATTCTTCTCAGATATTTTCCCACCCTCCCGCCCTCTCAAAACTCACCTGCACACAGTCACAAATCACCGTAACCCCACTTCGTATCCAGGCTTCCCCAAATGTCATCTAATCCTAACGGCAACTTGAAGACAGAGATAAATATGCAAGATGCTTGGAATATCAAGATTTCCCCTCATCTTCTCTTTCGCTAGCTTTCGCATTTGATTTGATTGCCTCAGTAATCTCCAGGGAACGTGATGAATTCGCCATGCATCCCAAAGACGGCGGCATTTTGAGAAGCAGCAGAATGAAGACAATAAAACCCTGCATCTCGTATGCTGTGAATTGCAGACAAATAGGACAACGAGAAGAAAACGATACCAATGCTTTTTAGTTATTTCTCAGAGATGTAAGGGAAACGAAGCACAGAAAAATTTGTTTGCTTGATTTCTCCTGTTTCCACCAATGCCATTCTCCTTCCCTGGGGATTTGAAACCTCTGGAATTTCTTGACTCTGCCTATTTGGTTGGGATTTTCATTACACTGGATTGGTTTCTTTTCGATACGGTTGATAGTGGCCTGCGGGAGAGGCATACATATGGAATAATTTCAACTGTTTCTCACGACGTGTATGCTCCTACATCCAGAGGGAGACAAGAAATTATCCCACAGCAATATTTCATTCATATAGAGAAGGAATCCAAAGGAGAAAAGTGGTTACCGGCAATAGATGCATATCTGAATAGAACAGGATCTCGTCTTGTATAAAATACACAATACTCTCCTCAAAAGACCTCGGTCGGGAGGAAATAATACACTGCTTTAACAACAGAGAGATAAACACCAGAATAAAACTGTCCATGGGGCAGACGAGAAGCAAAAACCATCCTGCACTTAAAGCATGCCCCCTCCCCTCTAACGAATTTACGTTGTATGACCGAGACCCATGTATCTTAGAAAAGAAATGGTTCTGCCTTTGAGCAAGGAAAAAAAAAATGCCTCCCTTTTAATTAGAAGATGTTACTTCAATGAAAGTCTAGTGGTCCATGGGCAGAGAAAGTCAATGGTAATCTTAGATCTCCAACAGGGTTGAATCAATAGTCGCTGTTTGTTGCTGCAGGTTAGCACAGCCATTAAATTGGCTTTGATGTGTGGTGCGTCTCAAGGGCCTGCATTTCAGTGCCATCACCGGTGTTCACCCGAGGCACAGGGTGCGCCAGGGAAGTAGACCCAAGCGGCTTTCTGCAGGCAGCTGTGTGGGAACCTGCACGAGAACCTCTCTTTCTAATCTTCCCTACTACTGTGAGATCCACAGCTCACAGCTTGTGAAGGCCTTAACCACTGCCGAGTAGAAGAAAGGAAACTTAGACATGTGTATTTTGTGAGCAGGCAATGATATGAGTGACTCGCTCACATGGACATAGAGAAAGCTCTATAATAACTTCTTGAGACTGGCCCACGGCTTCCAATGGGAAGCCCGGGTCACATGATACGATAGATCGGGGAGCAGAATTATGGCCCTGGTTGTTTTCGTTTTGTCTGTATGTGCGTGGCCTTCCTTCAAGAGTCTTCTGTGTGTGTCCATGGTCAGACTTCAGTCCCACCTTGCTCGTCGTCCCCACTTCCCAATCAGTCTTCAAACACGCCATGCCTTTTGGTCACATGGCCATTGTACATTGTTGCCTCCTTACGGAACCTCGGCCTCTTCCCCTTCTCAGGGTGATTTCCACCCACTTCCAGCTTCCAGCTGAAACGTCACATCCAGGAGAAAGTCATCCATGACTTTCCCAGACTAGGCCAGAAGTTTATGCTCAATAATCTCCTCAAAATGTGTTTCTTTTCTTCAGGCTTACTGAAGTCTGCCATTATACATTCATTCACGGGACTATTTAATTTTTGTCTTTTCCATGGAACTGTGGTGTTTGAGAACAGGAAACACTGTGACTTTTTGGTCTCTATTGTATCTCCAGCCCTCAGGGCACATTGCAGGCACTCTAGAAATGTTTGCTGAATGAAGAAATACTCAAGGTATCTTTTTACCAGATAAAAGATGGTAGTACCTGTAGAATTAAGGGAAAAGTTAGACTCCGTCGCTGAATAAAGTAATTAAGAAATATCAGAACGCTAGAAAGATTCAATATGAAAAGTTTTAGATTGGGGGAACACTTTTGGCCTTGACCACCAAGTAGCTTGAAGCCGAATTTGTGGTCTGCCCTTAATAACTGATGCTGTTTAGCAGGTGGTGCTGAGTAACCCATTTCTTTTCTTTTCTCTTTTTTTCTTTTCTCTTCTTTTCTTTTCTTTTTTCTTTTCTCTTCTTTTATTTCTTTTCTTTTCTTTCATTCTTTTTTAAGTATACCTGCTTTCTTTTTTATCTTTTTTAACTTTCAGTTTATTTGTTTTGAGAGAGAGAGAGAGCAAGTGGGGGAGAGGCAGAGAGAGAGGGAGACACAAAATCCCAAGCAAGGGCCTCGATCTCACAAACTGTGAAATCATGAACAGAGCCAAAATCAAGAGTCAGATGTTTAACCAACAGAGCCATCCAGGTGCCCCTGAGTAGCCCATTTCCAAACAAGCACCCATAAGATAGAAAACAGGTGCTCTAAGGACCTTGCCGGGAAAATGTATTACTTTAAAACTTAGACTGAAACCTGGCTAAATTGTCTATAGGCTCCCAAACCGTAAATACAAACCTGACTCTTAGTCAGTATGGCCATTATTATGTTCATTTCCTGTGGCTGTGGGAACAAATTACCACAGAACGAGCAGCTCAACACAGCAGAGGTTTCTTCTCGCACAGTTCAGGAAGTCAGAAGTTCAAATTCAGTTTCTCCGAGCTGAAATCAAGCATCGGCAGGGCCACACTCTGGCACAGACTCTACGGTTGAATCCATTCTGGCATCTTCCAGCTCCTGGTGCCTGCCAGCATTTCTTGACTTGCGGCCATATCACTACAACCTCCACCTCTGTCTTCACATTGCTTTTTCTTCTGTGTGTCTCTCTCACTTCCCGCTGCCTCTCACTTGTAAGGACACCTGTGAAGGCATGGAGGGCCCACCCACATAATCTAGGATAAACTCGCCCCCCCCCATCTCAAGAACATTAACCTAATCACATCTGCCAAGTCTTTGCCATATAAGGTTACATTCACAGATCTAGGTATTAGGAACTGATATCTTCAGGGGGCACTATTGAAGCCATCTTTTTTAACCCTAAAATACAGGCACACATACATTATGCCTCATTTACTAAAAATCTACATGTATGCAGAACGACTTTACTCATCAACAGATCCTGCTGCTTCAGATCATTTAGTAGGAGGTAAGCATGGTGCGGTAGGTACAATTCTAACATGGCTCCCGTGATTTCCACACCCTGGTGTTATGGCCTATGTAGTCCCCTTCCCTTAAGTGTAGCTAGGACCTGTAAATTTGCTTTCAGGTAGGAGAATATGGAGAAGATGATGGGCTGTCACTCCCTTGATTAGGTTACCTCAGGTACCAAAGGTGACGGCCTGTCACCCCTGTTATTATTCCATCTTATTAGCACATTGGAAGGAAAGATGACTTTCTGCTGTCTTTGACGAAACACACGGCCATGTTGGCGAGGGCGGCACGTGACAAGGAACTGCAGGTGTCCTCCGGCAGCTGAGTTCTGCCAACACTCGGTGATTTGGGAAGAGATCCTGAATTTCAGACAAGATCACAGTCCCGGCCAGGACCTTAATATCGGTCTGAGCAGAGGACCCAGTTAAGCTGTCCCCACAGCCCTCATCCACGGAAACTGTGAGATAAGAAGGATGTGTGTTGAAGCCACCAGCTTTGTGGTAATTTGTCATGTAGCGAAAGAAAACTAATAGGCTTGATTGCAAGTGTTTACTATCTCGATGTGAGGTAGAGAATGGATCACCGCAGACAGCTTAGATGAAAAGAGTCAACCATTCCAAATGCCCAGAGACCAAAGTAGACTGGGGAAAAAAAATGCATGTCGCAAACCTGAGGGCATTCAGAGCCAGCCAATGGGATTTACAGTAACTGGAAATATACTGGGAGATGGATTTGGGGGGAATTTAGAAAGGGCAGAGTTTAAGCAGAACTCTTTTAGTTACAGAGATGGAACTCCAACTCAAGCCAATCGAAGCAGACACGAATAAATAAATTCAGTAACAGTGAATGTGGAGGAGTTTATTGGCTCACACATCTGGAAAGCCCAAAGGTATCTGCCTTCAGGCACCGAAGCTCTGAACCCTGTCCCGCTCTGTCTCTCAGTTCTGTTTCCTCAGTGTCGATCTCTCTTTTGCTTCTCAGTGGAGCCAGAGGTGGCCACTAGCAGGGCCAAGCTGGCACCCAGCTAGTTTAGCAACTCCTGTGGGAAGAGACTCTATTTCCTAATAATTCCAACATGAGTCATTGAGTTCTTCTTCTCCGGCTCTGATTGGCCAGACCTGAGCCACATGTCTGAACTTCACACCAGAAAAGTCTGGGGGAACAGCCAGCATCACCTAAGCCTGAAGGCTAGTTGGGTGGTGTTCCCTTATGAGAAGAAGAGGGATTAGATGCTGGGTAGTCAAGAGTCACGGATGCCCATTCCCCACTAAGCAACCTGGCAGAAGAACAGGAATGCCAGCACCACACTTGAAAAAGGAGGAAAGAGGGCTTTTAAAGTCAAGAATCCAGAACGGAAGTTTCCACGCAGAGTACACAGAGCAGAACTTGGAGAATGAGCTGCAGGAAGAGATGTTTGGGGTTAAAATGGATCAAGGCAGTTGATCTGCTGAGTTTATAAACAAGGTGACCCCAGGGAGGGATTTCAGAAGGGGCGTGGCCTGATAACCCAGCAGATTCCTCTAGAGAAAGAAAGTAAAATCTACGGAAAGTGACATGGTAAAAATGAACGTTCCATCCTTTCCATCTATGAAGCAATCATCATGTCCCAGGTGCCATGCTTTCTACCTTACATTCATCATCGGATTTATTCCTCACCCACAGCCCTATGAAGTAGGTACTCTGACATTTGAGGAAATTCAGGCCCCGGAGGTTAAGGGACTTTCCCTGAAGGTCACTGACCTGGCAACTGGCAAAGCAGGGCTCAAATCCAGATAAAAATGTTCCCAAAGTCACTAAGCTAAACCTCCTGTTTCTGAATTAGCCCTGACCTGAACAGGACAAGAGAATAGAGAAACGCCCAATAAAATTTAACGCTCATACTGTGAAAGACTCTTTCAAAGCTTTCTTTGTGCAATTTTGGCCCAAGATTTAACTGACTAGGACTTCAGAGGTAAGTCAAAAGGCCTCTGGAAAAAGAAAGGTGGATCCGAAAAAGCAGAGGAAACAAGGGAGGGTAAGAGCCAACAATGGGTTCTCAGATGCACCATCACGGACAACTTTGGAAACGTCAAAGATAAACAATGAGACAGGAAGTCGGAGAGGGAAATGGCCAGGGAAAGTTCAGGCCTGTATCCCTTCCACACCCTCCCTGCCCATTGTGACTCTCACTGAGTCAGCCCAGATGGGAGGAAAGCAGAGACCTCATTCGCCCAATGTCCAATCTCTCCGTGGCCTGGAGCTAGTGGAGGATGAGGCCTGTGAGTGAAGCTTGGACGCACCCACGCTACCGCCTGTCCCAATGCCCATAAGCACCCAGAGATTTCGATCCGAGCCCTGGAGTAGAGAGAACACTGCCCAGGAACCTGGATTCTGATGTGAGCCCAACTACTGGTTGATTACCTGATGACTTTGGGTAGGTACTTACTATCTCTGGGCTTTAGTTTCCCATATGAAAATCTGGGGGTTGAATTAGATGAGCAATAGCACATTCAAATGCGAGAGAGACCAAGAAGGTAATGAAAATGATGCAGCAGGCTACGTGTAAGACAACAGGGAGCAGCGAGGACCGGAGAGCCCACGTCTTGTCCAGAAAGGGCATCCCTGGTGGGTATCTCCAGCTACATCGATTTCCGATAAGAAGTCAGAATCTGGACCGTTACATAAAATCCCCCGATCTTTAAGTGTTGGCAACAAATCCAAACTCCTTAAAAATCCTATGTAAGGCAAACAAGATAATTCTGTGGGCCAGTTTGTGATCTTGGGTCTACATACAACCTGCTCCATAAGGTATGTAACTATTCTGTGTGTGGCTATTTGAGCTTAATTAAAACTGAACAAAAATTAAAAATTCAGTTCCCCAGTCACACCAGCCACATCTCGAATGCTCAAAAGCCACATGTATCCGTGGCTGCCATATTGGATAACACAGATATAGAACATGCCCAACCATGCAGAAAATTCTCTTGGATCATTTAGTCTAAATGATCCCTAAGGTAACCTTCAGCTATTAAAACTCTAACTAATGACAAAATAAATGAACTGTACTTTCTGAATTGATAGGAAACACACCTCCTGGAATTTCATTGCATAATTGTAACACAAAAAGCTTGGTGTCATCATTTTTTCTTCTCCTTGACGAATTTCCTCCACTTACATTTAAATTGGTTTCAACAGATTGGTTAACAAAAACAAAGTGGTAGTTTCTTTTTTTATTATTATTTAAAAAGTTTTTTTAAACATTTATTTCTTTTTGAGAGACAGTGAGACAGAATGCAAATGGAAGTGAGGCAGAGAGAGGAGACAGAGGATCCGAAGCAGGCTCCAGGCTCTGAGGAAGCGATCAGCACAGAGCCCGATGCAGGACTCGAATCCACGAACCGTGAGATCATGACCTGAGCTGAAGTCGGGCACTTACCCGCCTGGGTCACCCAGGCGCCCCTACAAACTGATAGTTTTTAATTTGCTTCAACATGGGAGGTAAATTCTTGAGTTATTTAATTAACAGCAATTTGAAATCTAACCTTGTCTGAAAAGGAGGATATGGGATTGAAGAAGGGAAAAGCCCTATTTTCTGTTGCTTAAAACTTACTTCTCCTCTACTAGATAAAGTTTTATTGCCATATGGAGCTTTTAATTGCCTGTGCAAGACCCTATATCATGACCACTAGCACTGTTTTAGATTACAGGTCATTACACTTTGCTATAAAGAACCAGATAGTAAATGTTTTCAGCCTTGGGGACGACACAGTTTCTGTGACAGCTGCACCTCTCCCTCATGACATGAAAGCAGTCATGGACGGCGCGTACACAAATGGGTATGGGCTGTGTTCCAATAAAACTTCACCTTTGGACACCGACATGTAAATTTCATAGAACTTTCAAGGGTCATGAAATAGCCTCTGTATGCATTTAAAAGAGCCGAAACCTTTCTTAGCTTGGGACCATACCAAAACACAGCGTGCGGGATTTGGCCCACAGACTGGGGTTTGCCAACCCCTCCCCAAGTTCCGGAGGCTCTCTGATGGAGAGATGGGTGGGCTTCGAGCCAGGGAGGGTTGCGCTCTGGCACATGTAAATGATTCACTGGGCATTTATCCAATGTAAGTTCTATACTTAACTAATACTGTTCAGGAATGGAGGGACAGACCGCATAGGTTCTTTTCTGTTCTTTTTCTTATTTATAGACTCAAACTTCGTTATTCACGGATTCCGTAGTTGCAAACTCATCTACCTGCTAAAATTTCCCAGCAACCCCGAAATCAAACCTGTGCTGCGTTTGCCGTCCTTCTCAGACAGGTACGGAGGGCCAAAAAATTTGAGTCGCCCTTCGAGCAAGGCCTTAGCTAAGGTCAAGCAAGATGACCCCCTGCCTTCTTGTTTCAGTGCACAGACCATAAACGAGCGTCCTTTTCGTGGTCTTTTTAGCACAACGTTTTTTTTTTTTTTTTTGCACTTTTGTGTTTTTGGTGGTGACTTTGCTGTTTAAAAATGGGCCCAAAGCATAGCACTGGAGGGCTGGTAGGCGTTCCTAAGCATAAGAAAACTGTGATGTACCCTCTTCAGAAAATGTGTGTATTGGACAAGTTTCATTCAGGCGTAAGTAAGTTACAGTTTTGTTGGCCATGAGTTCAGTGTTAACGGATCCACAATACAGAGTGAATAAAGCATCTTCGAACAGAAACACACATAAAACGAGGTTATGTGTTGATTGGTTAATGAGGATGTTGTGACCAGAGATTCACAAGAGCCTAACCCTATATTTCCCCTACGAGCTGTTTCAGCATTCGCGAATTCGGGGCTCATGGCAACTTGCTACAATGAAACGATCAGAAAAAGTAAGAACTGGCAGTCTGTTTTTACTGACATTAAGAAGAAGTGCCGTGAGGATTTCACACACGTCCTTTCTCCTTATAAATTGCCTTTAAGGCTTCCTGAAGAAGGTTGAAACTATTTTATTTTTTTTTAATGTTTATTTAGTTTTGAGAGAGAAAGAGAGAGAGATGGAACATGAATAAGGGTGGGGGGTGGGGATGGGAGAGGACATAGAGAGAGGGAGACACAGAATCTGAAGCAGGCTCTAGGCTCTGAGCTGTCAGCACAGAGCCTGACGCAGGGCTCGAACCCACCAACTGAGATCATGACATGAGCTGAAGTCAGATGCTTAACCCACTGAGCCACTCGGCTGCCCCATTTGAAACTACGTTAAAAGAAGCTTTTGGGGGCGCCTGGGCGGCTCAGTCGGTTAAGCATCTGACTTTGGCTCAGGTCATGATCTCATGGTTTGTGAGTTCGAGCCCCGAGTGGTGTTCTGTGCTGACAGCTTGGAGCCTAGAGCCTGCTGCAGATTCTGTGTTTCCCCCTCTCTCTCCCTCTCTGCCCCTCACATGCTCATGCTCTCTCTCTGTCTCTCAATAAGAAATAAAACATTAAAAAATTTTTTAAATTTAAAGAATAAATGAAGTTTTTGGGTTACGTCATGATTTTAGGTTTCCATGATTCCCTAGTTTCTGGCTCTCCAGATAAATGGGCTGTTGCCTGGGCATATGGTATAGAATCTGTTTTCACTAAATTCTTCACCTGTAAATGATTTGAAAGCTCACAAACTATGCTCCTACTAGTAAAACATCCCGAGACTAAAATCCCGGCAGGATTCTCTCACGGACTTGGCAGGTGAACGTTGGCCCTGTCGTAAATATCCAACACAGTTTTAGAGACTATCTGAGTGTTATTAAATATCAATCATAAGTAATAGCCTAAACCTAAGTCTTCACTGTTAAGTCAACCAGGGTTTTAAAGGCGACCTGGCGCCTTTATTATGGGTTATGATTTTCATTTGCAAACGTTGCATAAAATGCACCATCGTTGTCCTCTGGAAACGCATCATGTGAGGTGGGCCAGCAGGGGAAGTTATTTGGAAAAGGAAGAGGATGTTGGGAGTTGATACGTCTGAGAGGTGAAGTGGGGGCAGAGCCACAGGGGGAAAAAAAAGTTGCAAATGCACTTAAAAGAATATTAACGAGTAAGCTGATGTGTCTTCTGAACACATACACCTGTTAATGACTAACTTCTGACTGAACAAAGTCTTTTTGGGATTGCTGATGTAATCACTGGCATTGACTGAGCTCTTGATCGTGACCTTGGCCTCTTCCTTGAGCATTTCTAAATACTAGATGACATGATAGTGCTGACTATATGCCGGGCACTATTCTAATAGGCCACTTTAAGTATATTAACCCATTTAATACCCAAATAATTATATGAGGTAGGCACGGTTACTGCCATCTTCATTTTAAAGATGATAAAACGGAGACAGAGACTTGCCCAGGGTCACGGCCCATAACCGGCAGAGCCAGGATTTAAACTCGGGGAGTTTTGTTCCAGAGTCCTTTTCCTTGACCATTATTGCTACGCTGCCTCTCAAGAAAGCCCTGGATAATCGTGGAAGAAACTCAGCTCCAATATAAAAGGGATTTTTACGGTGGCTCCATTTCTGTTTTCCTCCGTCCTTTTTTTCTCCCTCTCTCTTTCAGTTCTAATGTTCACATGCGACATTCCTCATTTTCGATAAAAAATATATAGTACTTTAACCACTATCATACTCAAGATTGAACAGTTCTAGGGGGGCCTGGGTGGCTCAGTCGGTTAAGTGGCTGACTTCGGCTCAGGTCATGATCTCACCGTCTGTGAGTTTGAGCCCCGCATCAGGCTCTGTGCTGATGGCTCATCAGAGCCTGGAGCCTGTTTCGGATTCTGTCTGCCTCTCTCTCTGCCCTTCCCCTGCTCATACTCTGTCTCTCTGTCTCTCAAAAAATAAGTAAATGTTAAAAATAAAAAAAGATTGAACAGTTCTAGCATTTAAAACAATTCCTCCGGGCCCCTTTGTAGTCAGCACTAGCCCCCACCGGCGACCCAGAGCCCCCACCCAGAGACCAAGGGATTGCGGCCAAGGGTCCTTGAGCCCCAAGGGGATCCTTGTACGGAATTCAAGAATGGAAGTTGGATAAGTGTAAACATTACATGTTTAAAAATTTTTCTTCCCTAGCTTCTATTTAAAATAAGCATTCCTTCAGTTATGAATGTGAGTAACGAACTGCAGAAATATTGGCAGAACCTGCCACTCCGTCTCAGTAGAAGTCAGAGAAAGTCTTGGATAGCGTTTCCATAGTGACCTCCATCCCCAAACACTGTTTACACTCCTGACTAGTTTGAAATTATGGTATACCACATCTTGCGACTGAGTGCATTAATAAGCACCTTTGTTATTATATCACAATTTTTAATACCACAAGTGTTTTAATAACTCTTTAAATATCATTAAATTTAAATTGAACCTTAAAACTGTTCTCTGTGAAAGCACTCAACTACCTGAAGGATATTTCGGCAGACAGAGTCCCTGCTAACTTACTCTACCATCATCTGAACCAACATTTGCCCAGAATGCAAGATACAGAAATGATTTTAATCCAATCACTGCCCAGGCTGATGGAGGAATTATGCATCTTCTTTTCTTAGACTGAGCCCTGCTCCTTCGCAGACAAAGGCCCCTGTTGCCTTCTCTCGAGGAGGACTGCCAAGCAGCACTACCGGCCTCTTCTATGGGGCTCTGCATGGAACGGGGAGACCTCCTCTCTCCAAGCACTTTGCAGCCTGCCGCAGGGCTCACAGAGACCATACACACCTTCTTCCGAAGAAGAGGAACCAGCCGTCTGTGAGCTCCAGATGGACTCAAGTGGGAGTGAGGTGTCAAGGCACAACACTTAACTCTAAAAATTAGGCAGAAGCTGAGAATTCGCCTTCTCCAATGGTTTGGAATCATTCTGTGATCGGGACTGTATGATTGAGAGTCAATGCTCATACTATAGTCTGTCACCCCCAAATCAGTGATTTCCTTCTTAATCAAATTTTTAAGCTTATTTATTTATTTTGAGAGGGAGGGAGGGAGGGAGGGAGAGAGAGAGAGAGAGAGAGAGAGAGAGAGAATGCCAAGCAGGCTCCACACTGTCAGGTCAGCACAGAGCCTGATGTAGGGCTCGGTCCCACAAACTGTGAGATCATGACCTGAGCTGAAATCAAGAGTTGGATACCTAACCGACTGGGCCACCCAGGTGCCCCATTAACTTGTTAATGTAAAAAACAAATCAATGGAAAAAGAAAGATGTGAATAGGCAATTTCCTAAGGGGTAGAAATGGCCAACAAATATAAGAAAAAAACCTTGATTTCACTGATAATCAAGAATAAATATTATGTGAATAAGATGCAATATTTCTTTTATCAAAATGTCAGAAGCAGAATTATTTTTATAAGACAATGGAATCAATGTAAGACATATGTTGACTCTCTTAAATCCCAATGTGGAAATTCCTATTTGGAATAAAAACAGCTCTTTTGAAAATAAAAAGATGAATTTGAAATTTGCTCAGGTGGACTGGGTTGATTTCTGAAGCTGATTTCAAGAGGCAAGACTAAAAGAATGTGAGATTCTAAATCACAGATCACATAAAGGCAATATAAAAAAATCAGAGATGCTGTCAATAATAACTTCACATTTTGGTCCTTAGTGCTTAGTCACTGTGCCAGACTTGACTTTGAACTAGGAGAGTGGCAGATGAACCAGTGCTTTCCAAGATTTCCTGGTCTTATTATTTTCCACAGTGTTCTTACCTCTCTTCAGTACTCAATTTCTCATTTGCAGTATTTCCATAATGCTTTCTTAACGATTAGCCAATGCATCAGTGTCACTTTGTCCTCACGCTTCCTCAAGCACATGGCTTTCATTGCAAAAGCAATATTGGTCAGAGAGGACATCTAGTCCGTGTGAATCAATTCTGCGCCCATTAGAATATGGATGGAGTTCAATTCAACAGGAAACAGAAGCTAGAGAAGTGGCGGGAAAGTTGAACTTGCTGCTCGCCATTTTGAGCCCCGTTCCCCTGAGGGGAAATGCACCTGGTGGTCTGGGAAACGGCTGAGGAAGTAGCATGGTTACTCTGGTCACACAGCGCACCCCGCTGGCCACTGCGGAAACTTCGGCTCCCCTGCACAATTTTAAAATTCCATATCGACTGCTGGTCGACCACCTACATTTCATCTCTCATCAGTTTGGAATTCAAGAGCCATGGCTGCCTTTGCCCTCACCTTTCCTGGGGGCTTCAGCTGAAACACCAGGGCTTTCAAAGAGGAATAATAACAATAGTGTCATTTTGGCGGTAAGTGAATTAGTTACACGTCCTATTCCATTAAATCCACCTGATGCTGCTTAGACTTGGTACAAAATAGATGCACAATAACATGAATTTTATAAATGAATCACAACATGATAGGTATTATTACTGCCTCTGTTTTTCAGAAGGCTTGGCGGGGTTAAGGAGAAATTCACCAAAGCCTCTAAAATAATTAAATATGCAGCAAAGAATGGAACCCCAGCTAACTCCAGAGCTCAAGCTTAGTGACTACATTGTATAGCCCTTCTTATTCCTGAATGGGAAAAGAAACAAAACAAAACAAAACAAAACACCTGTCGGATGACAATTTGTTTCAAAGCCTACCATAACAGGTTAGGCCTTTTAATGCCTGACGCTTGCTGAAGTTCGACAGAGAACAGAGGCTATCTCCTGAGCAGTTTGTACAAACTCAACCGCAAGGACATGCTAATCAAAATGCGGCCTAAGTACATGATATTCATGTCAGTCAGAAGTTAAACAAGAGAATGGGCCAAATTTGTAGCCTCTGGCACCTGCTGAGAGGTAAGGTGCGATGTCTGTCCAGGAATCTATAGATAAGGTATGGATAAGGCTTGGATGGGCTTAGAATAGAGACTTTCAGGACTGTGGATCTAAAATAGACCTAAAAATTTCTTTTAAGTTTATTTATTTTGATAGAGAGAGAGCACATTCACAAGTGGGTGTGGGGCAGAGAGAGAGAGAATCTCAGTGTGGCAGGCTCCACACTGTCAGCACAGGGCCCAACACAGAGCTTGAACTCACGAACTGTAAGACCATGACCTGACCTGAGCCAAAATCAAGAGTTGGACACTCAACTGACTGAGCCAGCCAGGTGCCCCTAAAATAGACTTTTTAAAACGTGTGTCTGTCTGTCTGTCTGTCTGTGCTTTCGGTAGAGGCTACCAGAGATGACATTCATCTGAGAGAGTCACCACAGAAGGTTCCACAGGGATGTGGAATTTATATCCTAGGCCTGGATGAGAGAATTTTTCCATTCTCATTGACAGCAATCTGCTCGTAATGCTTGCCTGGAGCCCAGTGTCAGGAAGGACTGTGGGACTGGTCCTGAGTTTTACGAAGAAAGCATGCTTTGCTGATTAATAAAGTGTGCCCTGGCAAGTGACACGAGGGTGACACATTTACTGCACATTTAATCATGACTAGAACCTTCATGGAACTGCCATATGAGTTCATCACCACAGAGGTAGCTCAGAGCTGCCAGCCAGGACTGAGAGGAAAGATCGAAGGGCAGACCTAGGAAATTCAAAGTAGAGAATAATTTCACCTGTGAAAACGTTCAGGCCTCTGAGATTTATCCTCAGTTGTGAGAAGGTGAGCCCGTAGACGGTCTGGGGGTCAAGATGCCAGGTTGCTTAGCTGAGAAACAGGAGGGAAAAAGAGCCAGCAAGATGGCTGGGAACTTGTATTCCATACTGGCCTGGGAGAGTTTAGCAGATGTGCTATTTCTTCAGCGCAGCTCATGGATTTGGGAAGTGTGGCGAGAGAGCTTCTCATTTTTCTTATGTCCTTTCTTCATCCCTTGAAAGTTTTGAGCAAAGTCTGCTTGAAAATGTCAGCCTGGCCCATGTATGCGGAGGGAAAATAAAGTTTTGGCCAACGTTTGTCAGAATATAAATGGGAAGGGACTGCCCCCTGGTGGTAGGTTTGGAAAATCCCTACTCATGTCCCAGGTTCCCAAAAGTGTTCCACAAAGCCCTCAACCGCTCATGATCTTCCATGGGAGCATAGTGTTAAAAGAACTCTGGGAAACAACTATTATATAATCTATACTAACATATTATTTAATATTATACATATGATTTCCCTTTCTTGGAAATTCACAATATTAAAAGAATTTTTGTTCATGTCTATTTATTTTTGAGAAAGACAGACAGTGACTGGGGGGACGGGCAATGAGAGAGAGAGACTAAATCCGAAGCAGGCTCCAGTCTCTGAGCTGTCAGCACAGAGCCCAGCGTGGGGCTCGAACTCCCGAAACGTGAGATCGTGACCTGAGCTGAGCCAGATACTTAACCCACTGAGGCACCCAGGAGTCCCAAAACAATATTTATTATTATGTTAAGTCTCTAAAAAAAGCACCCCAGTAAAGAAATACTAACTCCTTTTAACTCAGCCTTTCCTAAATTTATTTGAACATAGATTATTTTCTCAGTTAACCTAAGGGTGTAGGAGGCATGAATCCGAAGATGAAAGAAAGAATATAAGGATATAAGAATCTTCTTCCAAAATGGAGATACCCTCTCCAGAGCTTTTCCCTGATAAAGCCTAGAAAACATACATTTTTGTGTGTCGCATTCTCCTGAACCTCCTTCAAGACTGGCATTACTAAAAAGCCGGAAAAATGTTAAAGAATAATTTCCAGCTGGAGATGAATTATTTACAGATTTCAAGGCACAAGCTTTTACTGGAGAAAAGTTAAGAGAGTATTGATACTCTTAAGCTTTTCAGGTATAACTACCCAGTAGAAAGTCTAGGCATGCTCCCACAGTATATAGACAGCTCCCCTGATGCCACTAGACGGGAAACAACTACCAGACGGTTGTCCAGGGTTAGACACCAGCTTTACCTCTCACCAGCTGTGTAACCTTAGGCATTACACAGCCTCTCTGTTCTCAACGTCCTTCCTCGTCTCCGAAATGGAAATAACAGCGTTTCCTAGTTCTGTTGAAGACTAAATGAGTTAATATGCGAAAGTCTTAAAAGAATGCCTGGGAGCTGGCTAGTAATTTGTTTCTGAATCTGCACTGCTCAAGTCAGAAGTATCGTTTAAAGGATCATTGAAAAGGAAAATATTTTTTTTCCCCTTTGAAAATATTGTTCTTTCATTTTGGGCCATGAGACCATGATGAAGTTTTGGCTGACTATCACTAAAGCGGATTAGGGTGATAATTTAGCTATTAACTTTTTTTATTTGGAAATACTTGGGAAGTTTTCCTCTTAACGTTTTTCAAAGTTATGATAAAACACATAGAAATCCATTCTAATCATGTTGGAGTGTACAGTTTTGGGGCAGGAAGTACATTCATATTGTCGGGCAAACATCATCACCGTCCTTTTCCAGAATGTTCTCCTCATCCCCAAACGACACACTGTAGCCATTAAGCAGTGATTCCTCATTTTCCCTTCCCCCTAGCCCTTGGCAACCACCATTCCATCTTCGGTCTCTATGAATTTGACTAGTCTAGGAACCTCATATAAACGGAATCGTACAATATTTGACCTACTGTGTCTGGCTTATTTCACTTAGCAGAAAGTCCGAAAGGTTCTTCCATATTGTACCGTGTGCCAGAATTTTCTTCCTTTTGAAGGCTGAATGGTATTCCATTGTATGTATAGACAACATTGTGTTTATCAATTCACCTGTCATTGGATGCTTCGCTTGTTTCTACCACTGGCTGTTGTGAATAATGCTATGAACGCTGGTGTACAGAAGTCAGTACACCAGTACAAAAGTCTCTGCTTACAATGCTTTGGGTATACAACCCAGACATGGACTGCTGGATCATATGGTAATTCTAGTTTAATTTTTTTTATTTCAAAAAAATTTATTTAATGTTTATATATTCATTTTGAGAGAGAGAGAGAGAGGGAGAGCGTGAGCAGGGTAGGGGCAGAGAGAGGGGGAGTGAGGGAATCTAAAGCAGTTAGTGCAGAGCCAGGGCAGGGCTCGAACTCACAAACCATGAGATCATGACTTGAGCCGAAATCAAAAGTCGGACGCTTAACCAACTGAGCTACCCAGGCACTCCAATTCCAGTTTAATTTATTTTGAAGAATCGCCATACTGTTTCCCACAATGACTGCACCATTTTACATTCCCACCAAAAAAGCACAGAATTCCAATTTCTCCACAGCCTCACCATGTGTTTTTAAAAATACATTATAATAGCCTTTCTAATAGATGTGAAGTGGTATCTTATGAAGGGATTTGATTTGCATTTTCATAATGATCATTTAACATTTTTAAATGGTTTTCAAGCAGACTTCCGTAGGAAGGACACATATTTTAACCTCTATCATTCACCTTGCCATTTAGATTTTCTTACATGCATATATATTGCTGATGACTTTAAAGTTATTTCTTGCTTCGAAGGGAATAAAAAACTTGCATCTGTTTTCTATTTAATTAAAGAAAATGTTTAACCGTGAACTTTGAAGAATGGAGATGAGAGCTTTTAATATTCAACACCGTATAATACGTTTCCTGTGTGAC
This sequence comes from Paguma larvata, assembly GCA_030068075.1. Taxonomy (NCBI): domain Eukaryota; kingdom Metazoa; phylum Chordata; class Mammalia; order Carnivora; family Viverridae; genus Paguma; species Paguma larvata. The sequence continues at coordinate 35,084,712 of CM057842.1, forward strand.
TCTCTTTAGAAAAATCACGCAATAATTTTGAAATTAAAAAAAAAAACATCTTTAAAAATAAGACAATTTTAAAAATAAGAGCCATCATTTTGTGAGACTTCAGAGCCAAAAGAGAGTCTGTTTGTTTCCTTGTTTTAATCAAGCTTCAACAGGAAATTCAAGTACCAGCAGCAACACATCAAATTCCTCAACATTTCGTGTTCTGAACGCCATTCTGTCCCCAGGCAGCGCTTTCAAACCCGGTTCCTCACACCTAATCATTGCCTATAACATGCTTGAGAAGAGGCTTAAATTATTTGTTTTTTAATTTGCTAATTATTATATATTTTTTCCTTAAATGTAATTTAACCACACTGTTTTATCCAAAGTCTAGAAGCTATGGATTTTCCAGGGGCTCAGAAAGATTATTCCAGAGCTGAAAAACAAGCAAAGAAACTGACTGACTTCTGAATATGAAAGGAAAATTACCCAATTTAAGGTAAAGATATTTAAATTTAATACCTACAAAAATTAACCTACTGTCAAACTCTGTTAGTTGATAAACTGTAGCTTATATTAAATGACATTATGTTTTAAAATAATTTCACATTACATTTTTTACTTGGCATGAATCATCAAGGACACATGATGAATCCTGAAGACTTACAGCCAATAATAAACCAACTGAGTTTCTTATAATAAATGATTTCAAAGTAAATTAAAAAGTCTTTAAAAAGGGAAGAGAGTAAACAATTATCTCTAAAGTGGGATACATGGGTGTTTTCATATGCTTGATATCAGGTAGGGTGGGTATCTAAATGTAAAAATTACAAGGGCTGACAAATTATCTTTAAATGTCCATCATTGGAATAACACCAGTTAAAACAAATTCGACACATTAAAAACCTCTGCCTTTCAAAAGACACCATTGAGAAAAAGAGAAAACAGGGCAGACACTGGGAGAAAATATTTGCAAAGTATACATCTGAGAAAGGACTTGCATCCAGAATATATAAAGAAAATTGCATATGAAAACAAAACACCTGGGGCGTTTGGCTGGCTCAGTCAGTAAAGCATCTGACTTTTAATTGGGATCATGAGTTTGAGTCCCCCGTTGAGTGTAGAGATCCCTTAAAAAACATAAAACTTAAAAAAAAAAGAAAATGAAATACCCACTTTTAAAAAATGCACAAAAGATTGAATAGGTTCACTGAGAACATACACAGATGACAAGTTAGAACATAAAGATATTCTATATTAGTTGTCTTTAAGGGAAAAGCAAATTAAAACCACGAGTTACTACTACATTCCTATTAGAATGAATAAATGGAAAAAGACTAGTCATACTATGTACTGATACCGGGGTGAAGGAACTGGAACTCTATTTCAGGGCAAGTGGGAGTGTAAAATGGTACAACCACTTGGGAAAACAGTGTGATGATTTCCCAAAAAGTTCATCATATATCTACCAGAGGATCCAGCCCCTCCACTCCTAGATATTTACCCAAGAGAGCTGAAAGCCTATATCCACATAAAGACTTGTGCATGAATACGCATGGTAGCATTATTTGTAATAGTGAAAAACTGGAAACGACCCAAACATCCATCGATGGTGAATAAATCAACAAATGGAGGTTATTCAGGTAATGGACTACAACGCAACAATAAAAAAGAATGGAACATTATACAGAGTACGGCACGGATGATTCTCAAAATAATTATACTGAGTGAAAGACGCCAGACAAAAAAATTTGTAGTGTAGGATTTCATTTAGATAAAATTGTAGGAAACGCGACTAATATACAGTGATAGAAACAAGATCCGTGGGGGCCTGGGGTAAGAGAGGAGCTGGGAAGGGCAGGAAGGAGGGATTACGAAGGTACATGAAGAGACTTTTGGGAATGAATGGATGTTGTCATTAACTTGGTTATGGTGATGGCCTCATGAGTATAAACATAGGCCAAAACTTACCAAGCCGCCCACTTTATTTTTTTATTTTTCATTTTTTGGCTTCTCAGCTCTAAGCTGCTGCTTGATTTTATTGCCTAAGCAGTGCCAAACATGCAACAGAAAGCAAGACACTTAGAGTTCCCAGAGGATCCTCTTTCTTAATTATATTTGAAAATATTTTGCCAGTTTCAGCATCCTTCCATCCCTCTCTGTGCCTTTTTTTTTTTTGTTTCCTTGAGACAAAACTGACATACAGCTCCGTATAAAGTTAAGGTGGACGGCACAATGACTGGACATACACATATTGTGAAATTATTACCACGGTAAGTTTCGTTAGCATCCCCCCCTTATAAAGTTACAGCATGTTTTCCTCAAATTTGACACTTCGTTTTTTGTTTTGTTTTGTTTTTAAAGTAAACTCTGTGCTCAACCCGGACTCGAACTCGCGACTCACAGGCTCTACTGACTGAGCCACCAGGCACTCCTCAAATTTTACCCTTTAAATATGTGCAGTTTAAGTGCTGGTCAGTTCTACCTTATTAAGAAAGCTATTAGAAAGCTCTTAATGGTGACAATTAAACAAGGTATAGTAAGTAAGTAATCTCTACTCATCCGACACCATTCATGAGACCATCTCCTTGAGGTTCCCAACATGAAACGCATGTCCCTCCAGACACTCTCTTTACTTATATGAGCTTGTGATGACGTTATAGGGTTTACACATTTCGCAAAATGGATGACCCATTAACATGCTATTTTCATAGGATTTTACTAGCGTTTAAAAAAAAATCTCTTCTTTTTTAAAAGAGTGTTCTGATATTAAGTCTCATTATTTTATAGCCAACATGCCTTAGAGGGTTGACCAACAGAGGGGATGTAAAATGACAGATAGAAGGCTCTTCCTGTGCAGGAAATTACTAGATCGAGGAGTCAGTCTTCTTGGAGGGAGGGATAAGATCAAGATCTTTCTACACCGAGAGCCTGTTTTCCACAAGATGTAATTTAATCTAGAAAAGGAAACCGATTTCTTGTTTTCACTTGTAATTAAATTCTCACTCCAGGTTAAACATTGCGCAGGGATGTGAGATGTGAGCACATTCACCTGGAAACAGACCTTCCAGGATGGTTCTGGTTGCAAACTAGAACATGGCGCCAACTCTAGGGTTTTACCACACGTCAGGATGACTTAAAAAAACAATCCTTCAATTCAAAAACCGTTAAAATCTATGCTTACTATGAAAAATGCAAAAAATATACAAGGATACGGGATAACATTTCCTTCTCTCCTGCTCTGCCCCTAATTGCATCGTTAGACAATCACTGTCAACAATCGGAAGGTGTCTTTTCAGACTCTGTGGTCCCTGTGGGCACACGTGTGTGGAGGTCTGCTTTTTTTGTCCACTCATCAGCTTTTTCTTTCGAGTTATAAAAAATTCTGATAAAATAGATACGACAAACATCTGCCATTTTCATCATTTTTCAATGTACAATTCATTGGCATTAATTACGTTCACAATGTTGTGCCACCATCACCACTCTCTATTTCCAAGACTTTGTCATCACCCCAAACAGTAGCCATTGATCCCATTAATCGTTAGCGCCCCCTTCCTCCCTTGTCCCAGTTCCTGGCAATCTCTCCTTGCTCTCTGAATTTGCCTAGTCCAGACAAGTCATAGAAGTCGAACAATACAATGTTTGTCCTTTTCTGTCACTTATTCTAATGTTTTCAAGTGTTTTTTTTTTTTTCATTTTCTTTAATGTTTATTTTAAGAGAAAGAGAGAACGTGAGTGGGGAAGGGGCAAAGAGAGCAAGAGAGAGAGAGAATCCCAAACAGGCTCCGAGCTGTCAGCGCAGAGCTCAACATGAGGCTCGAACTCATGAACCGTGAGATCGTGACCTGAACCAAAATCAAGAGTTGGACACTCAACTGACAGAGCCCCCCAGGTGCTCCTGTTTTCAAGGTTTATTCATATTGTAGCATGTAGCAGAAATTCATGCCTTTTTATGGCTAAAGAATATTCCATTGAAGACCAAATTTTGCTTTGTCCATTCGTTGGCTGATGGACACTTGAGTTGTGTTCATTTGCTTTTAAAAGACGTGATCACAATAGACACCATTTTGGGAGACCTTCCCCTTTCAGTTAATACATTTCAGGGCTACAATGTCCTATTGGCTGGAAATACCATTACTGGTTTACTCCTCTTCTATTAATAGATGTATAGATTGCTGCCATACTTTTGCTATTAAAACAGTACTAGAACGAACGTACCTGTACACACGGTGTTTTGTATCCATACGGTTTGTCTGGAAGATAAACTCCTCAGAGTTCTATTATCTGGTATTAGTGGGAATGTGCATTTAACACTTTGATAGATAGTGCCAAGTTAGCTTCCAAAACTATCGCCCCGGTGGACACTCATCGACAGTGATTACGAGAGCCTTTTTGTCCATGTCTTTCCCACAAGGGGTTTTTAGAACTTCTTTCATCCTTGCGAGTGTGACAGGTGCACTTGGTTATTTAAATAAGGTATACTATAATCAGGGATGATATTCAGAAGAAATGCAGCTATGCGGCTGCACTCGATATTAAAATACTAACATTTTCTCCGTAGTGTTTGGAAACTGATCACTGCCGGGAGCCCTCCCCTCGAACCCCACTGGTCTCCACACAATCCAGCAACTGAAGGGAAACACCCTGCCTGGCACTACGGCCCAAACGCATTTAAGTTGCTCCTTCTTTGTGCCGAGCGGTTACCGTTTACAATCTTTCTCCTGCCTCCGTGAGTCTAAATTTTTTCTGAGACCCATTGATGATCTCCTTGCTCTAATTCTGACCTCTAGTTCTGTAGAGCAATCGTCTGTCTCAATTATAAGACCTGTGCTCCTGAGATCAGGGACTCTGCCCTTCTCATTCATTCTTTCACCCCCAGAATGGTTTTCAAGTACGTCAGATACAGCATCTGCCGGGCCAGGATCCCAGAATGTTACTGTGAAAACACCTTCTCGGGCCTCACAGAACTTACAGACCAGTAAGAAAGGTAGGAAAAATAACTGAAGAAGCAAATTAAGAAAAGAATTCCCATTAAGAATGAGTGCCGTAAAGGAAACGGGCTCTGATGACGAGTTAATGAACAGTTCACTTCTGCCCTCATTGCCTATCTGTATGTCTTCTCTTATACCTACTTTATTTTATTTTTTTAATTTTTGAAAAATGTTTATTTTTGAGAGAGAGAAAGAGAGAGTGCAAATGAGGGAGAGGCAGAAAGAGAGGCAGAAAGAGAGGGATCCAAAGCAGGCTCCAGCCTCCAAGCTGTCAGCACAGAGCCCGATGCAGGGCTCAAACTCACGAACCGTGAGATCACGACCCGAGCCGAAGTCAGACACTCAACCGACTAAGCTCCCCAGGCACCCCAATTATACCTCCTTTAAATAGTCAAGTTCATCACCTGTCAGACTGGCAAGGATGAAAAAATTTTTGAATACTCCTCGTTGTAAGGATATGGACAAAAATGGTCTTATAGTTACTGTAGACGAGAATGATGACAAATGTAACAGTGATATTTTTGGAAGAGAGTGTCATGGGGGTGTCTCCTTAGCAGACAGGTCTAAGATGAGAAGGAAAATGCAAAGGAGTCAGGCGCAGGGAGGGAGAGCATACAGGCTGCACTGGGTAGTGTGTGCAGAGGCTCACGGGTAGTGTGGCACACAGGTAGTGTGTGCAGAGGCTCACGGGTAGTGTGGCACACAGGTAGTGTGTGCAAAGGAGCCATTGTGATTGAAAGGGTCAGGAAGAAGGTATGAATGAGCACGGAATGCTAAGTGGGAAAGCTTGGAGATAAATCCGGCTCGGGCCGGATCACACCATGCCTTGCAGATCACAGTCAAGATTCTAAAAGGACCCTATTTGTAATTTAAGATCCTACATCACTTAAGTTTGTATTCTCCACTTCTTCCCAAAGTACCTAAGTGACTAAGAGTTTGAGAGACACACTGAGCCCCCGTAGTTTCTTTTCTCCTTCCTAGTGCTCACGGGTTCCCGAGATACCAGTGTGGACGGCGCCTCCGTGCCCAGGGTTAGACATGTTCGCCTCCACTTCCTCTGCATCTTTTAGGTCCTCTCCCTCGCTACTCTACAAAAAACAAACAACAGAGATTTCCATCTCTGAAGGATGCTTTATTTTACTCAATGATACCATCAGCTACTCATTATTCAGCACTTTCTGTGTGCTCGAAGCACCATTCTCCCAAGTGGTTCGTATATATTAACTCATTTCATCCACTCATCCTCATCTACTAAAGAAAACCGAGGCGAAGGAAGATGAGCCATTTTGACCACAGCCATGGAAGTGGTCAATGGAAGAGGAAGAATCTTGAATCCGTGCCCTTGACTGCTTAATGACAGTCCTCTCCAGCAGGGGCTGGCACGTGGGAACTGCAATCCACCTGGTTATTGCATTCAGGGAAGCATTTTGAGAGACTGTGTAAATGCTGTCCTTACCTGTTGTACGTTCTACTTGTATACAACTCATACTTTTCACACTATACATTAACACCCTTTAAATCAAATACGGACTGTGTCAAATATGGACTTCTGAGATCGACTAATGAAGAAACATCCTGAGTCACCAGAGGGTAGCCCTGGCCATGAGCCTGGCAGTTTGGTTTCCAGTTTGGGCTGCCAGTGAAATATTTCAATTCCCCCTCTTATTACATTGTAAACAGCAGTGGAAAAGAGGGGGGAAAAGCCCAAAGTATTAACACTAAAGGTAGAGAGCACACCTTTGCCACAAGAAAGCTAAGGATGAAAATCACTGCATGCATAAAAATAATCAACTCTTAGCTTGCTCAGTTGCTGCGCTGGTCAACTGTTCAACTGAGAACAAAAAGATAAGAACTTTACAACTGTGCGTATAAAACATTGGAAATATATTGTAGGAAATGGGTCAACGGCACAGTACAGTTAGCACCCTGCTTATTTTGGTTTCTGTTTGTTTTGCTCTCTGAAAAGAGAACCCCTTTATAAAAGGTAAGTCCATTACTCAACTTTTGGGCATTTAGCTTTTATTTGAGAATAGGGAACTAACTGTATGTACTAATTTTCTTCCTCGTTGCTAGAATACAAATATTTTGACGGTAGGTCGTATTACGTATCCTGTTCTAGCCTATCCTATCCCCACTTGACAAGTCCATGTGCACTCACACACAGACATGTAGAAGCCCGCTTTCCTGTTCTCACCATCAGTGTTCAGCGTTGACAGGTGTCCAGTTACCTTGACTAGTAGGTGTTCTCTTGACTTCCTCTTGTGTTCACTGTAATAATCTTCGGATTTTGTTGGCCATGCATAGATGTCATCTTTTTCTTTCACGCATTCTTTCTTCTGGATTTCTCACCAAAGCCTGGAACCCAGAAAAGAGACGCTCCTTAATTTCTGTAGGCACCCAAGAAAGAACTAGAGATCTCCAATCAGTGACACTTCTAATTTATTTCGAATTTTCCCTTGGCTGGCTACAGTTTAATCACCGTTTTAGAAATTTACCTAATGAGACTGAAAATAGAGATATCTCCACATACAAATGCAATTGAGGCTATTCTCAACAACTAAATGATGAGGCCCCCGACATAAAGCATTTCATTGAATAGATGGTGTTACCGTCTCTGTAGGAGGAGATTCTGTTGGGCTAAGAGTTACCCACAGTAGTTAAATTCAGGGCGATGAAAGCGGGAGCGATCAATAAAGCATCACCGTGGAATCCATGTTCCAGAATTACTGGAACCAGGATAGCACTCTCAAATGTCATTTTTAACAGATGTCCGTTGTGGAAAGAATGAAGTGCATGTCATGAATACTGATTAAATTTGGTGTGTGTGTGTTGCGCCCTGAGATGCTCATTTCATATGTATTTGTCATTTTCCCTATAAATGAAAAGGAAACAGCTATTCCTTGGAAGTTCTCCTCAAGTCAGGAAACGCACTCCTCCTGGTCAGCTGCGGGCCAAACAGTTTCATACCCAGGAGTGTGTAAAAGGTGGACAAGAAGGCGGAAGCAGCCGGTGTGGCGTTCACTGTTTTGCCGTGTGTGGGCCAACAAAACCTGATTGTCTAACCATCTGCGCCGCACCTCCCCATTTCCCCTGACCCTCAGCTCTGCCTGGACGTGGACACGGGTGTGAGGTGGAAGACGGCGGCAGGAAGCAGAAAGATCTTGGGACGATTTGCTCATCAGCACCTGTGCTCCTGTCTCCTGACGGATGCCATATGACACATCCATCTTTTCTAACAGGGACGAGATATTCAAGGGGCTCAACCCCAATGAGAGCATGGTGTCGGCTGAGAGTTTCCTTTCTTTAAATGTTTATTTATTTATTATATTGAGAGAAAGAGCACAAGTGGGGAAGGGGCAGAGAGAGGGAGACAGAGAATCTCTGTGCTGTCAGCAGAGAGCCCGATGCAGGGCTCGAACTCACAAACCGTGAGATCATGACCTGAACTGGAACCAAGAGTTGGATGCTTAATGAACTGAGCCATCCACGTGTTCTGGCTGGGAGTTTCTTGTAGGCAATATTGTCAGTGTCCTTTTAGGAGAAAAATAGATTTGTCTTAGGAAACAAGACAAATGCAGCTTCACTTATCTCTGAATCTTAAAGCCAATAAGACCCTAATTTTTTTTCAATGTTTTCATTTATTTTTGAGAGAGAGACTGAGCGAGTGGGGGAGGGGCAAAGAGAGACAGGGAGGCACAGAATCCAAAGCAGGCTCCAGGCTCTGAGCTGTCAGCACAGAGGCCGATGCGGGGCTTGAACTCTTGAGCCAAGAGATCATGACGCTAGCTGAGGTTGGACGCTTAACTGACTGAGCCACCCAGGGGCCCCGACCCTAATTTTTATGTAAGGTGTTTTAAATTCAATATTAAAATGCTAACAAAAACTTAAATAGTGAATCTAATGTCAGCAGAGTGTAGCCACGGGACTGGGGTAGTGGTTTCGGTAGTATCAAATCAGAATGAAGACCGCTGACATCCAGCCATCTCCTTAGACCCTGTGGCTTCCAGGTAAAATACTGGGTTTAGAATACACTAAAGGAAGAGTGTAGTTCCGGCCCCTACTTTACAGTAAGATAAATGAGGCTCGGAGAGAGAGAGACGGTGACTTGCAGGAGGATATACGTGGAGAACTGGCACCATAGTGACTCCATGCATTTTCTGCTTTATCACAACATCTCTCCACAACTTCCATGGGTCCACCAGGTTACACCAGTTCCTTGACTGGGGGTTAAACCTTGTAAATAATGATCGAACAAGCAGACTGGATCACAGGGGCAGAAAAGGAGAGAAAGGCAACCGTTTCCTGAGCGCCCATCATAAGCCATTCAGTGTGCAGGGCACAGCACTAACAATGCAGCTAATGCTTCCGGGAACTGTGCAAATAATACAGGTATCGTTATCTTATGAAGATGGGGAAACCGAGTCAGGGCAATAGGATATCTTATCTGAGATGACATATGGCTAGTAAGTTCTTTGTTGTTTTTGCTTTTTTTTAAAATTTTAATTCCCATACCGTTAATGTACAGTGTCGTAATAGTTTCAGATGTATGATATAGTGATTCAACACTTCTAGACATCACTCGGTGCTCATCACGACAAGTGCACTCCTTTAATCCCCATCACCGATTTCGCCCATCTGCCACCTATCCCCCACCTCCGGTAACTGTTGGTTTATTCTCTGTAATTAAGAGTCTGCTTCTTAATTTGTCTCTCTTTTTAACTTTGCTCATTTGTTTTGCTTCTTAAATTCCACATGGGAGTGAAATCCTATGGTATTTGTCTTTCTCTGACTTTTCTTTTTTTTTTTTTTTTTTGAGCAGCAGGCAAAAGTTTATTAGAGTAAGATTAGAAAGGGAGAATAGGGGGCACCTGGGTGGCTCAGTCAGTTAAGCGTCCGACTCCGGCTCAGGTCATAATCTCACAGTTTATGAGTTCGAGCCCCACATCGGGCTCTGTGTTGCCAGCTCAGAGCCTGGAGTCTGCTTCTGATTCTGTGTCTCCCCCTCTCTCTGCCCTTCCCATGCTTGTACTCTGTCTCTCAATAATAAGTAAAAAATACTAAAAAAAATTAAAAAAAAAGAAAGGGAGAATAGTAGGAAATCTCTTTTTACAGAGGAGACATCTAAAAGTGAATTCCTCTAACTGACTTATTTCACTTTGCATTATAATCTCTAAGCTGCATCCACGTCATTGCAAATGGCAGTATTCCATTCCTTTTTATAACTGAATAATATTCCATTTTATACACACACATACATTCATCCATTCATCTACCGACGGAAACGAGAAATGCAAACTGGTGCGGCCATTCTGGAAAAACAGTGTGGAGTCTCATTAAAAAGTTAAAGATAGAACTACCACTCTATGATCCAGCAATTGCACTACTGGGTATTCACCCCCAAACACAAAAACATTAGTTCAAAGGGATACATGCACCCCTATGTTTATAGCAGCACCATCTACAGTAGCTAGTAAGTTCTGTGATTCCACGGCCTCACACACACTGACTTCCTACCTGCAGTGAGCAGCAACTGTAAACCCAGGAAATATGCATCTATTTGAAAACTCCAGAGCCCAGGAATAGAAACGGAATGGATAGTATTTGAAAGGAGACTAAAGAAGAGGAGAGAGGAAAGAGAAGCTAACGACACAATAGGAATATATTCAGCAATAACCCTTAACATGTAGGAGGGAAATGTCTTAAGATCTTTGAACACACCAAACAGGGAAATGCAATTAGAACATAAGAAGTAACTTCACCCATAAAATGCAGTGAAGGATACCTGTCATGTGAAGTACCTGCAGGTGAGCAAAGAAGTTCAAGGTCTCAGGGAGTTAGGACGGCTGAGATATGATATGATCGCCTCTTTGCTTAGGCTGTCGTAACAAATGCCATATACCGAGTGGTCTGAACAGTCTTCACAGTTCTAGAGGCTGGAAGTCCGAGATCACGGTGGCAACAAGGTTGGTTTCTCCAGAGGGGCGTCTATCTTTCTGAATTAATGTTTTTGTTTTCTTTGAGTACATACCTATCAGTGGCATTGCTAGACATACATTAATTCTACCTTTAATTTTTTGCGGGGCGTCCATACTGTTTTCCACAGTGGCTATAACCAGCTCATATTCCCATCAACAGGGCACGAGGGTTCCTTTTGCTCCACGTCCTTGCCAACACGTGTCGTTTCTCATGTTGTGGATTTCAGCCCTTCTTCCAGGTGTATGGTGATATTTCACTGCGGTTGTGCTTTGCATTTTTCTGGTGATTAGTGATGTTGAGCATATTTTCACGTGTTCGTTGGCCATCTGTACATTATCTTTGGGAAAATGTTTATTCATACCTTCTGCCCATTTTTAAATTGGATTATTTGTTTTGTGTGTGTGTTGAGTTGTGGAGATTCTTTATCTAATTTAGGTAGTAATTCCTTATTGGATATATCACTGGCAAATATCTTCCCCCATTCAGCAGGTTGTCTTTTTGTTTTGTTGCTGGTTTCCTTCGCTGTGCAAAACCTTTTTATTTCGGGGGTAGTCCCAACAGTTTAACATGCTTTTATTTCCCTTGCCAAAGACATCTAAAAAATGTTTCCATGGCCGACGTCCAAGAGATTGCTGCCTATGTTTTCTTCTAGGAATTTTACGGTTTCACGTATCACATTTAGGCTTTGGTTCATTTTATTGTTGTGTGTGGTGTAAGAAAGTGGTCCAGTGTTATTCTTTTGCATGAAGCTGTCCACTTTTTCCAATACCATTTGCTAAAAAGAAGGTCTTTTTCCCACTGGATATTCTCGCCTCCTCTGTCATAGATTAATTGATCATATAATCGTGGGTTTATTTATGGGCTTTCTATTCTGTTCCATTGACCCATGTGTCGATTTTTGTGCCAGTACCATATTGTTTTGAGTACAACAGCTTTGTAGTGTATCTTGACGTATGGGATTGTGACATCTCCAGTTTCGTTCTTCTTTTCCAAGCTTGCTCTAAAGGTCTCATTTTAACTTAATTACCTCTCCAAAGGCTATCTCTCCAAATATAGTGACATTTGAAGTATCAGGGGGTCAGAGCTTCAACATATGAACCTTAGGGCACCATTTGGCCCATACCGCCCACTAAGTAACTATTTCCGGTGCCACAGTCCTGCAACCCAGGTACTAGAAAAATGACGAACCTGCTACGTACCATCAACATTCAGTGCACCTATAAAGATTCAAAGCTCTCTACTATTTGAATTCAGGAACATAAGGGTCTGTTACAGATTTTAAATTTAAAAAATAAAGGCAGGAAAGGACATGATTAAACAAACTTTGGTCACAATGGTCTCAACCAGGGGTCAGAAAAGTATCGCCCGTGAATTAAGTCCAGCCTGCTGGGTGTTTCTTCGAGTAAAGCTTTTTGGCGCACAGCTACATCCAGTCACTTAAAGATTGCCTACGGTCGCTCTGGAGTTACAATCACACAGCTGAGTAGCTGTGCCAGAGACACAAGACCAAAAGTATTTACTATCTGGTCTTTCACAGAGAGAGTTTGCCAACTCCCGCTTTAATCTATGGTAGTTGAGTTTCTTTAAGGTAGAACTTTTCAGGGTGTGGGAAATGTATACTTCAAACCTCAAGGGGAGGATATACAGTAAAAGTGCATTTTGCATGGGAAGTACTTTCTTAAGTCAATTCAAACTGAAAACTGTGTTGACTTCTTATTAGTTGATGAACAGGTATAGTGACTTGCGCTTTATAGCTTATAACTATTATTTAGTTTTCATTTTTTTAATGTTTCTTTTTGAGAGTGAGCGAGAGCGTGAGTAGAGAAGGAGCAGAGAGACAGAGGGAGACACAGAATCTGAAGCAGGCTCCAGGCTCTGAGCTGTCAGCACAGAGCCCGATGTGGAGCTTGAACTCACGAGCCATGAGATCATGACCTAAGCCAAAGTCAGACACTTAGCTGACTGAGCCCCCCAGGCGCCCCTCAAACTGAAAACTGTGAACGATCGAAACAAACACTGGGGATCCCTTAGGGAAAGTGCCACGCCATAGGGTCTACCATCATGCATTATCATCAGTATGGCCACTTTTTCCTCCAAAGCTGCAACAGATAAGATTGTTTTTGAGCACCACACGAAAGAGTTGGCTCTCTTTATGGGCCCCTTGTATAAAAAGATGCCTCTGTTTAAAAAAACAGAACTGCTCTCAGCAGGGTAAGATACTTGAGGACACTGAGAGCTACCAGGGAATGGAGGTACCGGATACCAACTCACATCTAATGACTTGGATTTGCCGAAGTTATATGTGCACTTGATCTGACTTTGCTGGAGGTGGTCATTGTTGTTGTTGTTGTTGTTGTTTGCATTGTTTCCCAATTTAACCTCTCCCATCTCAAGCCCCTGGTGCCAGAAGCTTATAATAAGACCTGTGTTCCAGGGAATGCATTTAAAGAAATGCAGAAATACTCAAAAAATGGGTATTATGGATCAATCAATTGAACAGAAGACATGTATGAGGCTTTCCTAACACTCATCATAAAAGAAGCGTAGGACAAAGCCACAATAAGACACCACTTCGTACCCATTAGGTAGGATATTTTTTTTTAAATGAAAAATAACACGTGTTGGTGAAAATGTGGAAAAGTTAGGATGCTTGTGCGTTGCGGATGGGGATGTAAAATGGGGCAGCCATTGTAGAAAACGATTTGAAAGTTTCTTACAAAGTTAAACATAGAATTACCATAAGATATAGCAATTCTACTTCTGGGTGCATACCCCAACGAGGTGAAAGCAGGGACTCTAGGAGACAGTTGTGCACCTGTTCCTAGTTGTGTTGTATGTTATGTTGCTCACAGTAGCCCAAAGGCAGGAATAATCCAAGTGTCCACCGTCACATAAATGGAGAAACAAAATGTGTTGTATTCATACAATGGAGCAGTATTTGTTTTTAAACAGAATGGAATCCTGATATACGCTACACTGTAGACGAATTTTTAAAACACTATGGTAAGTGGAATGAACCAGATGCAATAGGACAAATATTGCACGATTCCACTTGCATGGGGTGCCTAGAGCAGTCAAATTCACACAGATGGAGAGTAGAATAGAGGTTATTGGGGAACAAGGGACTGGGAAATGGAAGTTACTGTTTAATGGGCATGGAGTTTCAATTTGGAGCAATACAAAGGGGTCTGGAGACTGACAGCAAGGACGGTTTTACAACACTGTGAATGTACTTAATGCCACTGAAGAGCATATTTAAAACTAGTGGGAAGGGTAAACTTTTTTCAAGTTTATTTGAGAGAAGACAGAGCATGAGCAGGGGAGGGGAGAGAGAGAGAGAGAGAGAGAGAGAGAGAGAATCACAAGCATGCTGCACGCTGTCAGTGCAGAGTCCAAAACAGGGCTCGATCCCACAAACCGTGAGATCATGACCAGAGCCAAAATCAAGAGTCAGACACTTAACCACCTGAGCTGCCCGGGGGGCCCTCGAATGGTAAACTTTACCTTATTTACACTTTACCAAAATTGAAAAAAGCTCGGGGAAAAAATAACAAAGAAGCGTAGGAGCATAAGTGCACGGATGGGGAGAGAGAGGGCTTAAATAGTTTATACAGAGTCTCGTTCTGCTAAAAAAAAAAAAAAAGAGAGAGAGAGAGAGAGAAGCCAACAAGTCTTTGGCTTGCTTAGGTGACAGCATCAGAGCTTGGAAGACAGAGGAAGCAATAAACGGAAGTGTTATTCCAGAAAGAACTTTTGGGTGATAGAGAAATGAACCAGAAAAGAGGACACGAGCCCTTGGAGTTCAAAGCAGTGTTGGCAGGGACGCCGGGGTCCTCGCTTGGCTCCTCCCGTGCCTGACCCTGCTTCCAGCACAGCCCCACTGCCCCCTCCCCCATGCTCACCCCCATGCTACCCTTCCATTCACCCCATCCACTGTCCACGCAGCAGCCTGAGGGCGGGCGAAAATCCAGCATTATGCAGAGGACGATGTGACAAACTCCGGTCAATGTCCGTGTGAACTCAAAATGAACTAATGTTCTTCACATTCATTAACTCTTCTGAGAAATAGAACCACACAGAATTTAAACCCCTCCAGTTCACACATCGGTATGCCTGTGTGTGTGTGTGTATCAAAAACAACATATCCTACAGTCTTTTGGGTTTTACAGTTTTTATAAAGTGAAACACGCTGTGTATTACACTGTACTCAACATTGTTTTTGAGACATCTTCATTTCGCCCCAAACAGACCTAGGTCATTAACTGTTGTATGGCACTCTATCATACAACCATATCGTAGTTTAATTTTCCTTTTCTGCACTGATGGCTATTGGGTGGCGTCCAATTTTTGGTCATGACAAAGGATGCTCCAATGCATACCCTTCGCAGTCCTCCTCCAGGGTCCGGATCCCTCTGTTCAGCGGCAGAGGCTGTCCTGGCCCATTAGTATTGTGGTAACCCTGTGTCTCTGCAGGACTTTGTCCTGGTAAGTCCAGCTCTCTTGGGGGCATCCGAAAATGGGGGAAAGCACTTTTGTGAATTGGGGGTGGAGTAGAGCAGGGATGCTAAATTTCCATGGTGCATGAAAGTCTCCAGTGACAAAGACTTGTCCCTTATAAAATACCAAGTGCCCCTCCTTGGAGAAACAATGTTGATAACTTTCTGTCTTCAGTAGAATCTGTTGTAGAATACGTGCCTTTTCAACTCTCACTGGGGAATGACAACTTACTCTCCAAAGTGTCTCTTTATCTCAATTCCTTCCCAAGGTTTACTTGTCTAACTCAACCTTTTGAACTGCTGTGACTCAGATGGGCATAAGATGGTATCCTGGGATTTTAAACTTGGATTTCTTGCTTTTACCAGTAAAAGGAGCCCATTTTTCTTACTGGGTAGTTTGACTTTTTCTTATTGATTTATAGGAGTTGGCTTGAGATTCTAGAAACATAGCTTTTGTCAGTTATTTTGGGTTGCAAATATCTTCTATTGGCTGATCACTTGTCTTTCGGTTTTATGACATTATTTTGTGCAGAAGTTATACATTTCGACACAGTGAAATCCATCAACTTCCTCATTCTTGAGCGTGGTTTTGTGTCTCTAGCTTATAAAATCTATGTTATCCTAAGACTATAGAGATACCTTCTTTTTTCCTCCTACAGGTTTTGACTTTTACATTTTATATTTAGGTTTTCCATTTACTTCAATTTATTTTTGTACAAAGTGTAAATTTGGAAGCCTATTTTTCCATAAGGAGAAATAATTTAGTTCTGACACTCATTTACTTCTCATATTCTATGAATTTCAATGCTTCCTGTGTCATGTGGAAGGGTCTATATTTGTTCAGTCTCTATTGTGTCCCACTGATCTATTTTCAATACCCCTATACTCATAACATAATGTCTTAATTACTACAGTTTTATTAAAATTTTGATAATTAGGGGAAATCCTCATTCCTTCTTCTTTTGCAAACCTCCGTTATTATATTCTTGAATTTTTGTTTATTATTTAAAAACTTTGTAATGTTTGTTTATTCTTTGAGAGAGAGCAGGGGAGGGGCAGAAAGAGGAAGACATAGAATATGAAGCAGGCTCCAGGCTCTGAGCTGTCAGCACAGAGGGCGATGTAGGTCTCGAACTCACAAACCATGAGATCATGACCTGAGCTGAAGTTGGTTGCTTAACTGACTGAGCCACCCAATCTTCTTGCATTTTTACATTTCCATTCAATTTTAGAATGCCGTTGGGGTTTTGTTCAGAACTGCAATGAATTTATAAATCCTTTCTTTGGTAAAAGTCAGTATTTTATAATATTGATCTTCCCTTTCCATGTATATGGTATATCCTACCATTTCTTTAGCTCTTCTTTGGTGGTTCCCAATAACTTTTTCTCCTGAAGTAGTTGCACATTTTTTTTTAAACTAGACTCTCAGTTTCTACCTAATTTTGAGTGCCGAAGTGTTTTTTTTTTTAAACCCAAATGTGAAGTTATCAATGGTCCTTCCCTGAATGTAGGTCTCCTGAGGCTTTCTATTACACTTAAAATAGAATCCAAACTGCTTACTGCGTCATGATTACAGTATGTGGCTTGGCCCTGTATTCTTCTTGAACTTTATCTTGAATCTTGTGTTAGTCATGCTGGTTTTCATTATATATGCCAAATATATCAGTCTAATTTCACCTCAGGACCTTGTCCTTGCAGCTTCCTTTTATGGAAACTTGTTTCCCAGAAATGCACATGGCTGATTTCTTCTTACCACTAAGGCCTCTACTCAGATGTCACCTCTCAGGCTGTCCCTTCCCTCTAGAGAATAGCCCTTTAATCATTCATAATGGCCTAGCCCCTTTATTTATTCCCAGCACTTGTCAACATTTGAAATTATCTTGTTTCACACTATTGGTGTTTCCCCATAATAGACCGTGAGCTCTACATGATTGGGACGCTGCTGTCTTATTCTCTCCTGTGTCCTCAGCACCTCAAATGGTTTCTGGCACACACAGAGTATTCAATGAATAGGTATTGAATAAATAAGTGAGCGAGTGAATAAATGAACTAACTAACTTGGATTTCACCTTGTCCCCTGGTTGATCTTTCTATGTTCTCTTATATCAGCGAAGAGTGTTTCCTTTCTCCCACTGGCCACACATTAGCAAATAAATAATGATCTGTAGACATTTCTAGTCTCTCAAAGAAATAGCTTGACCGTAGGCATACTTATAAAAGGAATTCCAAACACATCTGTGTTCTGCAAATCCAGGTTTCTAGGTTATATGGAACAGTGAAGCCCTCATTCTCCCATTCACCCTATTTCTAGAATCAACTGATAACCAATGACAGTTTCTTTGTGAGGACTCAAGAAACTTTTTACCCATTTACTCGTATGTATGAATGTACATACATATGTATGTATGTATGTATGTATTGTATCTATGTATTTATGTATCTATCTTTTTACCCATTTACTTGTATGTGTGTGTATGTGTATATATGTATGTATATATGTATGTATGTATGTATGTATCTGTCTATCTATCGATCAATCGATCTATCATCTATCACAGGTTAGAGAATTTGAATGACTCACTACAGGAAATTTTATTCTTATTGACCAATTATTATTTTTCAGTGGATCTCAGTTTGTTAAGAGAGCAGATTCCTACACCCACCTCTAGAGGTTCTGATTTCACAAACCGGGGGGTGGCTCCCAGAAATCCTCATTTTCAACAAGCATCCTAGATAATTCTGATCCAGGTGGCTCAAAAACCACCCTTTGGGAAAGGCTTATCAAGTCAAGGCCAGTTAACGTCACCCTTACTCAAGACCATGCATCCTCCTGAACACTAGGGGGCAGATGGAGCCACGTGTATGCCCAGTGTTAAGAGGTCACACCGCCTTGGCTCAGAAAGAGGATGTAGCAGATACTGTGCCTCCATTAAGACCCCAAGAATCTAGACTGCTTGTGAAGCCACATCAGCGATCAGGAGTACAGCTCGGAACTGAGAAAATCTGGGTTCTAACCTCCACACTGCCCTGCACCTCAGTTTCTTCACCTGCAAAACAAGAAGCTGGACCAGATAATCCAACAAGCCTCTTTCCACACTAGCATTTTATGAGAAACTTTAACATCGCATAGATTTCTTTGTGATTGGGCTATGGCTGATTTTGATCCTGTACCTTCCAAATTTTCTAGGATGGGCTTATGTTATTTTTATAACGCAAAAGAAAATAATCCAAAACCTCTAAAAAGATCTTTCTCGTTGTTACTCCAACAGGATTTTCACAAATCGAGACGCGTATCTTTCAGTGCTAATGTTCACTACTCTCCATGAATACCAAGAAACAACAAAATCTCAATGCACCTAGGTCAAGGCGATTTAATGCCATGCTTGCTTGTTTGAAGCAAATTTAAAATTTGCTTACTAGGCAAAATTGAATCTGTGACTCTATACAAGATGGTAAACATGGAAACTAAACAGCCCAAAGATTCACTCTCAGCCAAAATCATACTACATGGAGAAATGAGCAATATTTAAATATTTAATAATACCTTATAATTTTTTTAGACTCCTGGGCTTCAAAATTTCTGACAAAGTAATCCCCAAGCCATAATTAACAGAAAGAGGCAACCTTCCAAAAAGTTTTCCAGAGCACAAGTAAACTCCTCAAAGTACTTCCTCAGAAGCGAGTGTGTTGGGAATAGTGGCACACCAGCAGTAAACAAGAGCTGGAAAGAGTCTGGATATTGCTCTGAACTGATGACCGATGCTTGCTGAAAATGGCTTTAGGAAAAGAAGGTTGTGATTAGAAAATCATGACATTTCTAGCACTCACTTATTAGCATGACTGGAAAATCACAGAAGAGAGGTAACAGGGTCTTTACAACCTGAGTTTCCTTCACAGGATATTTACAAATAATTAACTGCATTTCTGATCTTCTGAGTAATTTGGTGTGTCCTAAACGCAGAGCAAGGATGCAGGCAGATAACCAATCTCTGTAGGTGGTCTCCTAAGAAAGACTTCCATTAGCTCCTAGTTGCTCGGACCATAAAACTATGTATGCTTTCCCCACCACTTCCCATTGCTCAGACCCTGGCAGCACTACCTCTAGGACACATCCCTCTATTTGTTCATATCTCCTAAGTCCTAATGCCGCCATTCCAGTCCAAGCCACAATCATCTTTCCCTTAGACTATGGACAGCCTTCTTATTAATTTCCCCACTCAACCCAAAACAATCCCTTCTTCACATAGCGGCCATATTTATACAACAGATAATTTTTTCCCCTTCTTAAAACTCTTCAATGTCTTCTCATTATTTATTTATTTATTTGAGAGAGACAGGGGATGCAAGTGAGTGAGATGCAGAGAAAGAGAGAGGAAGAGAGAGAGAAGCGGGGCTCACCCAAAGCAGGGCTCGAACTCACCCAAAGCAGGACTCCTGCTCATTCGATGTGGGGCTCAAACGAACTGTGAGATCATGACCTGAGCCGAAGTCAGATGCTTAATGACTGAGTCTCCCAGGTGCCCCGATGTCACCTCATTTTCCTTGAATAAAACTTAAGCTTCATCTGCCCTCCACTTCTGAAGCCTTGTTTCACGACAGTCTTTCTTCCACCCTTGATACTTCCCACATTCACCTACTTTTCCTTCCTTACTTTGCCAAGCTCATTCTCACTTGCTGTCCTCACTGCTCAGATTACTGTTTCTCTAGATTGTCACACAGCTGGTTCCATCTCATCTTCCCAACATGCATGATCTTCCATGACCACTATATCCTAAATGGTATCAGCCTGCATTAGTGTTATTCTCTACGTTTGCCTATTTCCCATATGATCCGGAAATTACATTGTTTACTTGATTGCTACCCATCCCTCCATGAGAATGTAAGCTCCCGGAGGAGGCAGACCTTGCTTGTCCTATTCACTCCTGAATCCCCAGAATCCAGGACAATGCACACGGTACTCAGCGACTTTTTGTCAAATGAATGTATGTGTTGTTTTAGATTAAAGCAGGACCCAACTTTTCAGGGCTCCCTGTCCATTCAGAATCAAAACTCAATTTCTTGCCCATGATACAAGTTGTTAATGTGCAGAAGAGACATATGCTTCTCCACGAACATCCTCACTGTTACCCCACAATTAGGTTAGAGCCTCCGACTTAGAGCTCATTGCTCTGAAAGCAGAGGATTCTTTGGAGATGTCAGATGAAATTGGAACCTCGTTGACAAGCTAAGATAACTCGTACAGTGTGTCTTGCCTTGGAGGAACGATTGTATAGCTTGTCAATGTGAGAAGTGAAGGGCTTACCGTGTGAGTGGGTGGCTCAGTATGTCATATGCACTGAGACAGGTGGATATTTTTAAAATGCTAAGAAAATCTGCTAGGATATTCTGTACACTAGCCAGGCATTCAATCAGGGGAGAGTTCATTTGGGGCCCAGATAAGAGGTTCAACTAATTTTACATGTGCCCCATATCAAGGTAACACTCTAACTGGCAGAGTGAACTACAGAGTGCTATCTTCTGTACAGTATCATGATTTAGAAATCATTTTTACAAATTCGTTATCTCTTTTGTTCCTCAGTGCAATTCTAAAGGTTGGTCAGATAGTAATTATGCCTATTTTTATATGTGTGTGCATGAGACTCCATCTCACGATGAGTAAATACTGAAACTTGATTTGGAATCAAAATCTTGGAAGATTGGTCTTTAGAGGTACTAATAAACGAATGAAAGATATTGCAAAAGGCATTTTATCATTTTTTATTTTTAAAGTTTATTTACTTGAGAGAGCATGGACATGCAAGTGTGGAGGGGAGGGGCAGAGAGAGAGAGAGAGAGAGAGAGAGAGAGAGAATCATAAGCACTCAGCACAGAGCCTGATGTAGGGATCAGTCCCACGAACCCTGAGACCACGACCTGAGCAGAAACCAAGAGTCAGATGCTCAACTGACTGAGCCACTCAGGTGCCCCAAAAGGCATTTCAAAAATCAACTTCATTGAGATATAATTTACATAAAATAAAATATTCCCACTTTAAGTGTTCAGTTCATCAGATGCTGACATATACCTATCACCACAGGACATTTCTATCTCCTGAAAAGTTCCACTGTGTTTCTGTATATGATATCCTCCCTCTTACTTCCGACCTCTGCCCCAGGCAACCACTGCTCTGCTTTCCGTCACTAGATATTAGTCTGATTTTTCTAGCACTTCATAGGAGTTGAATCATACAGTCTGAACTTTCTTGTGTGCTTGGCTCCTTTGGCTCGGCATACTATCTTTGAGATACATCCATATTATTGCACATAGCAGTTAGTTCTTAATTGTTTTGTTTTATTTTACAGTTTTCTATTGTGTGGCTATACCTCAAATGGTTTACGCATTTATTTGCTGAGGGATATTTGGATTGTTTCCAGTTTAGAACTATGATAAAGGCAACTATATCAACACTCCAGGGCAAATCTTTGCATGGACATATATTTTCATTTCTTTTCTGTAAATATCTTGCAGTGGGATGGCTAGGTCTTATAATAAGTACGTTTTTAATTTTAGCAAAGATGAAAAGTGTGTTCTAAAATGGCTTTACAATTTTATATTCCCACCAGCAGTATGTGAGAGTTCCAGTTGCTCCACATCCTCATCTACACTTGGTATTGTCGGTATTTTAATTTTAGCCATTTTAGTAGGTATTTGCCGGTATCTCATTGTGGTTTTAATTTGCATTTCCTAGATGCTAATAATGCTGAGCATCTTCTCACAGGCTTATTGCCCATTTGTATAACTTACGCAAAGTATAATTTGAAAATAAGAAATGTGAGTAATTTTATCTCTTATGTGCAAGAACTTGCCTTATTTTAGAGGCAGCTTTGACAAAGGCAACCTGAAAAAGGATATATAAAATATTCAGACTATAAAGATAAAATATATTTAGAGGCTACACTAAAACTAATGAAAACAATAACATGGTAGAAAAGATCCACATTTTATTAGCTTTGTATCCTGTACTATACATTCATCTAATTCTCTAAGAAATCAGGGGGCCTGAATTTGCAGAAAGGGGATAAGATTGAATTAATTTGATCTCAGCAAAGACGGAAAAGGCTTGGCTCTCTTCGCTTCCAATTATTCTCTCTTCTCTAGACTTCATTTTATAGACCATAGGTTCAATTATTCACAGTATCTTTTTATATCTAGTCTCGTAAAACTGTAAGGTGAATCATTACAAAATTAATATTCAACAGGCTTTATATAACTCTGCTTAATGCAATGCATAACTCAGATTTTTATCACCCCAAGGCCTCTCAAGATCTATAAATGAAACCAACTTAATAAAACACCATGTATTTTAACTCTAACACTACCTGCACAACCTCAATACTACAAAACCACTCAGTGTAGACTAGACAACCGGACAGACATCAATGATAGAGATGGACTGTACAGAGAAGGCCAACTGTGCTTGAAGACTCTTAAGATGACAACCAAAATTGTGCTCTAACTCATTTGTTTAGAGAAACTCATGGCTCTAATGAAAAAGAGATTAATTTGTTTCCAGAGGATTCACGCAGGAATCACTGTGCATTTTTTTACACCACGTGACGCTAAAAATTTTTTTCTGATTGCTAAATAATCATCGCCTCCTAGGAAGGACAAAAGCTAGTGAATACAACTACCAAAATCCACCCCTTAATCTCTACCCAAATACGCATACATATTTCCAACCACGAAGGAATCTTAGAGATCATTGAGTCCAATGATCACGATTTATACAAATGAAAGGAAACCAAGGCCCAGACAAGTGAAATTACCAGTTTGAGGTCAGACAACCAGTTGAGAAGAGCTGGGTGTTAAATTCAGATCTCTGACTCAGACTCCAGAGTCTTCTGATTTTTTTTTCACCCAAGACTTTTTTTTCTTCTGTTCTCAGTAGTTATACAGGGTAGACGTAGACATTACTATCCTTTCGGATCTATTTTAATGTCCTTGATTTCACAGGTGCGAAAACTAAGATTCAGAACAACAAGGAATCATGGCTCACCCAAAGTTGAGGAGAGAGTAAATGGCAAAGCTGAGACCAGCGACCATTCCTTATGGTTTAGAGCTCGAGGCTCCTCTCTTTGTGCCCAGCTGCCTTTCTTCTCTGGTGCGCAGGATGGTTTCCTGTCTTAGTACCGTTAAGCGGTCTTGGCATGTTACAATCCATTCAGAAACGTCCATGATGAATAAGTTATGCCAGGATCATTTGAAAAGCCCACACTCCTAGGTTTGTACCAAGGCTCTGGCAACACCTCGCACCCAGCTGTTGTGAGGATGCATATTCCATTCTGGCAAAAGACAGGTGCCTGGGTTTTGTCATGTTGGTCTGAGATAACGTGATGTGCAGAAAGAGAGACCAGCAGGGAAAGAGAGATTACTTCCCCAGACTCCCACATAAATAGATTCTTTCTCTGCATAATGGAGCTCTAAATAAATAAAATACAAAATGAATGTTTACAATATCACAGTTGCTGAGAAAATGGCTATAGAGTTCTATTCCTATCTGTAGCCTCTCCAGGAAAATGGAAAACAACATGAGTTTTATAATGGTGGGGAGGAGAAGGGACTACCATTTATTCCTTTGTAAGTCCAACAGAAAGTTAAGAGTTTCCTAGGTGCCAGGCCTATGCAAGGCACCAAGGATGCAACAGTTCTCAGAAGAGAAGTGGTTTCTATCCTTCTGCGAGGTCCATTGGAAAAGACAGACCATTAGCAAGCATGAAATAGGTACATATATACAAATAAGAAGACAGAGCTTAGGGAGCAGCTGACCTGGGCTGAAGAATCCTCAACAGTATGATTCTGCTGAAGAGGAAAGGAGGCATGACGTGGAGCCAGACCAAAGAGTGTTCGAATCCCATTTCCTGCCGCAGTAGGTGATCTTGAACTAGTCACTTCAACTTTCGACCCCAATTTCCTGATTTGTGAAACAAAGCTAATAATTCCGACCCTGTGGGAATTATGCCAGGCATTGAGTTAAAGTGTATCAAGTTCCCAGGGGAGCCTGGCCCCCCAGAGTATGGGTTCAATACATATTTGTCAAATGCAAGAAAGAATCATTATCGGTCATGCGTTGGGGGTCTAACACCAAAAGGGGCACTTGGGCAGAGAGTGATACGACACAGAGTAAGGAGACAAGGGTCTTGTCTTATATCTAGAGAGACTGAGAGTATCTATTCTATTATACATACGGACACACACGTACATGCGTGTGCACCTGTGTGTAACAATAGAGAGCAAAGTCAGAAAGAAACACATTTGATGTGACTGAGTCCGGGGGTGCGGGACAACAGGACCGTTTAATAGAAACAGAACGTGAGGCACAAAGGAGAGGCACATAGGTTATTTTCAAACTCCAGTAGGCACTGAATAAAAGCAAAAAGAAGCAGATAAAGTTTAGTAACATATTTGACCCCAAGAGAGTCAAAACATGAGCATTTCAACAGGTAACCATTATAAGTTTATTAGTGTGATATTTTGCATTCTGTTTTGTTTTGTTTTGTTTTGTACTAAGCCTTCAAACCCTCTGTAGACTTTATACTGACATTACAGCTCAACTTGGCTTGGCCACATTCCACGTGGTCGGCAGCCACACGTGGCAAATGGCTTCTGTACTGGGCAGTGCAGTTCCGGAAGTCTGGAGACGACAGAGTTTGCTGAAGACAGAGGCTGCCAGGCAGGCTCACGGGGAAGTGGGGCAGGAATGCGTCGGGCAGGACAGTGACCATTTGGTGTTTTTAAGCGCTCCCTCCTGGCACAGAGACTTTGCTACAGCACCTTATAGAAGCCTCCTTCCCCTAGCTCCGTTGTCCCCAGGGAGTCCCTAAATCTACTTCCTGCCGGTACAGGGAGCACACTCAGATTTGGTTCTTCCTCTTTGCTGTTACCTTCCGACTCTCGGATTGCCCTTTCCTTCCTGGCACCCCCTTACCTGGCCCAGTGCTTGGGGTATGGGAAGCACACACATGTAATAACAATTCCTTCTTGGCACAGTACAGCTCTACACAAATACGCACAAATAAATACGATGCCAGGTAAAGAGTTGAGATAGCCCAGCTCTGGCTCCCAGAGCCACCAGGCCCGTCAGAGCCCCAGGTTTGCTCCAGCCGTAGAGAGTTACGAGCCAAGCAAACGCCAGAACCATTCCCAGCAGAAAACCAGCCTGGGCCTGGGCTCCGAGCAGGGGACAGGTGGGCACAGGGCCTGGCTGTGGGGAGTGCCATTTGGCAGAGAGATATTCGGGGAAAGAGGAGGAGACAATGCGCTGACCCTTGTGTGCACTTCATGGCCAAGTCCATTTTCAAAGGGGAGATGGAGTAGAAGGACCTATTCCACGTGGCCAAGAAGTATGGTGGTGACGTGTCCTACGTAAGGATCTGGAGGAGGAACAAAGCATGAGTGACAAAGAAGCATGTACGAGGACAGAGGCAGAAGCCCAGAAACGAAGAGTCGTCTTGCCAACTGTCCCTCACCTAAGTAACACTTGAAGTGTCCCATCCACCGGGGCCCATGAAGGCTCACAGAGGTGGCTGGACCTACATTGGCCTCCATCTCCTCACTCCTGTCTTTTCCCACAGCCCAGCGATGAACTGTAAGACCACAAACTCAGGCAAGCAACTAAGTAAGAGGAGTGGATTGAGCGAGGAGGCAGGACACGCATTGTCCCCACCCCTTTCTGCCCTGTCCCAACAGTAAAGTTACTATTGGTTTCAAAGAGGCTGGATTTCAAGCGGTCGCTAATCTCCACTCAGTAATGCAGGACCCCAGCGCAGAAGGCACAAACCCTCTGACCCACTCAACTGTCCCCCAGTGGGAATGGGACCCCAGTGTGCAAATTTTGCAAAGTTTTGAGAAGGGATTTTATGGGACATTTTCCAGTTTTAACATGCTTGGAGCTAGATCAATAAAGTTTTAAACACCGGACGGGGCCACACTGTGTGAGCCAAAGAAAACCGACAAGACTGCCAGCTTGCGATTCCTCCTCTAGTTCAGAGAGACACGGTCATGGTCCTGCCCCACCATTGGGCCATTTGTAGCTTCTCAGCTCAATTTTGTTCCGAGGCTTAATTCAATGTTTATTTATTTTTGAGATAGAGAGAGACAGAGCATGAGTGGGGGAGGGGCAGAGAGAGAGGGAGACACAGAATGTGAAGCAGGCTCCAGGCTCTGAGCTGTCAGCACAGAGCCCAACGTGGGGCTCGAACTCACAGACCGCGAGATCATGACCTGAGCTGAAGTCGGACGTTCAACCGACTGAGCCACCCAGGCGCCCCACCGAGGCTTAATTCAGATCAGGCACACGAAGGGCTGAGCATAGTGTCTGGCACAGAGTGAAGGCAGTTAACAACTGATGTCCTCTAGCTATAAGGAGCTTCTGCGATTTATTTCTAACCATTATACAGGGATCGAATCACCGGATGTCCCCAGAAACAAAACATCTGAAAGAGGGCTCCTCCCCCGCAAACGATTCCCTATCTCTTCATTCCTGTTTCATGGCTTAGATTTACGTGACTTTCATTTTACTTTGTCGATTTATGAAACTCAATTAGGTTGCACAAAGGAAGTGAGAAAGGAAAGAAAAAGGTTGGCCCAGGTCAAAGTCTAAGTTCGTGGAAGTTTTCTAGAAAGTAGTTTGGCAATGCCTAGCAAATAAAAGACTGAAAAAGAAATTGTATGCCCTTTGACTCGGCGATTCCAGCTGAAGGAATTCAGCCTAAGTAAAAAATGATGGTTTTTCATAAAGATTTAATTCCAAGAATTCTAATGACAGGGTAATCTACAACAGAAGCAATTAAGGAAATTAAGTACCCGTGAATAGGGAATTGGTCGCAAAAGTTATGATACATGAAAATGTTGAACACAGGCGCCCCCATGACTCTCAGAGTACTCAGTGCATTCACAGTGTGTCCCCTGCAGAAAACGCCATGAGGGCAGGGTCCCTGGTCAGTCATGTTCATCACTGTACACACCACTATACACGAGCTGGCACATAACCGACACCCATGAATACATACAAGAAAGCTTATGTAGTATATTCTGTTTTTGAAAAAAAAAATAGACATGTATTTCCGGAAGTATGTTATTAGTATTTTCCCTAGATCAGAACTCAGCAAACTACAGTCCCTGGACTGGTTTTTGTAAATAAAGTTTTATTGGAACACAGCCATGTTCATTCTTTGACACGTTACCTATGGCTACTTTTGCACTAGAATGCAGAGCTGAACTGTTGCAAGAGAGACTACGCGGCCAAAAAGAGTTGAAAATATTCCTATTTGGCTTTTTAAAGAAAAAGTTTGCTGACTCTTGCTCTAGATGGTAGAAGTTCTTTCTCAGTGGTCTAACACACATATATGTATGTGTGTATCTGTGTGTGTGTGTGCATGTCTGTTTGTATACATGTGTGTGTGTATATATGTATAAATGCATATTTTTTTACACTGAACACAAATTATATTTGTAACCAAACAAAAATTAGAATTATTTTTACAAAAGAAAAGAAGGATTGCAGGAAAAGAGGAAGGAGAGGATGAAGGGGAGTAGGAGGGAGGGAAGAAATTGCTTATTCATAAATTTTCCACAGGGGTGCCTGGGTGGCTTAGTCAGTTGACAGCCTGACTCTGACTTCAGCTCATATATTATCTCACAGTTTGTGGGATCGAGCCTTGCATTGGGTTCTGTCCTGACAGCAGTGAGCCTGCTTGAGATTCTCTCTCCTTCACTCTGGGCCTCCCCTGCTCATTCTCTCTGTGTCTGTCTGTCTGTCTGTCTGTCTCTCTCGAAATAAATAAATAAGCATTAAAAAAAAAAACAGACAAAGAGGGGCACCTGGGTGGGTCAGTCGGTTAAGTGTCTGACTCTTGATTTCAGCTCAGGTCATGATCTCAGGTTCATGGAATCAAACCTTGAATCAAGCTCCACTCTGACAGTGTACAGCCTGTTGGAGATTCTCTCTCTCTCTCTCTCTCTCTCTCTCTCTGTCCCTTCCCCACTTTCTCCCTCTCCTTCTCAAAATAAATAAGTAAACTTAAAAAAAACCTACTTTAAAAAAAGAAAAAAACCAAAGTCCACAATAAGTGAAAATTTAAAATATGGTATGAAGTATGGTTACATTTTTGTGTATGGTTACATTTTTGTAACAACTGGATAAATCACCAAAAGAAAAATCCAAAAAAGGTTTAGGTTAGCTGTATTGAGGCAAGGGAAATATAATAATGGCATTTATTTCCTATTTTCCTCTTTGTTATATTTTCTAAATTTTCCAGCATAATTACTTTCATAATAAGAACAGAGAAAATAAGTGATGTTGAAGAGAAAGACAACAAAAATAAAGTACTAGTCTACATAAATAGCAGCAGTGTGTTTCCCAGGCTTTACCAGGCAAGGGGACATCTCCTTGGCATCACAGGCTGTACCCCTTTCAGCACACTCCCTATTATTATTGCATCCCAGTAAAACAAAAACATGGCCAAGGCAGAGAGGGTAGTACCACTGCCATGTTTCTTAAAAAAGTATTAATGTTGGTCCCCAATGTCTTTACATTAAAATTTGTTTCAATAATCCATTTAATTCCTCCCAAAGCACAGTTTACCATTTCTATCTAGATTACAAATTGTGTTCAGGAAAGAGGTTTTCTGGCTTAGTAGTCTGACACTTGCAGTGTCCCCACCTCGATCATATTGCCCTGGTTTTAGTCTTTGCCAAGATGGACATTTCTGGTAATGCTGACAGCTCCCACTTAATTCATCACATGTGGACCTCTCTGCTTTTCTACCTCCAAATCAGGTAGCAGAAGGTAACACCCCTGGGGACAACTTTCAACAATGAGCGATCAGCAGATAAATGGCCCCGTTTCTGGGTCCCAGGATCCCGGCAGAGATGAACACCAGTTGCCCCCAGAGACCATCTTTCTTGGCTCTTTCTCCTTCCCTTCCTCCCCTCCTCTCTCTCTCTCATTTCCTGGAAATCTCCTCCCAAATTAACTTCTCGCACCCAAAATCTTGTTTCAGATTCTGCTTCAGAGGAACTGAAACCAAGAGAGCTCTTAAGCAAATATAAAACCAATAAAAAGAATTCTTCCACAAAGCCTGGAAAGCTCTCAAAGATGGTGTGAAATAGAGTTCATCCATTTCTAGGAGACATTCCCTCATTGCACATCTATTTAGTAGGCTTCCACATTGGGCCGCACACACGCTATGTGTGCAAAATGAACCGCAGAAACACAGTCTATAACTGTGGAAGACATGAGGCATTCAACAGTGACCAAGCAAACTGTACTATGAGAGTACAGGAAAACCAGGAAAGATTAATGTCGGGGGGAGGGGGAGTAATTTTCCTCTTTCTGAATTTTTAGCAGAGACCCCTGTAATGAAAGATTAACAGGAGAAAAACAAGCAGAATTTATTAACAGGTATATCTCATGCATATGTGGGAGATACCCAGGGGAAAATGAGTCACTCAAAGAAGCAGCTTAGAACTCAGGCTTAAATATTATCTTAGAAGGGAAAGAGGTGGAGCGCGGAGGCTCCTCCAGGAACAGTAAATAATTTTTAGGAAACATAAGTGGGTGCTTAGAAGGTATGAGGTGGTCTCATGAGGAGGTATGGTAGTTTGTGATAAAGTCTATATGGGTGTAGTGTTGACTTCTAGTCTCCTCTGCAGTCTCTGCAGTGGTTAAGACCTAATCTTCCCAGGTTGGTGAAACTCCCAGGGAGGCATCTATGCCAGCTGAAATTTTTCAGGAGGACTTGTCTTAAGGCAGATAAGGGCCTCTCCCTGTATCTGCTGTCTTTCAAGTATCTACAGCTCAAAATAATTAATATACCGAAGCAGCAGATTTTGGGGTGGCATATTCTGCTGGCCTTCACTAACCTAGTCTGAGATGACTCAGCATGAGGTTTTTCGGAAGACACCGGGTAAATGGGGCCCTAACAGCAGAGTTAGACAAAGCGAGGGAAACGGCTGTGATACTCACTCTGTTTGCGAAGACGGAATAAGAAAGGTGGGCAAGTGTTGGGCTGGCGAACCATGGTACAGGTTTGAAGATTTCAGAAAGTACGTGTTCAGCAAACACTCTCCCCTTTCATCCCACATGCATCAAATATCCCCAGAAGTGAGCAGGGGGTTAATTACTGAGAAGCCTGAGGCTGGCCTTCGAGATTTAAACATGGCTCCAAGAGGCATCCTTGGTGTCAGAGGCTGCCCCTGGTGGAATCTGTTCTTGTGAACCAGGGAGAGGGTGGCACTTCTCCTCAGCAGCAAAAAGCACTCTAACTTGTTTCAAAGACTCACAGCTTTGATTTCACAGGATGCCACTTGAAGTTGGTTTAAAGAGCGCCCACCCGCTGATTCCCCCAAAGTAGCCTCGGAGGATCAGACCCTTATGAAACTCGAGGGCATGCATACTCCCTGAGAATCTGAATCAGCTCACTTCCTCCCGAATGCGTGCACTTTTGCCCAATGCTGGGTATGCGAAGAAAAGGCAATGAATACATTTTCAGGGCTTCTGTGTTTATGATTGATTGCCTCTTTTCTTGGAGCCATCTTGTAAGTTTGACTTCTTATTTTTATTATTCTCGCTGCATACTAATACTTCAAACATGTTAGTAAATTATGGTTCTCTGGTTCCTACTTCAGAATAATTTAACTGATTTAATGAGCTCTATCTCATTATTGCATTTCACCTTTCATAGGAGAGTGCAGGAGTGTTTTGGCTGAAATAGTTGGTAATAGCTCAAACGCTCCGAAAGGAAGAAAATGAGCATGGGTATTGCAGGTCTCAAAACAGTTCATTTTATGCCAGACATAATTCTTAAGAAAATACATATATATGTATATTCATTAATTCATTAATTCATACATTCACGATCTATGCGCCAGCATCACCAAAGACATCAGATCGGCTTAAAAGGCATTTTCTTAGGTCTGCATTCCTCTACTAGGGGCACAGAACACGGTGGTTAGGGACTCTTGAGCTAGACTGTCTATAGATACAGCCTGCCATCACCAATTCTTAGCTTATAAGACCTTGGACAAGCCAGTTAACCAGTGTGTGCCTCGGTTTCCCCATCTGTACAATGGGGGTCATTACAGCAGTTACCACCACAGGACTCTTGTCAGCACGAAATGGGTCAGTACATACAAACCTGGTAGGTGTGTCTGGGGCTGAACAAGCTCCCTATAACTGTTGCCTGTTTTTTGTTACTATTGTGATGTGTCTTGTCTACAACACTCACAGAGATCGCCGTCACCAATTTCTGTCTGTATATTAATCTATTAACCTAAAGAGTTGCCTATTATTGTCTGTTTGTTTGCCTCCTCCATCAAATTCTAGGCTCCACGGAGACTGCCACCAAATTCCCCGTGCCCAGGAAACGCTTGTCGATTGCAAGAATGAATGAATACATGATTCTCTTTCAGGACATAATGACCCTGTCAGGCTCGACAAGGCTTCCACTTCAGAGATTTCCAAGGCACATGTCTATCAAGTGCCATTTGTTGGAAATTCCACACAGTTTTCTATCCAGATGGTACCAGTGACAAAGGAAGGCATGCTGGCACGCGGGCGAGTGGCACCGCCAGACGAGGAGCCACTGCACTGTATTATTCATCATCGAACGTCGTCGGCCAGGAAACTGTTGTCAGCTGAGCTCCACAGTGGTCAAGGGAAGAGGCTGATTTTTCACAGAAGCTGGGATCATCATTAGATTCAGCGGGTTCTGTGCTAGGCGGATGGGGCTTAAACAGCGAGAAGCTTCTCAGTCTTGTCTTGGCTTTGCCACTTTGGGCAGGTCACGGCACCTCTCTGAGCCTTTCGGCTTACTGTTTTTATAAATGAAGGACACAGATTGTCCTCGGTAATTCCCAACCCTGGTCGTGCACCAGAATCTTCTGGAAAGCTAAATCCTCCAGGCTAGCAGTCAACCAACTTTTTCTAAAAAGGGCCAGAGAACCAATATCTTCGCCTGGGCAGGCTGTATGATCTCGGTTCCAACTGCTTATACTCAGTTCCCCTATTGCGTAGTCAGAGCAGCCACACACGATATGTATGAAAACGAGCATGGCTGGATTTGGCCAGCTTTCCTGAGGGCCACAGTTTGCAGACCCCTGTTGTGGGCCGTGTGTGGCCTCCAGAGGGTAAGAACCAATTCTCTGCATATTTACGAAAGCGTTTCCCTATGATCTATAAGGGAAGCGCCGGATTAGATGCTACAAGGCTCCTTCCAGCTCCTCCCGGAGGCTGTAGTTCCACATTTCCTACCTCACTGTGAGACGTAGCTATTCTCAGTCAACGCTATTTAGACAGTAATTTTAATATTCCTTCAAACGCATCACATTTGGGTATTAGCCTCCTACATATGAAGTTTTTACTTTTTCAAAATGCAGTTCACTTCCAGGAGAAGTCTTAACAGTTCTTTTCATTGTGTTTAGATCTAAAGCACTGCTTTCTGTGCGCGGTATCCCTTGTCAGCTCTCGGTAAGTGACAGTCTTACTGCTAACTTGCAAATGAGAAATTTAATACGATCCCTTCTGGGCACGGGAGTGATACAATACAGGTGAGCCTTCGCATTAAGAAAGGATAAGACACAATAATGTGAAATTATGAAAACAATTCAGCTGAGGAGCGTGTATCGTGTTTGGGCTCTAATTCCTTTGTATCGAGAATTCCTTTCTACTGAGGTCATGGCTGTTGCAGGACAGCACCTCCTGGTTTTCTAGGGGCAGTGTCAGTTTTCACCTGTCGTTTCTTACTAACTCGCATAGCACTCATTTTCATTCTCAAACATGTCCAAACTCGATGGTAAATTGTACGGTCATCCTTGGTGGCTTTGAAGGAAAATGGTCCAAAGAATTGCTCCGTTTATTTTAGAGTTACTAAGAAGCCAACACGGCTCTGAGGGCTTTATCTATACTATCCAATTGAGCACTACAATATTTTGCCGATGGCTGATGTACTTAGGTTGGGTTTTTCTAAAAGCAGACCTTGCGACAAGGAACTGGGGATAAGTAGTTTTCTGGGGACACGTTCCCAGAAGCACAGAGAAGAGAGTGAGGGAGCGAGGCGGGAAAAGGAAGGAAGCCAATACACAGAGCGTTGTGAGCTGGTTATGGCTGTGAATAAGCAGGGCTTGAGCTCTCTGAGAACCTTCTGAGAGGCTCTGTGAGCGTGCCTCCAACTTTTCCCCAGTCGGAAGGAAGCAGCAGTTTTATTTCATAGCTCCCATTCCGTGTTGGCTGAGAGGCGTTCCTGGAGATACTCGCTCTATCTCCTGCATGTGCGGCCTGTCCACCGTAAAAGGAGAACATTCCTATGGCTAGAAGAATGAATATCCTCAGGTGAAAGACACAAAGAGCTTTGGCAGTATGTGTCCACAGATAAGCTCTAGGGTAGGCCCCGGAACACCAATGGCGTCTCCTCCCAGGACACTGAGGCTTAGAGAAATTAGGTCACTTGCCCAAAATCACCTAACTGGTAGATGGCAGAGACAAAATCTTGACCCACGCAGTCTCGCTCTGGAGGGTTTACCCTTAACCATAGCAAATGACCTTTGGGTGTCTACCCCTGAGTCAATTATCCATCGTCCAATAGCTACCCAGTGGCCTTGCATTTAGTCTGAGTGACCCCTGCAAAGGCTCACGAAGTTCCGTGGAGTGAGGTGCTGTTGCCTCTGTCACAGTCACGGGCTGAGGAACTCGTGACCATGAATTGCCCCTTGGCCTCTCAGGAGACTGTCAGGCAAAGTCTACTTCCTCCCTCCACCTGTGCGGTTCTGAGGATGGGGATTTCTTCTTCGAGGACACCCCTGTGAGATCAGGTGAGCAGCTTGGCAGGAAGCCATGGCCGGCTTTCTCGTACTCACTCTCTCTCCTGCCCTGCCCCACCCCCAGTCCCTGGGAACGTACTCTCCAATAAAAGCCGGCACCTAAGCTTTTCTTCTGTAACTGAGCACAATTCGCCTGCAGTAAGTTTTGACAAGCCCGAACATCTAGGTAGCCCACACCTGCATCCGGACCTAGAACGTGTCCACCAGCCCAGAAAGTTCCTGTGGCCCCTTCCTGGTCAATCCATTCTTCTCCCCTCTACGCAACCGCTATTCCCATGTCTTTCAACATTACAGAGGGAGCCCCTCCATACCATGGGGCTTCTGAGGGAACAAGACTGCATCCATAAATTCCTCTTGAAAAACCAAAATTGAGCCAGAATCTGATCGGACCCCTACATCTGATAACCAGTGACCAATGAGCAGAAGAACACAGTGACTTATACCACAGTGATGATACCAGCAAAATCCAGACAGTGAGGAATTCTACAGGTCAAAGAACTCAGTTTCTTCAACCTATAAATTTCAAGAGGAAAACAAAAGAGATGCCAGGGGGGGAACTGATACATTAAAGATGGCCTTACAGACATAACCAGTCCCAATGGACTGATGTTCCTTGGATCTGGATTCAAATAATCAGCGAAAAAAGATATATATCATCCATGAGACAAATGGAAAGGTAAACATTGATTGGATGTATGACGCCGTTAAGAAATTATTGTTAAACTTAAAGTGTCTGACACTGGCTTTGTGGAAGAAGAGACCTTTCCCTCTGGAGAAACACACTAAAACATTTACAGAAGAAATGACATCATCTGAGGTTTGCTTCAAAATAAGGAGGGGAGAATGGAGGTATTGGTACATCACGGTTGGTCATGAGATAAAATTTGTGGAGCTGGGTGATTAGGTAAAGGGATGCCCACCATGTATTTTGTCTTTTGCATACGGATTTTGGGTTTGCATACGGATGAAGATATATGTATTTTCGCATTTGGGCCTTTCCATCATTCAAAGTTAAAACAAATAAACAGAAAGGCAGAGAACTCTGTTAAAAAGCAAAACCCGATGTAGAATTCCGATCTTTAAAAGAGGTTTGTAAACTGCTACTTCTCAGGAAAAGTGAAAGCGAAGGACCCAGAACATGCCTTACTGGCCTCCATCCCACGCCCCTGCAGCCGTGGGTGCGGTATGAATCACAGGGGTGGGGCAGAAAGAATCTGGGCTTGGGGGCCAGCGAGACAGGGACTATGGCTCTGTGCCTTGATGAGTCCCACAGGTTGTCTGATCTCAACTTGCCCCCTCTCCGGCATGAGACCACTACTACCGTGAGCACTTATTAAGAGAGCCAGCGCCTGAGTGGTGAGTACTGTGGTTGGACCCCAAATCCATCTAACTCCAAACCCATGCTTGGAACCACTGTACTGCAGCCTCTTCACTAATGAGATCTCGCTGTTTCTCAGTTGACCTTGGAAACTTACAGCCAGTCGTTCACTGTAAACAGGAGAGCATGTGGTCCCTAAATCAAACTCTCACTGTTTGAATCCTATAGTTTTTATCATTAAAAATGTGGTCGTGGGCAAGTCACTTGACCTCGTAAGCCTCAGGTTTTCTTCGGGGGTAAAAACAGTATGTGCCCAGGGGTTTTAGTAGGAAGAAGAACAATAATATAAGCGCGATGGCGACCTGGTTATTTTTGCCTGCCCGGGATCCAGGCTGTCTTGATGCTCTCTACAGGAATAGGTCTCTCCTAGCTGATGGTGTTTGGGCTGGAATGAGACTACTCTCAGCTCCAGGGAGAGAATCTGACTGGTCTCTCAGAGCACCACACTCTCCTGGCCATGACTGGCTTAGACAGCGGTATGGGATTCACGCTGGGTCAACGGGATCCCGGTGTGGGACTTGCCGCTGCCACTACTGAAGTCCCCCATCATCCATCCGCATTTGCTTTCCGAGGTTTCAGTCCCCTACATTCGGCCTCGGTTGGGAAGCAGATTATCTTCTTGACATATTGTCAGAAGGTCAATAGTAACCGAAACCTATGTCACGGTGCCTCCATCACCCACTCAGGGAGAGATAATGGCCGCATTCACATAATCTCATTAGAATATATGTTTATAGGTGTTCTATTTTATTATCGTTGCCATTAATCTCTTACTATGCCTAATTTGTACATTAAGCTGTCTCAGGTCTCTATGTACAAGAAAACAGTAGATGAAGGCTTTGTACTGTTCCACGAGGGATCCCAGAAGGTACCAGCCGCAGATAAGAGAGGGATACTGACAAAATGGGACCACGACACAAAGAGAGTCCACAAATGCGGAAGTACGACCAAAAAGATCCCCTCGCCTAGACCTGAAGCTGCTTCTGCAAGTTCCAGTCACGCCAGTAAATAAATTCTCCTGCTAGCCTAAGCCATTCTAAACTGATTAATAGAGCTTCTGGCAAAGAGCAAACACTTAATAAATGTTAGATACCGTTACTGCTAACATGAAAACGGGTCAAATTTCTCATGCTACTGTTCCTGCCGTTGCTTTGCTTGGATTATTTATTTTAAGGTCTTTTTAAAAATATTACAGATAATTTCAAATAGATGCAAAAGCAAGGAAAAATGTATATTGAATCCCCATGAACTCCAACAATTAATTCATGGGTAACCTTCTTCTGTCTGTACTCTCCCCACTTCCCCTTTCCCGCGTTATTTTGAAGCAAATTTCCAATATAAACCTTTTCATTCATACTTTTTTCCAGATCCTTTTATAATGTTTCCTTTTGTAGTAGACACTGTTGGTGGCCTACCCATCATCCCCTTCCTCAATCATTACCTCCAACGTTTGCTCATCTTTTTCTCAACCCTTTCTCCTACACAGCTAGAAATACAGGCATTACTCAAGCCCCTGTGGTGGACCTGTCTGGCTTAGGGCTAATTTCATTTTCCTTGTCAGTGACTGGGTCAGGAATGTGAGTCAAATTGGCTAGTGAAACATGAATGGGACACGGCTGGGGAAGCGAGATACATCTGGGAAATTTTCAGCCCTCCTCAGGCAGCCTCAGAAAAAATGGCCTCCCTTTTCCCTGTAAATGTTGTCCTGTTGGGACATGATGCGCAGATCTGGAACACTCCTGTTTGCTACTGGCTCGGAGAGTAAGCTCCTATCAAGTATGGCAGAGAACAGGGAGAAGGACACTGAGGACTTAATGATAGTATTGAGCTGCTAAATCTGCAACACAAACACTCTGCCCTACCTGTGAACTTGATGTTCTGAGAGTTACAGATTTGCTTCCCTGTTTAAGCCCATGTGTGTCCAGGTTGCTCTTACTTGCTGCTGGAAGCACTCAACTTTGCCGTCAATACAGACCTCTGACCTATAGAGTCTGGGTTTCAAAGGCCGAGGAGGTAACCAGTTTAGGATGGTGTAGCAAAGATTATCTCAAAGAGACGAGCTTAATCCAGAAAGAAGTTGATTCCTTGCTTGATTTCTTCCTCAGAGATGAGTTTGCATAGGTGGTCCCGGCCAAGGCGGCCCTACAATCATCAGAACCACGTTTTTCCTGCCATCCCTAGCCCACGGCTTCCATCTCATCTCAGCCAGCAGTGCGGGAAGAAGGCGGCCACCAGCCACTGGGAAGAAGGCAGAGATGAGACAGACATCCAACGCCTTTAAAGACACAACCCCCAAATGAATCACGCGTGTCACATGTCATTGGCCAGAACACAGTCACGTGCCAACAACCAGTGGCACGGAAGGCTAAGAAGTGTAGATAGGATTCCGAGGGGCCATATGTCCAGTTCTATTAGTACTAAAAATAATTACGGGGGCCCAGCCAGCAGCCTCTGTTACAGAAGCAGGGAGGGCTAATTGATGAGGTTCGATGGACTATTATTAATTAAAATGACTTCAGAATGTAAACAAGATTTAAAAGAAATATTCTCGAGCACTCCCCCAGATGACATAACAGACTATTTACTTCATCCCTTTCCTATCTTCTTTTTAGGTGGATCTCAGAAGGATTCCAATGATCAGTAATCCCGTGCGAGCCCAGTTTATTGCCTCGTATACATGAAATTAATAACTAAACGTTGCCAACCTCCCTTAATTCCGAATGTCTTTTCCTCAATTAGACTGCATGGCTGTGGTTTAATTATATTCTGCTTGATAGTCGCCAGAATCCCATAACAAGGTCTTATTTCGCAATCCTATTATTAATCACAGGAATCCAATTTATGGAAAGGTAAAGGCAGACAAATAGAACAAAATGACGGAGCTGGCAAGAAGCACGGTATTCCGTAGACCAGCTACAATAGCGTTCATAGAGTTAAGATACAAGCGAGACTTTGATTCCGGGGCAGCAGGTTTTAAATGATGCATGAGAAGCCACCAAAGCACATCCCTTTCTCCACGGTCCCCTCAGGGTCAAGTACCACGTTTCAATTATAATTTCACCAAATGGCTGTGATGCAGCAAATGTTTCAGATTAATAGCAGTGCAGCACAGCTCTCTGTGGGACGGAGTCAGAAAATCTAGTTCAGAGGTTTGTTGAAATACACCCCAAGACACTCGGCTGCAAAACACATTAAAGAGTCCAAGATGATGGGAATATTTCAGATGTGTATTCCCCAAAGAGGTTACGTTTGCAGAAAACAAGTTTATCATTTGTGGTAGCAGATAAAATGTCTCAGCACGGCCAACGAGGCTTCTTGCAATTACATCATCAGGAAGGCGCCACCATGCGGTTCATTATGGAAATCATATTTACATTAATAGGGGAGGCTCTTGTTTTGCCAAGATGTGTCTTTCTTGACAGGAGTGAAGGAAGTTGCAATCTTCAATGGGACTAGTGGGTAAGGGTCGACTATACCACCTGAACTCTTCCCAAATTCGGGATCCAAAGTCTGGATATGGGGATGGAATACAATGAAGACCATTTTGGTTCAAGTCTACGATGTGGCTTCATTGTCACTAAAGCTCATATCTTGATCCCCACCTCTCTCCTCCTTCTGAACTTGGAGGGCTGGAACTACGATTATCTCTTGCAAACCCCACACCTGGTATGGCTTTCACAGAGTCATCCTGCATTTGGGCCCTAATGTGCGTCTCCAGCCATATCTTTTTCTCTAGAGTCATCTCAGTACATATATTTCCATTTCTCCAACATCCTTGTGTTTCTGTGTCTGGAAACTCAACTGATGGTTGAACATGGGCATGTGGGGTATTTTTTAATAATGAGTTTGATAAAGCTTGTGTAATTTATGAAAATTTGATACTGCTAAATATGACCTGAAAATTTAGGGGGGAAAGCAGCTTAGCTCTAGGGGAGAGATCTGAAGGAGGTATCCAACACAATGTTTAGTCAAAAGGGAGAAAACCGATTTGATTCAATAAAGAGAAGGCTGTTCTTTCCATTGCCACCCACAGCAAAATATTACTGATCTTTCAAGCCCTAGCCCTGAGGCCACCTTCTCTCCCTAGGCTTTTCCCATCCTGCCATATAACGTCTCTCTTCTTGTTTCCAACCTTTCATTTGGGTCCCAGTCTTCCTCCAATATGCAAATGCTAAAGACCACCAGGAATTTATATAATGATCTGAATTACCTGCTCTCCTCTCACTTTCTTATCTTTAATGTGGTCTTTTTTTTTTTAAACGTTTATTTTTTTCTTGAGAGACAGAGCGTGAGCAGGGGAGGGACAGAAGAAGATAGATACACAGCCTCCGAAGGAGGCTCCAGGCTCTGAGCCATCAGCACAGAGCCTGATGCAGGGCACGAACCCACGGATAGTGAGATCATGACCTGACCGAAGTCAGATGCTCAATCGACTGAGCCACCCATGCATCCCTACGTGGTCTTAGCTCATGAACCTGCTGGGGACTACTGCGTACATGTGACAGAAACCTGCTCCAGCAAACCGAAGTTAATAAGAAAGGAAGAAAGAAAACATGGTTCCTGCTAATTCATTTACGAGCGCTTCTGATCCCAAAGCTACAAGTTTCAGTGCTACACACATGATGACAACAGCAAATGTTCAACACAGCAAAAACCAAAGAATTACAACTGAAAGATATCTTTTTTTTTTTAATAATCTATTGTCAAATTGGTTTCCATACAACACCCAGTGCTCATCTCAACAAGTGCCCTCCTCTGTGCCCGTCACCCACTCCCCTCCCCCACCCCCCGCCACACACACCCTCCTCACCTCTCAGTTTGTTCTTGGTCTTTAAGAGTCTCTTATGTTTTGTCTCTCTCCCTCTCTGTGTCTTTTTTTCTTTCCCCTTGGATAGTTCCATTATCCTAAACACCAGAACACTGCTGCAGGTCCCATGTGCTATTTTATTTATGAATTTATTTGCCATTTTGGCATATTAAGCATATGCCACTGAAGAGGCCACAGTGAGCAAGACACATAGGGTTCTTGCCTTCCCAGAGGCTACTATCTGACGGGACAGATGGGCTGTTTAAGAAGCAAGTAAGCCAGGATTGTTATGCTAATGAATGGAGAAAGCGAGGGTAGTAGGAAACCCCATATCAGAAGCAAGTCATCTAGTCTAAGGACTGGAAAGGTTTTGTGAAGGAAGTGGCTTTTAAGTTTAGGCCAAAAGAATGTGTTTGAATGAACAAGCAAAGACCTTCATGCTAGAAGATAAATTCAAGTTATGGGAGTGCCTTACACCAGCTGGGTGACCTTGGGCATGTATCCTTGCCTCTTAGGCTATAACTCCTGATCCGTAAAGTAAGTTAAGGTTTTGAGAAGTTAATATGGAAGATTCCTTCCAACTTCTTGTTAAAAATTTTTTTTAATGTTTATTTATTTTTGAGAGACAGAGAGAGTCAGAGTGTGAGCAGGAAAGGGGCAGAGAGACAGGGAGACAAAAAATCCGAAGCCAGCTCCAGGCTCTGAGCTGTCAGCACAGAGCCTGATGCAAGGGTTGGAACCCACGAATCATGAGATCGTGACCGGAGCCGAAGTCGTATACTTAACTGACTGAGTCACCCAGGAGCCCTGGAAGTTTCCTTCTCTCTTTATAAATCCTGGAAGAGATTGCCAGTTATTTTAGACCATCTTCAGTCCATCCTTTACAACAAGAGCAACTAACATAAGAGAAAATCAAAGAAATGTCAGTAGGGCGGTAACAAAGGTGAAACTGGAAAAACAAAGCAGTTTTGAAGCTGGACCATCATAGGTGCAAATACCAGTTATTCCCTTTCCTAGCTGGGCGATTCTGAGAATATTTCCTAACTTCTTAGGGCCTCGGTTTCCTAATCTGTAATATGGGGCAAGACTATTATAGTTGACTGGTGAACAACGCAAGGTTAGGGGTGCCAATCCCACCCCACATGGTTGAAAAACCACAGATAATTTTTGACTCCCCCAAAACTTAACTACTAATAACCAGCTGTTGAGGAGAAGCCTTTCTGATAATATAAAAACAGTTGAGTAATACGTACTTTCTACGTTATATTCTTACAATGAAGTAAGCTACAGAAAAGAAAATGTTATTAAGAAAATTATAAGAAAGAAATATATTTAAAGGGCTAGGTTGTATCAAAAAACACAACGGCTCCCAAGCTTCACCTTTTATAACTTCAGTCCTTGGAAAGAGGAAACCTCAACCTTCAGGGTACCAAGTTCAAGGATCCTAGGAAGAGCTCCAGTTGGTCTACCTGGAGTCAAGTGCCTGGACAAACCAAGAGTCAAAAGAGACAGGGTCCTGCCGTATAAAATGGCTGCTCCGACACCAACCAGGAAAACAGAGCCTGGCTGGGCAATTCCCAACAGAAGGAGACTGAAGTAGAGCTGAGTAGAAAACCCAACAAACATCGACTAGATTTTGATACAAACCACTTCTCTAAAATAATGCCGTAGACACAACTGATTGAATAAATGAAATGAATTGTTTTAAAAGCTGAAATTCTGGCGGTGCCTGGTGGCTCAGTCACTTGAGCGTCTGACTTGGTTTCAGATCATGATGTCACGGTTCGTGGGTTCAAGCCCCACATCGGGCTCGCAGCTGGCAGCACAGAGCCTGCTTCGGATCCCCACTTTTGTCCCCCTCTCTCCGTGCCCATCCCCAGCTCAGGCTCTCTTTCTCTGTCTCTTAAAAATAAATAAACAGGGGCGCCTTGGTGGCTCAGTCGGTTGAGCGTCCGACTTCAGCTCAGATCATGATCTCACCGTTCTGAGTTCGAGCCCCGCATGGGGCTCTGTGCTGATGGCTCGGAGCCTGGAGCCTGTTTCAGATTCTGTGTCTCCCTCTCTGTCTGTGCCCCTCCCCCGCTCATGCTCTGTCTGTCTCTCTCTCAAAAATAAATAAAAACATTTAAAAAATTAATAAATAAATAAACATTTAAAAAAATAAAAAATAAAAGCTGAACTTCCGTTGAGGGGAAAAAACATCACATGGGTTTCAGAGATCACTGAGCACAGCCTCACGAACCTGTAGTTCGATGCCCAGGTTCCATTTCCTTAGACTTTAGTTTGCTTTCTTAGAAGATGAGATGGATAAAAGGGCAGTGAAATAGAGCACTTTAAAAAGACCCTAAAGGAGCACTGTTGCTGAGAGGTTTTCGGCAGCCCTAAGAATATCCCAGAACGGGGTAAACTGGGAATTAAAGGCCACACCCTGGAGACGCGGGAAGTGTGTCTGCTCCCGCACTTAATGATCAAAAACACCCCCACAGGTCTCTGCTCTGGGAACACAACTAACAAGCAGTGACGAGGAGGAGAAGCAGGAGATGGGAGAACAGGGAGGGGAGAAGAAAGGAGAGGGCTAAAAAGGGAAGGAAGGAGGAAGGGAAAAAAAATGAAGGAAGGAGGCAGGAAAATTAACCCAGTCTGTTCTGGGGCCTCGCTGTCACAACTTTCTTGAAAGAACAAATTTCATGCAAGCACCTCGCGGTGGAGATTTTTTTTTTTTTCTGGAAGCTCACTGAAAGCAATTTTCTTTGAACTGAAGGAGAAAAGTTGTCGCCAACATTTTCTGAAATATTTTGGCGGTGGCGGGAACTGCCGAATCGGGTCAGGGATTGCTAAAGTGGGGGGCTTGTGTCGCTGCTTAGATGAGGTCGTGGGATCCCCAAAGGGGCCCCTAAGCGACACTGCATCCCACGGTAAAATGTTATCCTTTCTGGGGCGCCTGGGTGGCTCAGTCAGTTAAGCACCTGCCTCTTGATTTCAGCTCAGGTCATGATCTCACAGTTTGTGAGATCCAGCCCCGCATCGGGCTCTGAGCTGACAGTGTGGAGCCTGCTTGGGATTCTCTCTTGTCTCTCTGCCCCTTACCCCATCCCCCAAAATAAATAACATTTAGAAAAAGAAAAGTTATTCTTGTAATTTTTTTTAAATTTTTTACCCTTTATTTATTATTGAAAGACCGACACAGTGTGTGAGCAGGGGAGAGGCAGAGAGAGGGGGAGACACAGAAGCTGAAACAGGCTCTAGGCTCTGAGCTCTCAGCAAAGAGTCTGACATGAGGCTCGAACTCACCAACCACGAGATCATGACCCAAGCCAAAGTCAGTCACTTAACCGACTGAGTCACCCAGGCGCCTCTGTGATCATCCTTTAGCCCTTCGGAATAGCCCTCGGGAAATCTCAGTTTGGTGCTATTACATGCTGAGCCCTTCTCTAAAACCAGTTCTATCCCCTTTGGTACAGAGAGAACGCAGAGCCTCTGGTGGGTGAGAGGACTGAGACAGAATTAATAATACTGGTGTGTTTTCAATTCAGTTAATATTCCAGTGACGTTCAGCTGTTGACTATGAGTATTGGTAGTCCTTTTATAGTAATTATGCAAAGTTATCTTAGAAATTCCTTTTGAGGGGCGCCTGGGTGGCTCAGTCAGTTAAGCGTCCAACTTCGGCTCGGGTCACGATCTCGCAGTTGGTGAGTGCGAGCCCCGCGTTGGGCTCTGTGCTGACGGCTCAGAGCCTGGAGCCTCCTTCATATTCTGCGTCTCCCCCTCTCTCTGCCCTTCCTGTGCTCATGCTCTGTCTCTCTCTGTCTCTCAGTAATAAATAAAAACATTAAAAAAGAAAAAGAAATTCTTTTGAGTTTAAAAAAGGCAGCAAAACAAAAAACCTCCTAAGTGTTAGTACCAGAGGTAGCAGCATACAGGAAGCACTCTTTTCGTGACTGAGTATGAATGATTGTGAGGTTCAGGGGTCAGAAGAGACCTGTGTTCTTAATCCATGTCAATGTGGGAGTTAACGGTCAAATATTCTGGGTGGGAAAGAGCACCAACGTATTCTGAGACCTTGGAGCTTTGAGTCTTAAAGGCGCATTCAGGCAACATTTTCCCTTGCAAAGGGCTTATGCTGATGACAGCGATGATTATAACGATTTAGAGCCCTCAAGAAATTTCCTCTTAAAATCTTTAGACTAAGAGGATATTGTAGAGTCCCCAGTAGAAGGAAACTCTGCCAAGTATCTGCGCTGGACTAACAGAAAGCCTCAAATGGATTGTAGAACTGCCTCACCCCACAGTAATGATAAAACACTGAAAAATATGGGACTGTCTTGGGAAGTGGCCACCACTGAGGCATTGCCCTGCATTTCATGCCGAGAAATTTCATGAGGAGGAGAAGACAAGAAAACCTGGAAACCACTCGTGGAAAAATAGTGACG
This sequence comes from Paguma larvata, assembly GCA_030068075.1. Lineage (NCBI taxonomy): Eukaryota > Metazoa > Chordata > Mammalia > Carnivora > Viverridae > Paguma > Paguma larvata. The sequence goes on from CM057842.1 coordinate 35,129,627, forward strand.
GGTCGCTTTGCCAACTGCTAAAAATAAAAGCAATAAATGCTAACCAACTGTGGACCCGTAGAGTTATTTTTAAAATCAACTGAAATGAAATGGCAGACTTAATTTCCGTTATGATGACCTTATTGCAAGCCCTGCATTGATTATATCATTTGAAAGACAGTGTCACTTAACAATAAAAGCCAGTTACACATGACGCTTAAATAATGAAACCAGAACACTGCTCAGTTAGCCTTTTGTGGGTTCGGCTTGAAGATCTGGTTCTCCTTGAAGTAAAATATATATCTTATCCCTGTTCCCTCTTTAATATAGGAAATAATGACAACCATGTTTATTGCATTTTTTTCTTCTTCTTTGGCCCTAGTTCTTTGTTAGGATTCCTCTTCTATACCCTTGCAGTACAGGTCTTTCAAAAATACTACCGCAATCCATTTAAGCAAAGAATATTCTGAGCAAGAAATGAGAGGGTAAAAAATCCTCTAATCGCATTTATTTAGTATCTCATGCAGACAAGATCTCATGGCTAGTACTATGCTATGAGTGTTTCCTTTTAATGAGGATCCGAGGCAAACACACAACGAGTTAAGAGTCATGGGAGAGTGATTTAAGAGTTCAAGACAACAAAGAAGAAACATAAGGCCTTACAGGACTAGGCACCCAGTCAAATTTCCGCAGGGGCTGGGGTGGGGGATGTACCTGGGCGAAGGAGGAGGCCTGGAACCAGACAGAGAGCAGTGGTGCTGGCAGAAACGCACACACATCCTGGCTAAATGGGACGGCTCGAGACAGCAAACATACACTGTTCCCGCGTGGGAATGGAATTTTTCCGAGTTGGCTGGAAATCTGTATGTTTGTTTGTTTTCTCCTAAATGTAAACCCTCAGGTTTTTAACTGCTGGCAACTAATTAAAAAAATGTTTTTAACATTATATGGAAAAAAAAAAAAACGTATCTGTAAACTGGACTCAGCCCACAGATTGCCAGTGTGCAATCTCCACCATGTAACTAAGCCATTAAGGCTTGAGATTTGAACCCATCGCTTAACTCTGAACTAACCAAAAGAAAGAGGATTTATATTGTCTTGAAAGAAAGGGGACATTTGTATAAGGAGAAGGGAAAGAGAGTGGCAAATAGACTATGTGAATGAAGCCCCAAAGCAGAAAAGGTAAAGGCATGTCTAGGAAAAAATGAATAACTTCGTTTGGTGAGAAGACAAGCTCAGATATGGAAGAAGTCAGAGCTCAGGCTGGGAAAGCAAACAAAAGACCAGGCGGACAAAAACCTTGAAGCTGAAGCAGTGAAGTCTGGGTTTCATCCTATTGGCCATGAAGATCTGGGGATCCAGAGACCAAGGCCATCGAGGAGGTTTTCCAACAAAATTAGCTCAATCTAATTGGAAGATAGATTCCACGGGGAAGCGTCTGATCAGAAAGTTACCGCACTACGTCAGGAGAATCCGCTGGCGGCCAGAGAATGGAAATCTCCTGGATGAGATGAGACCTGCAGCAATGGATAAATCCACAAGATTGAGAAACTGTTTCTAAGCTCTTAGAGGATGCCAGAGATAACTCTTCTGTGTGGGCTCTGCGGTATTAGTAGGTGTCCAATGCAAATATCGAGGAAGACATTTGGAACCTGAGTGTAGGAGATGGTCCACAGATACGGATGCGTTTTGGAGTGTTTATTCACACGGGGATGGATGGTCCAGGAAGAACTTCCCCAAGGGAAAGGCTTTAGAGAGATGCATGAGTCTTGGAGGGCGAATGCCCAATGTCTAGGTTTCTCCCAGCTCACTTCAAAAGCCTTGCTAAACTGAAAAACCCTTGCCCTTGAACTTGTGCGACCAAGTGATCTTGAATATCTATACATTCTATTCCTTTCACGTTGTTGTATATATCACCTAATTTATGTGTGTGCTGAAATCTCTGTAAATCTCATCTCTTCACCCAGCTTGTGTTTTAAGAGTAAAAAGGAAAGAGAAAAGAAAAACAAAAAAGGGAATGTAGAATAGACACTACCCTGACAAGAATGGGTAAGATACAGTCCTATCGAGGGCCTAAGAACTGCTTAAGATTCTTTCCAGTACTGTAAATAAGGACTACCAGAGCCTTCATCCAGAAATTCATTTTATAGCCATAGAAAATGAAGCCCTTCAATCTGGAATTTATCGGACAGTTACCAGCTGCTTTCCACTCCCACCAGAGCTTGGCTTTCCGAAGGCTTTGCCCATCGTTAGAAAAATGCCATCAATTAAAAATGCATTCCCCTGCGGGCCTAGAAATAAACTCTAATGTTCATGGTCAAGTGATTTCCTACAAAGGGGCCAATATGGTTCAACAGGGAAAGAACAGTCTTTTCAACAGGTATTGGGACAAGTGAAGAGCTGCATACAAAATAATGGCTTTGGTTACTACCTCGTAGCACAAATAAACCAAAAAATAACTAAAAGTACATCACAGACCTAAATTTAAAAGCAAAATAAAAACTATAAAACTCTTAGAAGAAAACTCGGTAGTAAATCACAGTGCCCTTGAGATTTCTTAGGACAAAAGGAAAAGCAAAAAAAGAGAATTTCAATAAATTAGACGACATTAAATAAAAAATTTCGGTGCCTCAAAGCGCACCATCAAGAAAGTGAAAGATTAACCTGCTGTCTTGGGAGAAATATTTGCAAATCGTATGTCTAATAAACAACTTACCCCCAGAAAGTACAAAGAAATCCCAAAACTCAATAATAAAAAGAAAATAGCCCCACTAAAATATAGGCAAGGGATTTATATAGACAGCTCCTCAAAGAAACAGGCATATGAAAAACATATTCAGCATTATTAGTCGTCAGAGAAATGCAAATCCAAACAAGGAGATACCCCTTCACACTCACTAGAATGGCTGTAATCAAAAAGACAGGCAGTAATAAGTGTTCCCAAGGATATGGAGAAATCGTAACCTTCACATTTGCTGGAGTAAAAGTAAAAGGGCATGGTCAGGGTGAAAACCAATTTGGCAGTTCCTCAAGTTTTAAACATAGAGTCTCCACATGACCCAGAAATTCTACTGCTAGGTATTTAACCCGAGAGGAAAGAAAACATCTGTCCACACAAAACCTTGTACAGGAATGTTCGGAGCAGCATTATTCATAATAGCCCCAAACTGGAAACAGCCCGAATGTCCATTAACTGAAGAATGGGTATCTAAAATGTGGTACATCCATATAATGGAATATTATTTGGCAATAAAAAGGACTGAAGTACCCCTAGCCTTACAACGTAGAAAAATCTCCTGCACGTGATTCTCGGGAAGTCAGAAGAGACCACAGATTGTATGATCCCATGTCCAGAATAGGCAGGAGACAGAACAAGGCAGAGACAGAAAGTGGGGTAGTTGTTGTCTAGGTCTGGAGTGGGGGTTGGGAGCGTGGCAAGGGACTGCTCACAGGTACTGGATTCCCTCTGCAGATGACGAAAATGTCCTAAAGTAAGATTATGGCAATGGCTGCCCAACTCTGGACATACACCCAATGTCACCGAATCGTACATTTCAGATGGGTAACATTTCGAATGTGTAGACATTTTTCATGGGATGTTGGAACATGAGTTACATCTCATTAAAGCTATTTAAAAAGGACATCTGTACCACAAAGTGCTACTAGCCAGACAGGGCCTGCTATTATTTTTAGTCTTCTTTCTTTAGGTCCTGGAACCAATCCATCCCTTTGTCAGTGATGCGTTCGTTCTGTTCACCACGAAATGGCTTCCTCCTCAAACACGCCAGGCTCGTTCTTGTCTCAGGCACTTGTGGTGGTGCTTCCTTCCCAGAAAGCTTTACTCCCAGGTATTTACAAGGCTGTCCCTTTCTCATCATTTTGGCTCAACGCAAAAGCAAAGACATGAGTATTTTTAGCTCAAGCAGCCCACGGCCACCACCTTCCACCAGTTTTGCTTCATGCCATGTATCCTGTCCCTAAGCTGGCTTCTGTGTTTATTTCCATATTCATACCTGTGTCTGTTTATCTGTTTATGGATATCCTAAAGCTTCTGCTCCCTGAGGGGAGGAGACAGGTCCCAGCTTTCTCTACCACATGAGGCCTGTAATCAAGAGTTGCTGGCTACTCAACTTTTAAGATGCATGGAGCATCATTAAGATGCTTGGTTCTGCCCTCGTAATCGTGTCAGAGTAGGCGGTTCAGTCAGGTTCTCACCGGGTACCTGGAGGCCAAGTAACGAGGAAGTCACGGCTGGCTATGGGAAAGTCAGAGGCCTGTCCTGGTAGCGCTCCGTGAGGAGGCGGGTCACACCAGACAGGCCCAAGATGGCAGATGCCATGACGGGAAACCCCTGACCAAATGAGGAAGAAAAAGCGGAAAACCCTGCTTCCAAGAAATACCTGCCCTGAGAAGTGAATATTCCACCCCCTAGTTAACTACCATCCATGAAAGATAGAAACCCGACCCTCCAAGTGCTCAGCTCTCTCTCTCTCTTGAGCTCACCTGCTCTCACGTCTGGAGAGTGCATTTTTGCTTTAATAAACTTTCCGGCTTCTGTCCCTCATTCACTGTGCTGTGTTTGTGCTTGAATTCTTTCTAGAGAGGAGAGCGAGAACCTTCGATGACATCTTCGGGACGGGCTGGGCCAAGGCTCCGGGGCCTGGGGTCTCCCGGTTTCACCGGGCAACAACAGAGTCAAAAAAGGAAAGCTTTCCTCCTCTCCAAAACTCTACCCTCATTCGCCCCACCGCTTACCCCGCAAAGCGGCAAGAATTTCCTCCGCAACATTTTACACGGAAAACCTCTCGCCCAAAGAATGATTTCAGGGGAGCCTGGGTGGCTCAGTCGGTTAAGCGTCCGACTTCGGCTCAGGTCACGATCTTACAGTCTGTGAGTTCGAGCCCCGCATCGGGCTCTGTGCTGATGGCTCAGAGCCTGAAGTCTGCTTCGGATTTTGTGTCTGCCTCTCTTTCTGCCCTTCCCCTGCTCATGCTCTGTCTCTCAAAAATAAATAAACGTTAAAAAAAAAAAAAGAAAAGAAATGAATAGAATATCCTCATTTAAAAAAAAAAAAAAAAAGAATGATTTCAGGAAAATGGGTTCCTCTTCATCTGGCTGGCTTGACGACGATATGTTTCAGTAAAACCGGAGTCTCAAGCAAGATGGATGAGAGGAGAGAAAGGCAAATGACAGAGGCTAGCTCACACTTCTAAGCAAAGAGAAATCCAAGCTGGGCTCAAACAATAGGCGCCGGGCAACCACGCGGGGGTGTGCTGTGTTCCTCCTTTCGGTGTGGAGGCCTCCAGTTAGCGATTCCCCAGAGGAACCGCTGGGGGAAACCAAGAGGAGAATGAAGCATGGCATATTGTGGCGTTTCTCAAATTTATAGCTGCCTTTGTGCGGGTAGCCACAAAGCATCAAGCCCTTCAATCTTTGAAAAGGATATATAGAGAGAAAGAGAGGCGGTGGCTGGGTGGAGAGAGGGAGAAAGAAAGAGAAAAGAGAGGAAAAAAACTATAAACGCAAGAGCATATCCTCACCTAACATTCTTCTGGACAATAAGAAAACCAGAAGAAAGGCAATGATACCTATTAGGAATTGAAGAAACTTGATATAAAAGCAGCATACCTTTTGATTTCTCTTTTGCGGAAAAAAGCAAGAAAACAGAGCTGAAGTTACAGAAACAAAGCCATTGGACTGGTGCTTGGTTCCTTTCTAAGGTGGGACAGTGGTGACGAATGTCATTGTCAAGAGGAAAAATGTCAGCGGCCCCTTCACAAGTTCCCTGCCCCATCGTTAAAGACATCGCATCCCAATAACTCAAAGCAGGGTCCCAAGAGAGATGAAGACCAAGTTCAGATACACCCGAACGGCTCGTGTTATTGTCACCATGTCTCCGGGCCGGAGCGTTTTGAAGACCTAGAGCCCATCTGAGCCACCACTGAAGAGTGAGGACTGTCATTCGGGAAACGTTCTCATGGTCACGCAAGAGGAGGTCAGAGATCAGGAAGGGATCCTTGCAGTTCAGCGTCTTCCTCCGCACTTCTGCCCTAACCCCGGCACAGCCCGGATGTTCTGCCAAGAACAAGTTTAGCATCAGCTTATCATAGGCTGTAGACTTAGCCCTGCAATTACATCCTGCCTTGGCAGGAACCTGAACCTGGCAATCGAGAGACTCCCTCTCGTCTCTGATGTCTGCATCTTGCTTGCTTAGGGAGGCAGCTGAGCGGGGGAATGACCGCATCCCGAAGCCAGGGTGTGCAAGACCTGCGTCCGAATCCTGGCTTGAGTTTGGGCAGCCGGCAGTGTGTCCCCGGTGAAAACGGTGCCAGGGATCCCTCTTCACAGGGATATGGAGCATCTGACAGTTCCTGGCACTCCAGAGGTGTTGTTCGGTTTATATAAACTTTTTGAGATTCTTCCTGCAGTAAAGGGTTGAGTCTGCCCAAAGGACAAATCACAAATGACAGACGCCCACGCCATGGCAGTGGTGAGGAGCACGGTGTGGAGAATCAAAGGAGATTTGTGTTTCTGGGAATCCTTTGGTCAAATTCCTCTTTAAGACCTGAAAACGCCTTAATACTCAGAATATGTGTAATGAGGCTGCATCGGCCCCTTGACACAAAGGGGAAATCCGGAAACTCACCGTCACACTGGGTTCTACGCGTTCTGATCATTTTCTGCGTAGGAGAACACAGGGAAGGAACAGCTAATGTTTGTAAAACTTCTCCGGGGAAAATGTGGGCGATTGTTTCCATTAGAACATGGTGAGGGGCCTGCCCGTCTACCTGACCCGCAAATTTGACTGCACGCACTGCAGGCGATGACTTGGCCCAGGGGAGTTAACAAAAGGGTCAGAGCATCTCCTTCCTTGAAAGAGTCACCTGTGTCATGGAGCTTCCTCCATCCTCTGGCCTAGAGAGCCGGGCCAGCTCTGGAGCCAGGCCTGCTTAGTTGCAGGAGAACAAATTACTCTGTGCACAGGGCTGTGAGCCCTGGGGACCAACCAACGCCGCTGGGGATAACTAGACCGGAGCAGGGATAAAACCTCTTCTCTTACTGTCGATTACATTTCTTCAGGCTTCAAAGAACCCAAATAAGACCTAAAGAATCAGCCCATCTCTAATTTGGGCAAGAATCTTAAAACAATGGGTTCAAATTCTAGCTCGATAACATCCTCGCTGGATGGTCTAGAAGGAGTTACTTTTATTCTGTGCCTTGGTTTCCTTATCTATAAAATGGATATAACAGCAGTACCCACCTATTAAGACAGGACCACATGACGCTGAACATATTGTGTAAATGATCAGACACCACACACAGAGTGCCTAACCTACAGTGACGGCACTTTGCGATGACCGGTGGCTCCACTGTGCTGCTTGGTGCCTTCCCCGAGGAGGATCAGCGGTACGAAATATATCTAAATTACCTGATGTCCCAACAGCAATTTGGCCTCAAGGAAACGTGACCAGGGTGTTCTAAGATCGAACCCCGTTGATCAAACCGATTAAAAAAATATGGAAGCCATGATCAATAAAGCCATTTAACAAAATATAGAACCGGTATCAAATTCTACAGCAGAAGGCCAACTACACTCAACATGTTTTCTAAAAAGAAATATCTTATTTGTTGTTACATGAAGAGCTGCTCTCTGTTCTTTTTGTTCTATTCAGTACGCAAAAAAGAAAAGGGAGAAATATGTTCAAGCGGAAAAACAAGGTTTAAGGGCTGCGAGTCAGGTAAATGCTATTTGGCAGAAATGAAATGCGGCACAAGAGAGTGAGGAAGCAAAACCCTTGCTTCTGAACCGAGGTGACTAAAGCAGTCTGCTTTAAGGCTTGAATCAAAAATCAAAGGTTCTGCAAGTAGGAAATCCCTGTTCTTAGAGGTTTGAGGCTTCGAGTTTCATTTTGCCATGAGCAGGAACACACATACAGTTATTAACTCAAAACCTCTTCACTGTCTGAGAGAAACAGAGTTTTTTAAAAACCTGAAATTTTCTTATCTCTAAAAACATCATCTATATGTTCTTTCTTCTATTTTAAACAACTTCAGACAACATATTCTTTTAGGACTTGGACCTAAAGTCTCCGGAACTCTTAAGTCTCTAAACATTTCTGGATCAAGCCAGACCATCGAAAGACTGAAAACTTGTGTCATTTCGACTTCGCGGAGTCATTCATTATTATTATTATTGTTATTATTTTATACTCTTATGCCCTTGGCTTTTCTCAAAGGCTGATACAAGAAGCACCCTGGGGACAAAGACATACGTGCAAGGGCACCCACTGCAGTACTATTTCAAGCAGGAAAAATTAGAAATACAATATTCTACATGTCCATCAGTAGGGTCCTGATTGAAGGAACTAGGGCACATCCATACAATGATCCACTGTGTGGATATTAGAACAAATGGCATAGTGTTATATGTACGGATATGGAATGACTTCTAATATATATTAAATTAAAAAAAAAAAAAACAAGGTGCAGGGGCACGTGGGTGGCTGAGTGGGTTGAGCGTCTGACTTTGGCTCAGGTCACGATCCATGGTTGGTGAGTTAGAGCCCTGCGCTGGGCTTACTGTTGTCAGAGCAGAGTCCACTTTGGATCCTCTGCCCCACTCTCTCTCTGCCCCTCCCCTGCTCATGGTCTCTCTCTCTCTCTCAGAAAATAGACATTTTAAAATAAACAAACACAGTACAGAAAAATGTATATAGTGTGCTCGGAATTGAAACATACACACACGTGCATGGACATATATTCACGCAAACATGGTCACGCATGCACAGAATAGCTCAGATCCTGAAATCAATGGCCGTCTCTCAAGAGAATCTCAGAAGCAAAGGTTAAACTGAGAAATACTTTTTCACTCAATACCTTCGTGTGCTCTGAAACTATTAAAACATTAAACCCAAAAGGAATGGCAATTAAGTTCACTCTGACTCTGCGTGTGTCAGAAAAACCAGCTCTTTAAAATGCTGATTGGTGGGGCATCAGGGTGGCTCAGTGGATTAAGCCTCTGACTTCAGATGACCTCATGATCTTGTGGTTCTTGGGTTCGAGCCCCACGTCGGGCTCTATGCTGACAGCTCAGAGCCTGGAGCCTGCTTCGGATTCTGTGTCTCCCTTTCTCTCTGCCCCTCCTCTGCTCGCAGTCTGTCTCTCTCTCTCTTAAAAATAAATAAAAACATAAAAATTATTTTTAATATAATACTTTATTAGTGTCCCACAAATAAGAATTTATCTTCTACCCACCTTGGTGGGTCACAATGCACACCCTATATTAGAGTCTCTGATGAGGTCGGCAATCAAGAATCTTGTGTCATTTAATTTAACCCAAAATTTCTCAAATTTCTTGACCATAGGACTTCCCTATTTTTTTTTTTTGGGGGGGGAGAGGCATTATCTCTGAATACTGCGTCTTGGTGAATACAACATTGCAGCAACCTTAAAAGGCTTTGGCCACCAAGGCAGGCACTATCTCTAACTGATAGGAAAGAATTTAGCAATCGGGTCACCTTTATTTACTCTTAGAAATGAATGCGTTTCCTATACTCCAATCACAGGATGTCTGTATTTAAGTAGAATTTTTTTATGCTTCGGCAGCCAAAAGGCACAGAGCAGATGGACCTCAACTTTCTCATTTTTAGGACGGGCATAGCAGCACCTACTTCGTGGGGGGCTGCGAGGTGGAAAGCAGACTGCCTGTAGAAAAACGCGTGTCCTAAGCGACACGTAAGAGAAGTCAAGCACTTGCGAGTGCCGGCTGCCCTTTCTTCTCCTCTAGGCCGGCAGGTTCATACACGCGTGGGGCTGTTTCCAAGAGGCGGCGCCGTCAAGATGAAGGCAAGCCCGACAAGAACATCGGGGAGCCTGGAGGAGTGCCGTCGACGGGTCTTTGCACAAAGAACAAAGTATTTTAACCACCTTTGTTGCCTGTGACCAGAAGGTCAGCGGAGGGAGAGACTCCAGGGGTGAAGGTGAGGCCATGAGAAGCTGTTCTATTCCCCATCACTCAACAAATATGTTTCTGGCTTTGGAAAGACTAAACGCAGCTATAAATGAGGGGGCTCTCTCTTATCGGCTGCTAGCTGGTTGCTGCAGAGACCATTCTATTTGTAAACATTAGCCAGGATTCGCCCCGACGAAGGCTTAAGCTAGGGTGTTTATCCACCAGCTGCCTTCGCCGCAGGATCCTTTCATATAATAACGGAAAACTGTGAGCAGATTTCACCCAGGTGGCCACCCCGAGAGTTTAACAGCTATGTTGGATTAAAAACCCCAGCATGGAGAAAACAAATTTTCACTTATCTTCAAATCCTTAAAAGATGGGAAAAGTCCGCCTCTCGAGATAACGTATTTTAAATAAATAAGATGACGGGCTTAACGATACTCAGCTGCCTGTGTGCTGTGCCACCCTGGGTCACAGGTGCACTGACGCGAGAGTCTGGCTGGATTTTAACCACCTTCAAGAGGTTTTGTCGAAAGAAAAAGTTACTTCAAAGGGCCAAGTGAGACCGTTTAAAGAGACTATCTGGCAGCGACAGGCCTCTGTTGATTTTCATTAACGCCAGACTACAGGGGGGTTCTGGCAGAAAACGATAAAGATGGATCAAGTAAATACAATTAGCTCCCAGTAGGAGTATCACCGCCCACCAGAGTCTCCGGCACCCACGAGAGGATAGAATCCTCAACGGATTGTTCTGTAGAACATTGGGAGTTGCCAAGTACCTCCGGGTGACACGGGCACCCAAAAGGCAAGTTTTGTAGTTCGAAAGATGAAGAGCCGGGACGCTTCGATGGAAGAAGAAGTAATTAATGTGCTCAAAGGACAGGCTGGATCAGAAGCGTTTGATATTTACAAGGTTGGAAGTTGTGTGCATCGTCTTTGACCCAGCATTCTCACGGTTGGACGTGTATTCAAAGGAAATAATGAAGGTGTGTACAAAGATTAATTTATAAGATCATCCGTCGCGAAAGCAGCCCGAACCTCCATCACTAACCAACGGATGAGTAGAATGTGTCTGGGCTATGGGATATTCGGCAACCAAAAGGAACGATAGACTGATAGTGATTTGGGGTGAACCTCAAAGTCACTATGTTCGGGGAAGAAAGCCAGTCTCCAAGTACAACATGCCATTTGTATGAAATGTCTGGAGTTTAGGCAAATCTAGAGAGATGGGAAGTAGATTCATGGTTGCCGGGGTCGTGGAGGAGTGGAGATGGGGAGAATTATGATGGGTAGGGGTTTCTTTTGGGAGTGACAAAAATATCCTAAAATTAGACCTTGGTGAGAGTTACCCAACTCTGAATCCACTAAAAACCATTAAATTGCACACTTTGAATGGGTGAATATTACGGGATGTAAATTAGAGTTGATCCTTGAAAAACACAGCCGTTGGGGGTGCCCATTCTCTTGGAGTTAAAAATCCAAGTACAATTTTTTTAAGCTTACTTATTTATTATGAGACAGACAGAAAGAAAGAGAGCAAACGCATGCGAGCAGGGGAGAGGCGGAGAGAGAGAATCTCAAGCCAGATCCATGCTGTCACGGGGCTCCAACTCACGAACCGTGAGGTCATGACCTGAGCAGAAACCAAGAGCCCGACGCTGATCCTACTGAGCCCCTCAGGCACCCCTCAAGTGCAACTTTTGACTCCCCCAAAAAGTAACTACGAAAAGCCTAGCTTTTTTTTTTTTTTTAATGTTTATTTTTTGAGAAAGAGACAGAATGCAAAAGGGGGGAGGGGCAGAGACAGAGAGAGAGACACAGAATGTGAAGCTGGCTCCAGGCTCTGAGCTGTCGGCACAGAGCCCGATGCGGGGGCTCAAACCACTAGCCGTGAGATCATGACCTGAGCTGAAGTCGGACACTCAACTGACTGAGTCACGCAGGCGTCCCTAACAGCCTACGTTTGATTGGAAGGAAATCTTACCAAGAACATAAACAGTCAATTAACACATATTTTGTATGTTATATGAAGTATATACTGTATTCTTACAATAAAGTAAGCAGAGGAAAGAAAATGTCACTAAGAAATTCCTACGGAAAAGAAAGCGCGTTTATAGTACTGTATTGTAAAAAAAATCCATGTCCACGTGAATCTGTGCAGTTCAAACAGGCGTCCATCAGGGTCAACGGTCTATCCCAAGAAAGCATACTTATTACTTACTTATTTATCATCACAGTGTTGCTTAAAATAGAAAAGCAAATTGGAAAACAAAACCAATAAATAACCAACAATAGGGTTGGGTGAATAAATTACTCTGAGCCCATGAGGTGTTTTATTTCATAGCCACTAAAACCAGGTCCACAGCAGAATGTACGGGGACTCTGAGTAGGCGAAAAACGTCTGCACGTGCCCGGAGTCTTTAGGAAAGGTATAGAACTATGCCAACATTTTTTACAGGGATCTCACATGCTTCTGTAGGAGGACGGACGAATTTTCTCCTCTTTGCTGATTTAAATACAATGACCATGACTTTGACGGCAATAATCACACGCAATATTTTACTGAGGACTCATGATATGCCAGGCAGGGCCTGGGCGAAGGGCCCGGATGTCGTGCGTTTAATCCTCCAACAGCCTATAAAGCAGGCACTGTTAACTGCTGAGGGCAGTGAGGCTGCAGGCAGTGAATTCCCTCACGGTAGCACCGTCTGGCAGGTAGCAAATACTAAGTCTTAACTCCTGGTCTCCAAAGTGGAGAGTGTACATCCCCAGGGAGGTGTGCAAGATGGGGTGCAGAAACACACATTCGACCTCTGAATATCTATTTTTACCTCACCCTTAAAACTTGTGTTTGGGACATGTTTTCTACAGCGACATAACCCACGTGCTTACTTCGCACCGCACACATTTTTTTTTTAATGTTTTACTATTTATTTTTTGAGAGAGACAGAGCACGAGCCGGGGAGGGGCAGAGAGAGAGGGAGACACAGAATCTGTAGCAGGCTCCAGGCTCTGACCTGTCAGCACAGAGCCCGACGTGGGGCTGGAACTCGCGAACCACGAGATCATGACCTGAGCTGAAGTCAGACGCTTAACCAATTGAGTCACAGAGGCGCTCCGGCATCGGGCACATTTCTAAGGGTTTTGTAGATGGTCACGTAATGCCCACGGCAACCTCAGGAAGAAACCGAGCTGCGGAACCCAGGCTCTTACCTACCATGCTACTGTGCACGACATGCAATTTACAAATAAACACGCAAATTGTGGTTTGCTCGAAGTTGTTTTTTTTTTTTTAACATTTATTTATTATTGAAAGACAGAGAAAGAGAGAGCACGAGCAGGGGAGGGGCAGAGAGAGAGGGAGACACAGAATCCGAAGCAGGCTCCAGGCTCTGAGCTGTCAGCACAGAGCCTGATGCGGGGCTTAAACCCACGAACCGTGAGATCATGACCTGAGCCAAAGTTGGACGTTTAACCGACTGAGCCACTCAGGTGCTCCAAGGAAGCTTTTTTTTTTTTTTTAATTATAAGATACATAGCCAAAACTATAATTGTATCTTAACGCATACACAACACTACTTTCCGAATAATAATAAAATGTACAAAGTCGGACTTCGTTTCTGGGAGGAGGTGTGCCTGCCTGCATGCGCGGATGTGTTTAAAGACAATGCCAATCTTACGATTTGGAGTGAAGAATGACATTTCCTCTTGTGCTAGTGGCTCTTCGTTTGCTCCTCAAGGACCATCCTGCTTCCATTTCCTCCCTCCTCTTTCCTGGCAGACAGGAGATGACAGGAGAGTGTGGGTAATCCTTTCTTGTTCCCTCCCGCCTCGGGGCTACTTCCCTTGCAGCGTCTGCCCCCTTGGGGACTCCTTCCCTTACTGGGGGCTCCTGCTCTACGGTGTCTGGTCTCACCTGGCTCATAGTAACCACCGTTCTGCCCTCTGTCCCTTTTCACCCTGGGGGTGGGGACGGCTTACCCTGCTGCTAGCCTCTGGCTGGCACCGCAACCCTGTTTGTCTGCTTCGCCCCGCCCACACCTCTGTGAGTGATTCCTTCGTTAATTCTCTTCCATTTGACCCTATCAGAGGAGAATCTGATGGTTTCCTGCCAGGTTCCTGACTGACTGACACTCTTCTCTAGGCCCAAATGAGAGACTTGACAAAGTCTGAAGGGGTAAGGCTGACCTACTCGGCTCAGCCTTCCATCCGCAGTAAGCACATCTCCCAAGACCCTCCCTGCATCTCCAACCAAGAAATGATCACTGTTAAGCACAGATGAAGGTTTAAAAAAATATTTTCATAAAGCCCGATGTGAGCTCTGCCAGGAACACATGTGTGGTTTCGACCACGCGCCTGACCTTGGTCTCTCGTCGAAAGCCAACTCCGGAGCAGCCTGGGGCCAGCTCGCCCCACCCTGCTCGCTGTCCAAACCGCAGCGGTGACCCAGCTCCACCGCGGCACTGAGCTCTGGGGCCTGGCCCTCCGAATGCGGAAAGCAAGGAGACAAAGGGGCCAGACTGTCACTCTCTGGGCTCTAGGGACCATCAGATGCCCCCGAACACAGTCCAGATTCCCTTCTGGAGAATGATCTGTCAACACACGCTACCGAGCATGTGTACAAAGTCTTCTTGGGCAGGTTATGACACTGGGGCCAGGAAGCAGACTGCAAGCAAAAGTCGGCACTGGGCAGCAAGGAGGCCGGTCAGGCCAATATGGTCAACCTCTTGGACTTCTTTAAGAGCTAAGGACGTGGACACTAAGGCAGACACCGTCGGGGTGCGAGTGAGTGCCCCACAGCTGTTACTAACCTAGTCAGAAGACTTGGAGCAGACATCTGGGGCAGGCAAACCTGAATTTAAATGCACCCTATAAATATCAATGTCTCTTTCTCCCTGCTTTTCCTGGAGATAGAATAAGAAGATAACACTTCAAAAGGAAGAATCCCTCACCACAACAGGCAATTAGATACTTGCCTTTCAAAAGAGGTTGCTGGATTGTTAAGAGATCTGAGTTGAATCCTCAGTATAGAGCTTCATGATTTAATTGCTCTGATCAAAAACCCAGAAGTTGACCTTGTTTCTGTTTTTGTGGTTGTTGTTGTTTTTTTAATCTCCCGTATCTAGTTCACCAGCGAGCCCTGTCAGCTCACGTCCAAAATACATTGAAAATTCAGCCATTTCTCTGTTATCTCTCTTCTAAAATGACGGCTCAAACGACCAGACTTTTGTCTTGTGCTCTGGGGTACCTACCTTACTCACTTGCCACACAGGAACTAGAAGGATCTTCTTAACGCCTGCTCAGAACACATGACTTTGCTGCTTTAAATTTTTTTTAATATTTATTTATTTTTGAGACAGAGAGAGACAGAGCATGAGTGGGAGAGGGGCAGAGAGAGAGGGAGACACAGAATCCAAAGCAGGCTCCAGGCTCTGAGCCGTCAGCACAGAGCCCGATGCAGGGCTCAAACTCGCAGACCGCAAGATCATGACCTGAGCCGAAGTCAGATGCTCAACCGACTGAGCCACCCAGGCGCCCCGACTTTGCTGCTTTAAAACTCTCCAATGGCTTCCCATACTTAGAATAAAGGCTGAAAAGAGCCTCTAATCTCTTGGCCCCCAAGGATACACCTCTTTCCTGGGCTCAGACATTCCATCCACATGGCTTTCTCCTTCCTGTTGGAAAATGTGCCAAGCCATTGCCTGCCTCAGGGCGTTTGCACTTGCTGCCCCCCCTCAACCAAAATGCTTTCTGCCCCCCCAAATTCTTTCTCATCCATCGTGTCTCAGCTCAAAAATCTTCCCTTCACAAAGGACTTCTTGAACAGGCACGGTTTCTAACGCGCCTCACCGCATCCCTCGCCCTGTTATACTCTTCATGTTATAAACATGTATATATACCATATTATTTGTTTTTGCCTCGTTATCTTCCCAAACAGAGCATAAGCTCTGTGAGGACAAGAAATTTATTACATTTTTTATTTGAAACAGTCGTAGCATTCAGTGAATACTCAATAAACAATTGTCGAAGGAACAAGTCGTGGGTATAAATATAAGCATTGAACTGTAATGAGTCCCCAAGAGTCCAGAAGCTAGTTAGTTAATATTTGTAAGTCTGTTTTCTCATTTACAAGTGATGCTAACCAGTGCCCAGTAAACGTTTACTCTTTTAACTCTTACGAGAGTTACAAGTTATATATTGTAGAGTTGTAAGTTCTATAACTCACGGGAGTCTAAGCGTATGCTTTTATAACTAAGTCTGAACTATAAGAGAGTCTGAGAGATTATAAACAGCGAGCACAGCTGAAGTCATCAAAGTTTCTCTTCATTAAACCGCTAAGCTAATTCCTTGAAGAGCATGCTGTGACGTGACATCCCTCAGGCTTTGCAAACAGCTCTGACAAGAGCACAGAGCTTTTGGAGGGGTGCGGGGGGGGGGGGGTGGGGGTGGGGGTGGGGCAGGGACAGAGAATATTACAGGCCCACACAAAGGCCTGACTTCGCAGCTGGGCCTGGGGCTGGAACATTCAAATCGCATCCTCAAGTGGTCCATGACAATAGGGGTGCCTGTGCGGACTTTGGCCATGGACTATGCAACAAATACGTTATACGCTAATCTTCAAACGCTCGGCTCCCAGAGAACTCAGCTCAAGGGACAGCAACAGGATATGTTATGGCACCCCATTTATCTCTGCCCTGATTTTGCTATTGCTGGGGTGTATACTTCATATTCTTTTTCATGGTGCGTTTATCAGGTTCTAGAGGCCAAGGAGGGAAGTTTAAACCCCAGACCTTATTCTCGACTGTACCTCCCTCTTCTCTCTCATTCGATTTTTCACCAAGTTCAATGACCTTTACCTCCGGAAGATTCCTGATATCAGTCCACTTCTGTCTCCGTCATCACCTGCCTGGTCTGGGCCATCCACAGTTCTTGCTGGGGACCTCTGCCCCTCTCAGGGGTTCTCTGCCCTCGTGATCACGTCTCCATTCCAACGCTGAAACTAGACTAATCGCTTCAAACACAAATCCGACCACGCCATATCCCTGACACCACCAGACTGGATGGCATCCGTTTTGGTCAACATCTTCACAGTCCTTCTTACTTTCTTTCCTTGTGATTGTCCCCACCTGATTTCATATTTATGTGATGACTTAATCACCTCTGTTACGCCTTAGACTTTAAGTTGCACGAGGGTCGCAGACACCTGTCTGATTTCACTCGCTATTGTATCCCTAAGTGTCTAGCACAGTGCCTGGCACACTGCAGGTGTTCCGTAAATATTTGCTGATGAGTAACAGAATGAATGAGTCTCTATGTCGTTGGCCCCGACTCAATACCTGAACACAGAGAGAGCGACATTTCCTGAAAAAAGAATGACTGGAACTAGCCACAATGCCCAAAGAATATTCCTAAGCCCAGTTTCTCCTTTTCTCATAAGGTCTCATGTTCTGGACCTTTCTATGTCACACACACACACACACACACACACACACACACACACACGAACCATATCAGTCAAGAGACTTACCCTTCACTACCCAGCGATATTTGCCCTCAGAAATATTTCTGTCATAAAACTCCTTATCCTGTTTTACAAGAACATTAAATAAGTTCGACCAATGTAATCTTCACCTGCTAGCAAAACAAATTTGCCAAAGGCCACTTGTAAATGAAGAATGTTCAAGGGCCCCGACTAGATTCTGGTGTTCTTCTCAGTTCTTTAAGGACCAACTCTGCAGGTATCACTCACTTCTCATTCCAATTCCGAGCACAAAGACATTCAGGGGAGAAATGGCTATCCCACTTCTCAGGATATTGTCTCAACTCCCATCCAAGGTTCTCTAAAGCATTCTCCCCAGTGAAGGTTTCCTGGAACGGCATAGCTGGGAGCCTCCCCAGAACGCCATCTGTTAGGGCGTGGCGTTTAATGCCGTTTAATGAGTTTACCTTGGACCCGACCCAAGGGAGGTTGTTACTGGACGTATTAAAAAGAAGCACCTGGGTGGCTCAGTGGGCGAAGCATCCAGCCCTTGATCTTGACTCAGGCCGTGATCTTCTGGTTCGTGAGTTCGAGCCCCGCATCGGGCTCTGTGCTGACAGTGTGATTCCTGTTTGGGATTCTCTCTCTCCTCTCTCACTCTCTTAAATAAACTTAAAACAAAAAAGTTCATTGGAGCACTGTCTTCTATAATGATGAAAATAACAGTATTTACTTGGTGTTGCACTATGTGCTCTATGCTGCTTTTAACTATGTGTGTGCGAATATCATGTGAGAAGGTATTATTATCATAAGGAGGACATTCAGTCTCAGAATATTCAGGAACTTACTAGTTTTGTTTTTGTTTTTGTTTTTTTCACTTTTTATTTATTTAAGTAGTCTCTACACGCAATGTGGGGCTCGGACTCCCAACCCTGAGATCCAGAGTCACGCATGCTTCCAACTGAGCCAGCCAGGTGCCCAGGAGCTTACCAGTGACCAAATCACAGAGCTAAAGGCCGTGTTCTTGATTGCCACTGCATATAATGGGGCTATGAACACCAAAATGAGAGAGCCGCAGAGAGACGGAGAGAGAGACAGAGAAAGAGAGAGGATGGGGGAGGGAGGGAGAGAGAG
Organism: Paguma larvata; assembly: GCA_030068075.1. NCBI lineage: Eukaryota > Metazoa > Chordata > Mammalia > Carnivora > Viverridae > Paguma > Paguma larvata. The sequence continues at coordinate 35,148,172 of CM057842.1, forward strand.
AGAGAGAGGGAGAGAAACTACCAGTCACCCCAGATTCATTTTTGGTAACTTGCAGGATACAAATGACAGTAACATTATAGGTGCCCTAGGTTTTTATTCAGTTATAAACTGTGGCAAGCATTTAAAAAATAATAAGCGTATTAGTCAGCTTTTATTAGGTTATGCGTCAGTAACAACAACCCCAAAGTATCAGTGGCTTACAACAAAATAAATGTATTTCCCGTTCACGTTACTTGTCAGCTATGGGTCAGCTGAGGCTCTGCTCCAAGTATCTTCTCCCTTCTAGGTATCGTCCTGGGATTTGACGGCCACTTGGCAGAGAAAAAAAATGGAAAAGCCGACACTTGTGATAGTCCTTAAGGCTTCTGCATGGACATGCCATATGTCATTTCTTCCCACATCCTACTGACCAAAGCAAGTGACATGGCCAGGCTTGACGTCGATGAGTTAGAGAAGTATTCTCCTTTCACAGGAGAGGCAATGCCAGTTTCATGGAAATGACTGAGGATGCAAGTTCACTACTGGGAAAGGAGCCCACTAATCAGTAGGAATAATAGAATCCACCAGAACAAATGAAGATGGAAGCTCCTGAGGGTCAGAGATAATCAACACATCCCATTCATGTTACTTGAACGTAGATAGAAACAAGCAACAGAAAAATTCAACCCAAATTGGCTTCAGCAAAAAGGGGGACTCACTGGCTTGGGCTAGTGAGAATTCCATGGACGTCTAGGTGGGGCTTGACAGCCTGGCCGACACACTCAAATGAAATGATGTCATTAGAACCTAATCTATCTCTAGCTCTCCCCTCTACCCACCTTCTTCTCTTTTTCTTCATCTTTACCTGCGCTTTTCTTTGTGCTGGCTTCATCCTTAAGAAAGCTGCCCGCAGCTCATGGCTTACAGCCTCATAGCTCCAAACCAACAAGAAGAAACATGTCCTCTTCTGCTAGATCCTGAACAGGTCCCAAGATGGGCCCTCATTGGACCAACCTGGGGACCAATCAATCAACATGGCCAGAGGAGTCAGTGTTTTATTATCCATCCTTGGGTCACTCCTAGAGCAGAACGTGGGCCCTGGTGAACCCCCCCTCCCCACTGAGAGTATTGCCCCTTTTTTTCTCTAAAATTCCTGAAATAACAAAATCCCCGAAGAGTTTCAATATTATCCGATTTCGAAACATTCGCGGTGACTTGCATAGTCAAACAGATTCGAGCGCCTGGCGTTATTACAATATTTACTAACGCTACCATCTGTAACAGTTTTTCTTCTCTTGCTTCACAAATCCAACTTGTCTTCATTACAAACAATAACGAATAAGATGATATGAAAGATTAACTTACCGTTTACTGACTCAAACAGAGGAAATACTAAATAAAACAGATTTTGAGCTGAAACCTAACCTAACCTACTTAGAAAGGTCAGACCCAAATGTTTGCCACCCAGGATACGAAGCAAATACTCATATTCCATTACCATGCCACATAAATCACTGCATGCTAATTTGGGAGATTTTAATTCGGGAAATCTGGGCTGTGAATTACTGGTCAATTCTAAGCAAAACAGTGGTCCACAATTGGATATTTCTACCTGGGCAGACAGGAATACACTATCTTCTCTGTCCGTTGCATAAACTAAATAATTACAACGTCTTTGGCACGCTTTTCCTCTTGTTTTACTTACGGGCGACACTAGCTACTGTTACAAAAAGACCCCACATTTCAATGGCTTATGGTTTAAGACAAGAGAGCTTGATTTGTCATTTAACGGAACTCTCCGCAGTGGGTGTTTCAGACTGACGGGCAGCTTTCATTTGCTGCGGTAACTCTGGCACTCAGCCTGGATCTGCTCTCTTACTCCGACCTCGAGGACGGGGCCTTTTAACCTTGACAAAATTTGAGCCAGGCCAAGCTTTGTTGGGAGAGGATGTCTTGTGCATTTTCAAATGTTCAGCAGCGTCTCTGGCCTCAACTTCCTAGATTCCAGGAACGCCTCAAGCCACGTTGTGACCACCTGAAAATGTCCTCAGACGGTCGAATGTCCACTTGTGGGGTGGGAGGGCAAAAAGGCCCCCTAGTTAGGAACCAATGGCCTAAAACTAGGCCTGTTGTTAGTTTTGTTAAGATGACTGGGCGATCCCAATGTGTAATGAGGCTTGAGAACCAAAGTCTTCATCATTAATTACATCCTACAGAAAGCGCGGAGAAAACCGAAGCAATTCTTCAGAGCCTTGGCTTTTACAGATCACTTCTACTTGTGGCAAGACGGCCCATCTTTATCTGGGAACAATGATTGTTCCTCGATTTCCTATTTTGATCCATCCTCAGACACCCCTTCTGTGAACAGCTTGTTCAGACTACCAGTTACGCCTGATGGGCACTCAAAAAACTTGTTATTTTCTGTCTTACCGAATTTCCTTGCAGAGCTGGGTCTAGGGCCCAAGCACCCTCAGCCTAGTGACCTACCTATTTCTAAACGTTGGCCCACCCAGTGTAAACCACCTTGCCGCGGCTAACCATCTGTGGCGAACCGCAGTCACCAACAATTTCATTCAACAAATACTTATTGCATCACGGTGATGGTACGAAGCGCTGGGGGTACCAAGATGAATAAGAGGGTCCCATGATGATAAGATGTATCACACTCTTTGGCTTATCCCCTCAATAACTTCTATGAGGACCAGTGATGTGCCTGTCCCTGGCTACTGCTGGTCATTAGAACCATGGACAAGATACACACGGTCCCTGCCTCCATGAAACATAAAAGTTGAGAGGAAGGGAGGGAGGGAGACAGAAAGAGACAAAGAGATTATAAACAAGTAAACATACAACAAAGGACACTAATTACAGAGACTGTCTAAGTGCTACAAAGGGGAATAAAGTGACTATTGGAAAATAGGAGAAAAAGAGAGAGATCTACTTAGACACAGCGGTCAAACTTCTAAGACCTTAAAATGTTCCCTATCTTGTACCAATCTTCCATTCCAGTACTTAGAAATTTTCAAATGGCAGCCAGTCGTGGTCTAAATGCAGCTTTTAGTGTGTTTTGTTTGGCCAACATAATATTTTTTTAAAAAATAAGTCGAGGGAACACGGTTCTCCGGCTTGCTCCAGGCCCGGCTCTCCCCATCGCTTCTCCTGAGCTTTGAGTGCGCGCTTACGCAATCCGCCTGGTCGGCCCTTACCAGCATGTCAGTTTTGTAACTCTCGACTCAATCTTCAAAATACTTGAGGCGATAGATGCGCTCCTCTCCCTCTTAATTTGGTAAGTACGCCAGTATGTAGGAAAGAAAGCACATCGTTGGCTGCTTGCAAGGTAGAAGAAGGTACCTCTGCCAACTCCTGAAGAAACAGCTCTTGCCTCAATAATGACTGCGGCCACTCACTCAAGAACCCTAACGGAGCATCTGAGACTGGAGATACAGAGGTGGATACGCAGACCGGAAGCACTCACACGTGAAACATAGGATTTGTGTCCCATTTAAAAGACCAAGAGCGCTAAAATGTGCTTGGGAGTACTTACCAGCCATAAAGCAGTGAAGGCCTGCCTAGAAAGCTTATGAGTAACTAAGCAGACACACAAGACATTACGGACATGCTAGGTTAGGTCGCCAAGCATCAGAGTTTGTAAAAAAAAAAAAAAAAAAATCACGATGGCTTAAATGGGGCACTCAGAGTAATTACAGTTGGGCCTTTGCTTTAGGAAACCCTGAAATTACAGGTCAGATAAATTAGGAGAGCAGTTCCTTGACAAAACGGTTCCTTCCAGGAAAACAGAAGGGCAGATTGTGTTTTTAGTCACACAGCAAGGCCCCCGGGTCCCTTCACATATAGATGTTTGTATGGGATTTATCTCATGTTTTCTTCCAGAAGGATTTACAAGTAGCCTATAAGAATCCATAAAGTACAGCCAGGTGACGTAAAATAAAGGACTTCTTACCTCTCGACTCAGAGAGAACTTGGCCAGGGTAGAATGTCAGTTTTTTTCCTAGCTAAGCTGAATATCTCCCAAGTTCACCATTTCCCGCTGTATAAAAAGAGTAGAATACTTTTGCACACTGCAAGGGATGGTTGAGGGATTAAAGTACACAATCCCCACAAAATACGCAGTACAATTGGGGCGCCTGGGTGGCTCAGTCGGTTAAGCATCCAACTTCAACTCAGGTCATGATCTCACAGCTCGTGGGTTCGAGCCCCACGTCGGGTTCTGTGGTGACAGCTCAGAGCCTGGAGCCTGCTTCGGATTCTGTGTTTCCATCGCTCTCTCTGACCTTCCCCCGCCTGTGTTCTGTCTCTCTCTCTCTCTCTCTCTCTCTCTCTCTCTGCCCCTCCCCTGCTCACGTGCATGCACGCGCTCTCTCTCTTTCAAAATAAAATAAACTAAAAAAAAAAAAGAAGAGAAAGAAAGAAAGAAAGAAAGAAAGAAAAAGAAAGAAAGAAAGAAGAAAAGCAAAAGAAAAAGAAAAAAACAAAGAAATGAGGTCAGTCCAGAAGTCTCTCCCCTCGTGGTGGAATTACAGGTGTTTTATCTTATTCTCCCACCTTGATCCTGAATTGCTTCAATGTTACTTTTAGCATCAGATAAAACAGTAAAGCAGGTTCCATTTGGGGTGAAGAAATTTAGAGGAAGTTGAGATTATCTGAGATTAAAAATCAGGAGCAAAACTGGATCTACTCTCAAACACTTGATTTCATGCGCCCTCTGAGGAGACAAGCCCAGCACCGTGGGCACGCTTGTAAATTACAGATCTAAATGTACACATCCAGGGCTACTGAGCTCAAAGCTGCAGCAGGAAAGCCGAAGGTGTTGGTGACCACGGCAGGCAGGCTCACACGCGGAAACGTCACCTGGGGACCTAACCTCCCACACATTACACTATAAGTAAAGCACTTTCGAGACCACCCACATTCACGCTAACAGTCAACACACAGGGAAAATCAAGAATTTTCATCCAATACTGTCATAGGGCCCAGATTTCATGCCTGCCCTTTGCTGACATTTACTCTTTGCCTAACTTCAAAGCAGTGAGCCTGGGAGAACCGTCTACACTTTATAGTTGACCAATAAATCTGGCCCTTTTTTTCTCATGTAGACCAATAAAGCATTTATTTACATGTGGAATCATTTATAGATAGATAGAGTACTTTATTAAACTCATAAAGATATCTCAGAACAAACACCATCTTCCCAAGTACAATGAATAAATTTTCAGGTTTAAGATTTGCTTGGGATTAGCTCTTTCTACCACTTGACCTAATCAACTGCCAAAAGGCCATTTATTTCATTAAATGTCATCTAATAGAGATTTTCAGGTTAATGCTCTCAGAGTTACACAGCCACAATTACAGATTATATTTATTTTGAAATTCAAATTTTTCCCCCTAGGGCATATTCCTCTTTAAACCAGATTGAAAGAAAAACTTTAAGAATGAATTAAAATCTTGTTAAAATGTAAAAGAACTTTAAATTAATTTTTAAAAATGTTCCAGTCGCTTTTGTTTCTAAAATGTGCCAGACACTTGCTAGGCTCTGGGGATATCATGCAAACACACACAGTCCTTTCCCTCGTGGAGTGTACAGTGCAGAGGAGAAAGTGCCTATATGGTCACACAACCCTGTAAAATCATAGGCGTGGCGCTCAGAGAGCAAATATGGCGGCCATGACCGTGCACCACTTGCATCTCTAACTGCAGGGAGCAAAGCTCACTGACGGTCCTGGCTACTGCTCCTCCAAGTCCTCTGGCCAATGGCTGAGTATGGTGAGGCGCATCTGTGCCTCCAAGTGTCAGCTTGTGCTTGAGGACATCTATCGGCCTCACCGAAGTGTCTCGGAGCTGTGCAGAGTTTGAGACTCTTCCTACTTCTCCTTCCTTCTCCTTCGTCTTTAACAGGAGCCACACGTGCATCACGATCTGAAGGCTCTCTCCATCCATTCCTGCGTCTCTAGCTCCTCCTGCCTTCAAACTACACATGCACTTCCCCTAACACATGCCTTGCACATCTAATCCCTTTTTCGGATCTGCGTCTTGGAGGGTCTGAACTAATACAGCATATGAGAGAGGAACATGCCAATTTTTAGAAGCCAGGGAAGAGTTCTGCAGGGAGGTGCTAACTGAGATATGAGTGTAAATAGAATGCAATGAAGCCAAGAAGAAGAAAAGAGCATTCCGCATATGTATTTAGCATGTGCAAAGGTCCTCCAGTTACAGGAAAGAGTGTATCCAGATGGAAAGAAAAGAAGAGAGGAAGAAGAGAACTTTAGGTGCTTTGCCTAGAATAGAAAGTAGAGAAACAGAGAGAGAATGAGCAGGAAGAAGGTGCAGAAGTGGGCAAGGACCAGATAAAGAGACAAAAATAAAATATCCATTCCTGTTCTCCATAGTGAGGGACAATATGGTGCTAGAGTTAAGAAAAAACACGCTGTGCAGGCCAGGGCCCCATTTAAATTTTCATAAGAATTTATTTACACCTTTAGTTTTAATGCCTTACTAAGGAAGGCCAACAATGAACAGAGCCAACTCTGCATGAGTCCTCAGGTCATTGCAGCACTTCTGGTAAAGTTAAAGCACTAATATGGTACAGGCCAAGCTGCTATCACAAAAGACTACAAAATACAATAGTTTCATTGAAATTAGCATGTGTTTTTCCTTTATACAATGGTCTAAACAGAAGCAGGTAGTCTACGGCAGGTAAGGAGTTCTGTTCTATTGGACCACACTGGGACGCACGATGGTAGATTGGAGCTACCATCTTTCACAATCGTTTCCAACATGGCAGCTCCAGATGTTGCAATTGGAGGGAGGAGAAAACAGAGCATCCTACCAGCCCAAATTTGGAGAATGGACACACCTGCCTGCAAAGTACGTTGGGGAAATGAGTCTTTAGTTGGAAACCCACATGCCCATAAAACTTGGAGGAGCGTTCTTTTATTAAAAGGACCAGTTAAATAATGGGTCAAAGAATAAATCAAAAGGGAGATTAAGAAAATACCTTGAGGGGCACTGGAGTGGCTCAGCTGGTTCAGCGTCCAACTCTTGATTTCGGCTCAGATCATGATCTCCTGTTCATGACATTGAGCCCTGCTTCAAGCTCTGTGCTGACAGTGTGGAGCCTATTTGGGATTCTCTTTCTCTCTGTCTCTCTGCCCCTCCCCACCTTCAAAATAAACTTAAAAAATAAACAAAATAGCTTCAGATATATGAAAACAAAAATACAACATATCAAAACTTATGGTATGCACTGAGGCAGTGCTAAGAGATTTGTATTTGTAAAGACATATTTAAAACTGAAGAAATATCTCAAAACAACAACCTAACTTTATATCCCAAGGAAAAGAAAAAGAACAAATTAAACCCAAAATTAAAGCAAAGAAGGGGAACAAATAGAGATGACAGCAGAGATAACTAAATAAAAACAATAGAAAAAAATCAATGAAACTAAGAGCTGGTTTTCTGAAAAATCGACAAAATTGACAAACTTTTAGTGACACTAAGAAAAAAAGGCATATGATTCAAATAACTAAAATCAGAAACGAAAGAGGAGATATTACAACCAATGCCACAGAAACAGAAAGGATTATAAGAGATTACGATGAACAATTATATGTCAACAAACTAGATGACCTACAAGAAATAGATGAGTCATAGAAATACACAACCTACCAAGACTGAATCATGAAGACATAGAAAATCTGAACAGACCAATAAATAGTAAGGAAAATGAATCAGTAATCAAAAATCTCCCAAAAAGAAGAGCCCAGGACCAGATGGCTTCACTGTAGAGAAATCTGCCAAACATTTAAATAACCATTAACAACAATCTTCCCCCAAACTCTTCCAAAAAATCGAAGAGGAGGGAACATTTCCAAATTCATTCAAAGGGGCCACTATTAGCCTGACACCAAAGAAAAACAAAGATGTTCCAAGAAAAAACTATGGGCCAATATCCCTGATGAACACTGATGCAAAAATCTCAACGAAATACTAACAAACCAAATTAAATAGCACATTAAAAGAATTACTCAACCAGGAACAAAGTAGGATTTATTCCTGGAATGCAAGAATTATTCAACATAAAAAACCAATCAATATAATACATCGTATTAACAGAGTGAAGGACAAGAACTACTTGATCATCTAAATCAATGCGGAAAAATCATTTGACAAGATCCAACACCCTTTCATGATAAAAACACTCAACAAACCAGGAACAGAAGGAAATGACCTCAACATAATAAAACCATATGTGAAAAGCCCACAGCTGACATCATACTCAATGATAAAAGACAAAACATTTCCTCTAAGCTCAGGAATAAACCAAAGGGATGTTTGTTCTTGCCCCTTCAAGTTAACATAGTATTGGAAGTCCTAGTTAAAGCAATTAGGCAAGAAAAAGAAATAAAAGGCATCTGAAGTGAAAGAATGAAGTAAAATTGTCTTTGTTCAAAAATGACATGATCTTGTATCTAGAAAACACTAAAGATTACACACATACAGACACACACACAGTCAGAATTAATAAATAAATTGAGTAAACTTGCTGGATATAAAAATCAACACACAAAAATCAACTGCACTTCTATACACTAACAATGAATAATCCAAAAAAGAAATTAAGAACACAGTTATATTTACAAAAGCATAAAAAAATACGTACGAATAAATTTAACCAAGAGGTGAAAGACTTATATATTGAACACTACACAGCACTGCTGGAAGAAATTGAAGAACAAACAAATGAATGGAAAGACATTCTGTACTCATGGAGTGGGAAAATTAACATTAAGATGTCAGTATTACCCAAATCAATTTACAGAGTCAAAAGAATTCATAACAAAATTCCAACAAAATTTTTTGAATAAATAAAAAAAAATCCATCCTAAAAGTCTATAAAATCTGAAGGGAGTCCAAAAAACCAAAACAATTTTGAAAAATAAGAACAAAGTTAGAGAATGCTCCTTGCTGATTTTGAGATATATTATAAAGCTACAGTAATTAAAATAGTGTGGTACTGGAATAAATACAGACATAGAGGTCAATGGAATAGAATACAGAGCTCAGAAATAACCTTTGTATATAAGCAAATAATCTTTAACAAGGGTGACAAGACCGCTCGATAGGGAAAGGAAAGTCTTCTCAACAAATGGTGCTAGGAAAACTGTATATCCACGTTAAAAAAAATGAAGTTATACCATTATCTTACAACAAATACAAGAAAGAAAGAAAGAAAGAAGGAAAGAAAGAAAGAAAGAAAGAAGAAATGCCCAAAATGGATTAAAGACCTAAATACGAAATCCTAAACTAAAAACTAGATAGAAACATAAGGGAAGAGCTTCACGACATTTGACTTAACAATGAATATGACACCAAAAGCACAGGCAACAAAAGCAAAAATAGGCAGATGGGACTACTTAAAAGTTAAAAACTTATGCCCATCAAAAGACACAATCTACAGAGTGAAAAGGAAACCTATGGAATAAGAAAAATGGTTACAAATTATACACCTTGTAAGGGGTTAATATCTAGAATATACAAAGAGTTTCTACAACTCAATGACAAAAAATAAAATAACCTGATTTAAAAATGGGCAAAGGACTTAAATAGACATCTCTCCAAAGATGATATACAAATGGCCAACAAACATGAAAAGATGTTTCTTAATATTATCAATCATCAGAATAGTGCAATTCAAAGCTACAATGAAGTATCACTTCACACCCATTAGAATGGCTACTATAAAAACAAAGGAACAAAATAGTGTTGATGAGGACGTAGAAAAAATGGAAGCCTTGTGCCCTGCTGGTCGGATTCTAAAAGTGCAACTTCTGTGGAAAACAGTATGTTGGTTCCTCAAAATACTGAAAACAAAACTACCATATGATCCAGCAATCTGGATATATATTCAAAATAATTGAAAGTGGGGTCTTGAAGACATATTTTCATACCCATGTTTGCAGCAGCACTATTCACAGTAGCCAGGAGGTGGAAGTAACCCTACTGTGCATCAAAGGATGACATATATACAAAACATAGTATACATTGTATTTTATACTTCTTCCAATCTAAATATCATCTCGAAGAGAAGCTGCTAGAAAGAAAGAGAGGAGTAAAAGAGGATGAGTATATATTCTATAGATTTTATAAAAACAGTGCTCTGATGGTTGGTGGTCTTGGCTCCATTAATAAGTTGTTGACTAGTTACTCAGGGTCTATGTTTAATCTCATATAAATGGGCTTACCAGTGTCTAGCAACCAAATTAGAGAATTACAGTGCAGATCGAGAGGGAAAGAGAATATCGAAGTACTGTAAAAATATAAAGGTCGTACATTTGCCTCATTATTACTGAAATACCACATGGATTCCGTTATCTGACATATTCTGATAAAATTTCTACTTTACTTTTGGCAATGTGCTAAGGCTATGAAAGCTCTTAAATTATAAGCGAAACATTACAGACTTATTATGTTTGTGGTTTTCTTGGAACTGGCACGATAACTTTGATCAGATCCGTCAAAAGATGCATGATCCCAAAGAGACTATAAAGTATTGTGCTAGATGCTGTGGACAAAAAAAAGTAAACAATCTCTGCTAAGATCAGAAACAAGACACGAATGTCTGCTCTGATCCCTTCTATTCGGTGTTGTGTTGGAAGTTCTAACCAAGTAAGGAAACTAAGCAAGAATAAAAAAAGGATCCAGATTGAAAAGCAAAAGGTGAAACTCCCTCTATTTGCACATGATATGATCTTGTATATAAAAAATCCTTAGGAATCAAAATAAAACCTATTAGAGCTAAAAAATAAATTTACTGTACTCTTAGGAAGGAAGTCACTACATGCAGCCAACATTTCAAGCAGTGGGAAGTTACGCTTGAATGTAGAGTACCTAGATGAATTATTTGCAATTTCTTTGCAAGGGATATTTGTCCATTCTGCTCCATTTTACTTAGTCATTTATTGCTATCAATATACACTCATGGGTATTTTATTTTTATTCTTTCCAGTTTTATTGAGATATAATTGACATGTAACGTTGCCTATGTTTTAAGTATATAATAGAGTGATTTGATACATTTGTAGATTGTGAAAAAATAACCACAGTAGGGTTATTAATATCTCTATCACCTCATGTAATTACCATGAATAATGCTGCAATGAACTTAGGAGTGCAAGTATCTCTTCGAGATTCTGATTTCATTTCCTTTGCGTATACCCCCAGAAGGGGAATCGCTGGATCACGTGATAGTACTTATTTTTAACTATCTGAGGAACTTCCATGCTATTTTCCACAGTGGCTGTACCGACTCACATTCCTACCCAAAAATGCACAAGGATTTTCTTTTCTCCACATCCTCACCAAAACTTGTTATCTCGTCACTTTGATAATAGCCATTATGATAGGTGTAAGGTGACGTCTCTGTTGTGGCTTTGATTTGCATTTCCCTGATGATTAGTGACGTCGGGCATCTTTTCATATACCTGTATGTCTTTCCATGATCATTTGTTTGTCTTCTCTGGAAAAATGTCTATTAAGATCCTCTGCCATTTTTTAAATGGATCAGTGTGGGTATTTTTTTTTCCATTGGTTTTGCTAAGTTGTAAGGGTTCCTTATATATTTTGGATGTGAAACCATTATCAGATATATGATTTGTAAATACTTTCTCTCATTCTATATGGTGCCTTTTCATTTTGTTTTCTTCTTCTGCTGTGCAGTAGCTGTTTTGTTTGACATGGACTCACTTGTTTATTTTAGCTTTCATTGCTTGTACTTTTGATGCCATAGCCAAAAAATATCCTCAAGACCAATGTCCAAGATGGTTTTATGGTTTTAGGACTTATGCTTAAGTTTTTAATTCTTTTTAAGTTAGTTTTTGTGAGTGGTGTAAGATAGGGGTCCAATTTCATTTTTGCACATGTGATAATCTAGTTTTCCCAGCACCACTTATTAAAGAGACTTTCCCTTCTTCATTGAATATTCTTGGCTCTGTGTCAAATATTAACTGGGGGGTTATTTCTGCGCTCTTGATTCATCCATTGGTCTGTTTATCTGTTTTTATGACAGTACGATATTATTTTGATTAATATAGCTTTTTATTATCATTTGAAATCCAGAATGGAGGTATCTCCAGCTTTGTTCTTCTTTCTCAGGATTGCTTTGGCTATTTGAATCTCTTCCTCATTCCATACAAATTTTAGGATATTTTTTTTATAATTCTGTGAAAAATGCCATTGGAACTTTGACATAGACTGCATTGAATCCTGCATTGAATTTAAAGATGGTTTTGGGTACTTTGGAAACTTTGGCAATATTATTTCTTCCAATCCATGAACATAGGATATCTTTCCATTGATTTATGCCTTCAAATTTTTTCATCCAAGTCTTACAGTTTTTCATGTACAGTTCTCTCATTACCTTGGTTAAATTTATTCCAAAGTATTTTATTTGTTTTGATGCCATTGTGAATGGAATTGCTTTCTTAATTTACTTTTCAGTTATTTTTTTAGTGTACGGAAATACAGTTGACTTCGGATGTTGATTTTGTATTCTGCACCTTACTGAATTTGTTAATAAGTTTTAAGAGTTCTTTGGTCGGGGTCTTTAAGATTTTCTATATAGAAGATCATATCATCTACAAACAAAGACAATTTTATTTCTTCCTTTCTGCTATGGATGCTTTTTATTTTTTTCTTACCTGATTGCTCTAGCTAGAATTTTTAGTATTATACTGAATAAGTGGTAAGAGAGGGCACCCTTGTCTTGTGCCTGATCTTAGTGGAAAAGCTTTCAACCTTTCACCACTGAGTATGATGTTGGCTGTGGGCTTGTCATCGTGGCCTTTATTAGGTTGAGGTATGTTTCTTCTATATCCTATTTATTCAGTTTTTATCATGAAAAAATGCTGTATTTTTTCAAATGCTTTTGCTGTATCTATTGAGAAGATCATATGATTTTTGTCTTTTATTCCATTAATGTAGTGTATCATATTTATGATTTGTGTATACTGAACCATCCTTGCATGCCAAGGATAAATCCACCTGATCATGGCGCATGATCCTTTCAATGTGCTGTTGAATTCAGTTTGCTCGTATTCTGTCGACAATTTTTGTATCTATATTCACCAGAGATATAGGCCTGTAGTTTTCGTTTCTGGTATTGTCCTTATTTGGCTTTGGTATCAGGGTAGTGCTGGCCTTGTAAAATGAGCTTAGCAGTATTCCCTTCTCTTTGATTTTTTGGAAGAATTTTGAAAGATTTTGAGGATTGGCATTAATTTCTCTTAAATGTTTGGAAGACCTCACCAGGGATCATCTTATCCTGGGCTTCTCTTTGTTGGGAGGTTTCGGATTACTAACACAATCTCCTTACTCATTATTATTTATCTGTTCAGATTTTCTATTTCCTCATGATTCTAGGAATTTATCCATTTCTCCTAGGTTATACAATTTGGTGGCATATAATTGTTTTATAATAGTCTCTTAGGATCTTTGTATTGTTGCAGTGTCAGTTGTAATGTCCTCTTTCATTCTTGATTTCAGTTTTGTCAATTTTTTCTCATTTTTCCTTTGTCTCCCATTTGTAATATCAGTTACCTTCTCCAGTCTTTACCAATTGACTTTGGAAGAGAAATGCCTTTCTTCCATCAGTCCTGCTAGGTGGTCTGAGGCTTCTATGGATACACCGATTTCACACCTCTTGCGCCCTCTTGTGGCAGAATTCTTAAACTTGTATGCCTTCTCTCAGTCTGCCAGTGCTCTAGACTGCCTGTCAACATACTCCCTTTTGCTTTCCCAAATCTGTGGTCTCTTCCTGGCCCACAAATTGAGGACAGGTTTCTACACAAGCTCAGTAGCCATCTGCCAAAACTCACTCTCATCATTGTCAGGAGGGCACACAGAGAGCTGGCCACAGTAGCAATAGAGTGGTGGGGGGGGGGTGCTTGGGCCAGTTGGGGGCAAGTGCTTGTGGGTGGGTTTCATGATGGAATCTGTGACCCAGTTAGTAGGATCCACATCCCTTTAATGCCCTCTAACAGTTCAATCACCTGCAGCTCTCCCATCTTCATCCTACCCTCCAGTCATGCAGCTCACGAATCAGTACACTGGAAAGTGAGAGCGGAATGGGCCTCCTTGGCAACATCCCACACAGCTGGAGAAGCTGGTGGTCCCTTCTCGCATAGTCTCACCTCTACAGGGGAAGAAATCACAGGCTGAGAGGGTCTTGCTTGGCGCTGAGCTGTGCTGCCTTGGGGCAGGGTGATGCAGGTAAAGACAAACTGTTCCTCTTACGCTTTACGAAGTGTCCGCACTCACATTTTTTTTTTTTGCTGCGGTCATGTGCTAGAAGCTTTCTGCTGGAAACCTGGACTTCCACAAATCCTCTCTCATCCATGGATGACTCTCAAAGACAATGTTTTCCAGAGGCTGCGGGACACAGCCAAGAGAAGTTGGAAGATCACAGGCTGATGCAGGGTCCACAGTTGGAACTGAGGTCTGACTGGCTATGATGTGGCACACAGGTAGGCAAGACTCCTTCCACGTCACCTGGTATGTGGTGCTATTTCCTACAGCTACCTCAAAGGTGCTTTTGTCTGTGGATGAATTCTAGATTGCTATTATTGAGAGAAGGTTACCAGCAAGGGCTGTCTTATTCAGCCATATTGGTTACACCACTGCCTCATGGATATTTTATTTTTCACTTGGGCTTATAATCCAGTACTACTTTATGTATTTTTGTTGCTCAAATTGTTCCAGCTTTGGCCACTGGGAGTTCCTTCAATTGGCTCTTCTGTCACTTTGCTATACACCTCCCCTTCATTGTGGTCAAGTATAATTTTCCAAAACTATAATTAAAACCATAATTTTTGGGGTTAACTTCTTTCATGAATGAAATCACTTGCATTTTTGGAGTTAAGCATAATAATGGCCCCTTGAAAATGTCCAGGTCCCCGGGGCGCCTGGGTGGCTCAGTTGGTTAAGCGGCAGACTTCGGCTCAGGTTATGATCTCATGGTCTGTGAGTTCGAGCCCCATGTCAGGCTCTGTGCTGACGGCTCAGAGCCCGGAGCCTGCTTCAGATTCTGTGTCTCCCTCTCTCTCTCTGCCCTTCCCCTGCTCACACTCTGTCTCTATGTCTCTCAAAAATAAATAAACATTTAAAATAAATAAATAAACAAATAAAATGTCCAGGTCCTAATCCCTGGATCCTGTGAATATGTTACCTTTCATGGCAAAAAGGAGAG
Organism: Paguma larvata; assembly: GCA_030068075.1. Classification (NCBI taxonomy): domain Eukaryota; kingdom Metazoa; phylum Chordata; class Mammalia; order Carnivora; family Viverridae; genus Paguma; species Paguma larvata. The sequence continues at coordinate 35,163,410 of CM057842.1, forward strand.
CTTTGCAAGTGTGATTAATTTAGGAATCTTGCAATGGCGAGATTGCCAAGATAGTCCAGGTAGGCTTAATGTAATCACGGATCCTTATAAGAGAAAGAGGAAGGCAAGAGATAAGACTCGGAGAGAGAGACTGGAAGATGTTACACTGCTGGCTCTGAAGATGGAGAAAGGTGCTGAGAGCCAACAAATGTAGGAAGCTTCTAGAGGCTGAAAAACACAAGGAAATGGATTCTGCCCTAGAACATCAAAAAAAAAAAAAAAAAAAGAAAGGAGCCTGGCCAACATCTTGATTTTACCCCAGTGAAACACATCTAGGACTCCTGACCCCCAGAATTATAAGATAATAAATTTACGTTGTGTTATAGCTCTTAAGTTGTGGTAATTTGTTAGCTGCAATAGGAAATTGATAAAATCTCTCCTAAAGGGAACACATTTGGCTCTTATCAGTTTCTTACAAGTTAGCATTTAATTTACAGAATCTGGGCTCTCATCGATAGTTGACTGTGAGTCAAAATTCCTTCCCCTAGAGAGTTGGGTGACCCTTGGGTGGGCTTGAGTGGACGGTGCTTTCATACCATGTTGAAAATACAAATAGTAATCTTTCTGCTGTGTTTTCAAGTTTTGAATAACCTTTCCTAAACCTCTACTTGCTTTGCTGGTATTTCTTCTGAAGAACCCACATACTTCCATTCCTACCATCTCTTTAGCAACCACATCTGGACATCCTGAAGCTAGAATTTGTAGCTGTATATTTCTGGGTTTTTTTCAAGTAGCATACAGTAGGCACAAACACACTCTTCATTCTACTCTCCCTCCATGATGACTGGCCCAGCTACTAGTGGGTGGATTTGTTCACAACCTTGTGGAAAACGAGGACAAAGTCACACGCATAAATTTTTGAAATGAACATCATAAAGGCAAAGGAAGAGTTGAAGAGAGGAAATAAAAATTTTAAATGAAAGTAGCATTAGGATCAGAGATTTGACCTGAATCCTTCCAAAGAGGGGGGAAACTGCCCACCTATCAAATCCCATCACAAGATAATGTCTTTCAAAGGCCTCATTGCGTAAGGAGCCCAAAGCTATCGAAGGCCTCCTGTAATGGGGTAATGGGCTCCTCTACATCCACAGTGACACTGGCATCTTCTAGAACCATGCTGCTAAAAGAGCCTGTCCTCCAAACGCCAACTGTCTGCTTTCAGATCCATCCTGTGGGCTGCACACAGTGATGGGCACTACTTTCTGGGCTCCTGCCATGGTAGGATCTCCTTTCATCCCAGGGTAGACCCTCAGGTGCTACTATCATGCATCTGGCTCCATCCTAGCTGTCTATATTTAAGAAACCCCAGATGACCAAGAACGATGGTTTTCCAACTTAAGTTTTCAACAGCATCATCTAGAAGGCTTATTAAAACACAGATTTCTGGGCTCCACCCAGACTTTCTGATTCTGTGAGTCAAGTTCGGGCCCAAGAATGTGCATTTCTAGCAAGGTCCCAGCAGATGCAGCTGCTGCTGTTCTCCAAGTGCTTTGGAGAAGCGCTACCAGAGTCTGTGAGAAGAGAATTCCGGGGTTATGGACGTGTTCCCTATCTTTATTGGCACGTAGTGACTCTGGCGCATACATTTGTCAAACTCATGAAACTGTCCACCTAAAATGAGTGCATTTTACTGTCTGTAAATGATGCTTTTACAAAATTGATTTAAAACTTTAAAAACTTAATGGAATCTTATGCTCCTATATATTTGCAGTGATGTCGCTGGTCAATCGTAATTCATTAATGATTTATTGAGTCCCTTCTTGGTGACGTGCACTCTGGTAAATTCTGGGAATATATGGGCGTATAAGATGGTGGCCTCATCTTGAAATTTCTCCCAGATGCCATGAAGTTCACTGCCAACTGCACTATTACATAATAAATGGTAGAGTAGGAGAAAATCAAAGCCTCATAGGAGATTGCACTTGAAATTAACAACTTCTCCCGATCACCTTTCTTCTTCTGAAAAAACCTACCTAGTCCACGGTCATGGCAGAGAAGGTGACATCGGGTGCCATCTACCTTCCAGCCCCTGGGCCGCAGTTGGCTGGAGCGAGGTGACCCCTGAGCCAAGCTGGATCAGTCCAGGTGTTTGGGGTGGGGATTTGGACACTGAGCCAGTTGTCTGTGGGAGCCGCAGAGTTTAGGACTGAGGGAGCCATGTGTAAGCAAGAGAGATAACTAAGGAGAGCAGCGGGAAACAAGAGACCAAGATCCTGCAGATCTAGGTTGATGGCCGACACGGTTCTGGTTCCTCTGTGGCCCCACTGTGGGTACTCTTTCCACAGAGCCCTGGGAGTCTCCTGAAGCAGTGATTCTCAACTGTAAATGTGCAGAAGAATCATCTGGTCATCTGGGGAGGGTGTTCATGTGCCAGTCCTTCAGGCTTCCGGTAAAGCAGGTGGGCATGGCGCAGGGATGGGAACTTGGAAAAAACACCCAGGCGATCCTGATGCGAGTAGTCTGCAGATTACACTCGGAGAAACACTACCCTACATCCATTTGTTTGTTTTTATCTCAAGCCTCTTTTTTTTTTTAATGTTTATTTATTTATTTTGAGAGAGAGAGCAGGGGAGGGGCAGAGAAAGAATCCTAAGCAGGTTCCACACTCAGCTCAAAGCCAGACACAGGGCTCCATCTCATGAACCCTGAGATCATGACCTGAGCTGAAACCAAGAGTCTGACACGCAAACTCTTTTGAGTGGGGGTCTGGTTCTCAGAATCAAAAAGCTCCAATTAAGACAGTTCATATTGCCAAATTTGGGAAATTAAGGAAAGCCTGACACAAAGTGAGATGTGCGACTTCGGTGCAGAGAGTGAATCAGGGAAGTGAAGTGTGTAGGTGTGCATGGCAGGAGAGCAGGGAGGGGAGGGGGAAGGAGGGAGGAGGAGGAGTGGTGTCGGAGACCTATGTGGAATCTCGAGGGCTTTTGGCAGCCATTTTCTATTTTCTCTACTCAAACCCTTTTTCTCTCTGGCTAGCTCTCTGATGTTTCTAGAATCAAAACCCAGCATTTTAAAAGAGCATTTAATGCAAAAGCCTACAGGGGAAGAGCTTTGGGCTTTCCGCCCTAGGGTTGGGCCTGGGATGCCTTCCAGGAGCCACTCCTTGTAAGCCCTGAGCAGGCCTGGAGGTAGGAGGGTGCTGACACCCATGAAGCAGCCTGGGGGACAAGAACCCACGGACGAATACTCCGCTTTTCCTCCCCACAGGGAGAAAATTCTAACGTGCATTTTATATGGCGTCTCAGAGCATCCCCAGTGGGACGGAGAGCCAGTTGCCCACAGGTGGCAGTGGGCGCCCTTCTTCCCTAGTCACACAATCCCCCCTCAGGCTCATCGAGACCTCTTCCCAAAATAAACCTTGGGTACCCTTGTCTTCTCTACTTAGAAGCTCAAACCAAGGTAGGCAAACAGCCATAATGAGGAAAGAGAAGAACTAACGTCAGAAAAAATATTAGAAAGGCTTATCGCCCCTCCTGGTCTTCTTACTTGAAATGTAAATGGGGCTCGTTCAGGCTCCCAGGACTCTCACCTTTTCCACTTTGTTCTAGATATTCTTAAGGGGCGACCCCTAGTTCTGTCTGGAGTGAGTGCATATTTTACCCTAGAGATCAGCACTTCCAAATCTGCTTGGGTTCAAGGTCAGATGAAGGTTCCCTCAGCGTAGCTCGACAGAGATGACTTAGATGAAGTTGCCGCTGGTTGTGTGGGAAGCTGGCTCCGTTGGCTGTACACCATGCCCGAAGGCTCTCAGGGCACTGAGTGGCACCCAGGGGGGCATCTCCGCCCTCCCTCACAATGGATGCTCACCCACTCTTGGGGTCTGGCCAGGCCCTCAGGCTGAAGTAGGCACTCTGATTTCTGCCTCTGAGACCCTCAGTGGCTTCAGGACACAACCAACTTCCTGGCAGATAAGCTTCCCAGTAGCCTCCTCCAGTCCTTGTGTGGGTTTCTTTGGCCCCCCGAAGCCCTGCCCTCACCCCCTCCCTTCGTATCTCTCTTAATTGGTTTGCCTGAAGAATCTTCTTCCTACTTCAAGTCCCCATCATCACTTGCCCGAAACCTGGTTACACCTTCCTCGCTAAGATGCTGCTTTTACTGATGTTCTGCACCCAGGAAATAGCTCATGCAACTTTTAAAAAAAATCGTGAGTCGGATCATGTCACCTCTCTGCTTATAATAATCCACGGGCTTCCCACTGGACTTAGAATAAAATACAAACCAGGGGTGCCTAGGGGGCTCTGGGTTTCGGCTCAGGTCATGATCTCAAGGTTTAGGAGTTCAAGCCCCACACAGGGCTCCATGCTGACAGCGCGGAGCCTGCTTGGGCTTCTCTCTCTCTCCCCCTCCCCCAGTCGCTCTCTTTCAAAAATAAATAAATTAAAAAAAATTTTTTTGTTAAAGGAATAAAATACAAACCCTCAAAAGAGGTCTACAAGGGCCTCCATGACATAATCTTGCTCCCTCATGCCCTCCCCTGCTCACTAGTTCCAGCCGCACCCACCCGGGCTCTTACTTCCTGGCAAGTGCACTCGCCCTGCCCTCTGCCTGGGAAGGCTCTCCCCGCCAGCTGCTCACATCGCTGGCTCCTTCTCGGCCTTCTGGCTCAGCTGAGAGGTAGACTCCAAAAACAGTGGCTAATCCAAAGTAACACTCTCTTTCCAAATTACGCTGTCTCAGTCACCTACTTTCTGATCCCCAGGGTCACTCACACCATTGCTGTAGACACTTAACAAAAGTTCCTTGGGGCGCCTGGGTGGCTCAGTCGGTTGAGCGTCCGACCTCAGCTCAGGTCATGAGCTCACTGCTGGTGGGTTCGAACCTGGCATCGGGCTTTGTGCTGACGGCTCGGAGCCTGGAGCCTGCTTCAGATTCTGTCTCTGTCTCTCCCCTGCTCATGCTCTGTCTCTCTCTCTCTCTCTCTCAAATATAAAATAAATTAAAAAAAAAAAGGTTCTTCTAATGAATAAATGAACGTACCCAGTTGCAGGTGGTGAAATCTGTACACGTTTGGGGCACGTGACTTACTTCACTTACGATTCTGAGCCGCTCTCTGACTTAGATTCTTGGGACGCGAGAGGAGTTCGTAAATACGAGAGTCGGGTCGGTCTTTCCACTCGAGTACCCATTTCCTGGCCCGAGCTCCGCCGATACCTGCTGCTGTTGGAGAGACACGCACTTGAGCTGGAAGTAGAAATAAATCCCTTCCCTGCTCTCAGGCATCCCGATCTCCAGCCGCCACCTCCCACTGACAGAGCCTAATCAGAAGCCAGCTATAAGGGAGTGTGACGGATGCAGCCTGTAGACTTCTCTGAATCCTAGTTCAGACAGAGGAAGATGGGCCTGGAGATAAGAATCAGGAGGGGCGCCTGGGTGGCTCAGTCGGTTGAGCATCCGACTTCAGCTCAAGTCATGATCTCACAGTGCGTGTGTTCGAGCCCCACATCGGGCTCTGTGCTGACGGCTGGGAGCCTGGAGCCTGCTTTGGATTCTCTGTCTCCCTCTTTCTCTGCCCTTCCCCTGCTCATGCTCTGTCTCTGTCTCTCTCTCTCTCTCGCTCGCTCTCTCAAAAATAAATAAACATTAAAACAAAAAGAATCAAGAGCGTTGAACTTATTAACTCAACAGAGATAATCAAGGGGCTGCAAGCCTCAGATTACCTCACAGGTAAGTTTTTCCAAGATCCCTCCTCTGCAGAACCTATCCACACATTCAGAAAAGCAGAAAACAAGAAGTGTTATTGTATTTAGGAAAAAAAAAAAAAAAAACACCTTCCACGGCAAAAATAACAAATGAAAAAAAAAAAGTCAGAAAAATTAAGCACCAAACATTCAGTCCTGAGTAAGTACGATGGGCAGAAGGGTGGTAGCTGGTTATTCTGTGGAGAACGCAGACTCTGGGCATTTGCAAAAAGGAAGAAGAAACTAATCCAGCCCCACGAGAAGAGAAGAGAAGTAGCTTTGTAGCCCCGTAGCGCGGTGCTTCGAACCTTCGAGGCTACTGAACTGCTGCAGGTAAAATAAGGTCAAAGCCAATTAATGCGCATGCGGCAAAAATGGCGGGGAGGGCGAGAGTGGGGGAGGAGCTCTGGGGGGCACTCAAGCGCTGGTGTGGGGCAGCCGTTCCCAGCAGAAAGCACATCCCCTCTACCTTCTTCTCTGCCATCCTGAGCCCCTGGTTTCTGCTCTCAAAGTCACAAAGTGGTGTCAAAACTCCAGCCCTCATACCTGTGTTCTGGGCAGCAGCAGGAGGATGACAGAAAGGCAAAGGAGCATATGTTCCATCTGAGTCAGCTCCCGACTGGGACCCTTCCAGAAGCTCCACAAAACATATGCCAACACTTCACCAGCAGCGCTTGCTCCCTCCGCCATATTGAATAGTGCGGGAGGAAGGGAAATGTGGTCTTTCAGCAAAGCACGCTACCGCCTCAGATAAAATCGGGGGTCTGTTACCAAGGACGGAGGAGGTGAGAGTCAGGTAAACCACTGGCAATTGTCACAGTCGCGAAAGATGTGGCTTCCCAAGTTAGCCCAGGGAAGAGTCCTGGAAATAAAGATACACAGTCCCCTCTGGCTAGCAGGTTCCCTTGCCTGTACATCACCTACCCGGGGTGTGCCTTGAGAGGGAGCAAAAGGCACCACCCAGGGGGCGTCTGTCCACATCATCATCAGACACATCCTCTGCTCCACTACTTGGACTATATCCTTCGCTTGAGGTAAGCGAACGCCGGCTACCCGCAGTGGTCTGAGGGAACATACGGTTTCTGCTGACCTGCTAATTTGCCAGGGATCACCCAAACTCACTAGAAATTTGCAAAATGAATTCCAGACCTCGGAGCCAGCAGGTATAAGGTTACTAATACTGCCTTACTGCCTGAGTGGTCAGCAACAACTCAGCACTGTGAATAATTAATAACGATATGAATAACATCAATAGCCATCTTCCATTGATTGTTGACTATGTGCCAAGCATTGTGCCGGGCATGCTGCCCCCGGAGACTTGCTCTGGAGTATTAAATATGGCAGTGCACCCCACAGTCTCAGATGGTGTTTACATTAATCTCTTATTCGACACCACCCAGTTGGTAAGAGGCAGAGCTAGGATGAAGTCCAGGTCTTCCTGGCACCAACCCCCATGATTTTTTCTAGTAACTGCCGTTGATTTAGGCTAAGTCATGTCTCGAGACTTTAAATCAGTTAAAATATACGTTCTTGGTTTTTAACAAAGACCAGGTAAGAGTTGTTTAGTTAAGTTCTGGTTCAAGTTCAAGCTCAAGTAGAGGGTGGTCTGGCAGGGGCAGGGGCTGGTAGTATAGCTCTGCTCCGTGACAGAGATGGAGGGACCTGGACCTCTTTCACTTTCATGCTGTGCCATCTCCTGGTGTGACTGCTGGTTGACACTTAAGCTGGACCCAGACCATCCTTCACCACCCTATCCCTGCCCCCCCCAGTGTCCTTGGAATATATGTTTTGCCCAGCATTCCCTCAGTGGGAGCCATGTCGAGGACTTAGCCTTCAGAGGGTGCAGTGGTGTGCCCCTTTCTTCAATCTCTCCTTGACCTCCATTTAAGGAGGCCAGTTTCAGATTGTACCTGGGGAACTCTCTTATTGCTCTCACCTTGGTGTCTGACGACGGCTCGTCACCACTTCCTTGCTCCAGATTCAAGGCAAGGAGAGAAGAACAAATAGAAGGGGCTTCCTTCCAACGGGAACAACTAGAACCTGCACTCACCACTTCCTCTCCATTCATGGAGACGGATTCGACGGAACTTGGTCACATGACCATAAGAGACACAAGGGAGACTGGGAAATGTAGGCCCTACTACAGCAGCCAGAAGTCCAGAGAAAACCCAGAGATTAGGGGTTATCACTAATAGGATGAAGGGAACAAAAACTAGACATATTCCTGCCATATTCCTGGGTTGCATTATATGAAGAAAGGAACAATCTGATCTCCTAGTTCAGAGAGGAAGATGGGCACTGCCCCCACCAAGACCACACAAAATGGGGAATCGCCCCTACTGGACTGGGGGAAGGTCGAAAGTGGGACAACCCAAAACTAACGGCTGTAGTGCTGAGTAATTACATTCTGGAAAAAAAAGAAAGAAAGAAAGAAAAAAAAAGAACCCTAAGAGGCAGCAGGAAAACAAGCTGTTATCCTCATAAGAGAAACAGAAATCCTAGTTCATCGTGTCATCCAGGCTGTACTTACTCTTTCCTGCTTCTGGCTCACAGTCCTTTTTCAAACCCTCCTTCCTCAGAGCACACAGGGCGGGTAAGTTTTGGGTTTCTGAACAGAGGAAGAGGTGTCTGGCTCTGTGTGGAAGCACCTGCTCCAGCTTTTCCCTCTAGACCCAGTCCCAGGGGTGCTAGATACCTTAATGGACCTCAGATGCACGGAGCCACCAAAGCACCAGCCCAATGTGGACGGCTGGGCAGGCCCTCCCAAGTCCGTGATCAACACACACAGGGTGACCTCCCTTAGGCCTTCCCATACGTGCCCGGGAACAATTCTAGGTCAAGTAAGGATTCACCAGACCCAGGCTGAGTCCTCAGAAGTCCTCTCGCCTGTTAAGTATTTGCACAATCACGGTATACCGTCCGTAAATGGGGGCCCCAGGCCTGCCTCTATGCATGTTGTCCGGTTCTAACATCCGCTGCTGGCAGCTGCTGTCAGCACTCTTTCCCTTCTCTTACTGCTTCTGGACACACTGCCCGGCTTGCGACCACCACGCCTGCATTTCTCTGCCAAGGGCTTCCTCGGGCTGATGGTCCTACTTTGCCAAGCACAGGACACAAAGGAAGTACATAGGAATTATCACTCTACCTCTCAGAAGCAGCCCTCCAGTGGCGACTCTCAGGAGCTGGTGTATGGACACCCCGGCTCCCTCACCTGTTGGCTGAGCCCACGGCACTGCGCTGGTGTGCTGGTTTACCAGGTGTCCCCAGTGGGATGGCGCTCCCCTAGCCCACTGTGGCAGCTGGATTGATAACACGCTTTCTGTCTGCCTTCCATTCCGAATCTCATTTCCTGACTTCACTGCTGCTGTGTCCTGCACTTCCCAAATAAACTCCGTGCAGTCTGTCTCAGGATAAGCTTCCGGATGGACTCGAGTCAGACCAGCACTGTGAGAGGTCAGTTACAGCAGGTTGGCACAGGCTTTGGAGTCTGTGTGATCCAGATTTGGATTGTGGCTTCATCACTTACGAGCTGAGTGATGCTGGGAAAACTATTTGACATGCTAGTGCCTCAATTTCCTCTTCTGTAAAATGGGGCTAACTCTTCCAACCTTGCAGGATGGGAAAATCTTAAATAAAACAGTGCCTCTAATGTCCCTAGCATTGGCGATAGTACGTAACGGGCACTCAAGAGTCAGCTTCTGTCCTTTCTCGTGTCTGTTTTATGAATGAGGACAATGAAGCTTAGGAACCGTTTCCTGACTTGTACAGATTAAAAATGGACTTAAATGATGGACCTTGGGTTCAGTCACAAACATCTTTTTGGTTACAAATCTCCTTCTAACTTCTCCGCTGAGTCTCATATATTTACTCCAGTGTCTGCATTCCCTCATTTGATACCCCAGATCAGGCTACATTTCAAATTCCCAGGTCTGCCTGCCACACTGAGCTATGCAGATGACACATCTGGTTTCTGATTCTCAGAGATTCCCACATTCTGGGGCCATTCACACCCTTTGCTATTTACGTCCTCTGTCTGGGGGCATGGCTCTCCGCCTCAGCCAGCTGCGACACTCTTCTACTTTGGGCATGAAGATTTTCACGAGTTCACTTCTGGTTAAAACAGTGTCACTAAAAATAGAGAAACACCCAGTGGAAGAAAGATGACGGGTAACTTAAGGCAGAGCAAACGTCCAGGAAGTGTTTCGCTCTCAAACACAAGGGAGGCACCTTTTCCGGTTTCCCCATTTACCTTGGAGGAGAGCGCTCGGAGCATCAAATGTGGATACAACCCTGCCGAGCCCTTCCTTGAATGACAGAGCGGAGGCTCTGAAAGGGAAGAGGTACTGAACATTTCCCAATTCAGTCCTTGAACTAATAGTGTTGTGTGACCCCACAGCCAGCTGAGCCTACGCAGCAGCAAAGCAGAGGCAGAGACATATAAAGGAAAACTGAAGTCATGCTGTTAAACCTACTCAGATTTTCACAATTAGAAATCTAGAAAGGAGTTATTTTATTTCAGCATACATTTAAATTTGGGGTCATTTAAAAATATTATTTTATTAGGGCGCCTGGGTGGCTCAGTCAGTTCAGCATCAGACTTTGGCTCAGGTCATAATCTCACTGTTCATGAGTTCCAGTCCCACTTCGGGCTCTGTGCTGACAGTGTGGAGCCTCCTCGGGTTCTCTCTCTCTATCTCTCCCTCTCCTTCTGTTCCTCCCCCATTCTCTCTCTCTCTCTCTCTCAAAATAAAGAAATAAACTTAAAAAAAAATATATATATATGTATATATATACTTGCATTTAAAAGTATATATAGGGGCGCCTGGGTGGCTCAGTTGGTTAAGCAACTGACTTCAGCTCAGGTCATGATCTCGCAGTCTGTGAGTTCGAGCCCCGCATCGGGCTCTGTGCTGACAGCTCAGAGCCTGGAGCCTGCTTCAGATTCTGTATCTCTCTCTCTCTCTACCCTTCCCCTGCTCATACTCTGTTTCTATGTCTCTCAAAAATAAATAAACGTTAAAAAAATTTTGTAAGTGTACATATATACACATAAGCATACATACACATACACATGTACATATATATACGTAGGAAGAACATAAACTTTCAGGGGTTGGACTTTGAAAGGTCCTAGGTGTGACCTGTATCTAAGGTAGGTGGCCAGCTTAGTCTGGTTTGCCTGGGATTTCCCCGGATTTGGTACATCCCAGGAGAGTTCACCGCCCTGAGCCAACCAGGGTGGCTGGTCACCTATTAGAAAACAAGATTGATTCTCAAAACTCCTTTCTTGGCACATCTCCTCAGGCAGTTTAAATCAACCCACCAATCACACTGCAGAGGTTCTGCCTGCTCCTCACGGAATACCCCTTTAAAATAGTCCCTGCTTTCAGAATCTGTAAGGATCTTCTGTTGAAGAAATCAGAAATTCAGACACCTATGGGGCAAGACTTCAGTGAATAAAAAAGGTCATTTGCACAAAAGCCTTCCATCCATTCTTTACTTATACAAGTAATATGCTCCCATGCTTCTAGAAACTTGTAGCCCATTCAGTCCTTAACCTTTCCTCTTTCCACAGTCACGGGATGGACGATTATTTCTCTACCCAAGAAAATTGCCCAAGCATGGTAAAAACTAGGCCTCAGTAGTAAGACCACGGTTTTCTTACTCTGACTTCCTTCTGAAGCTGGTCTTGCACAAGGACTCAACTGTAAGGCCTTTCTCTCTGGGAGGTCGTCCCAGGGGACACCACTAGGAGAGTGGGGAAATGAGAAAAACAAAGAAACACCACCCAAAAGGGAGTGTCCTGTTAACTATCACTCTGGGTGACTGGAGATGAACCCGACGGCAAACTCTCGAAACCGGTGTAGAATAACACCCTAGTTGTCTCACCAAATGGGCAAGGGATCTCCGGTGTCTGTGGACCGAACCCTTCACCACTGGAGAGGCGGGCGTCAACTCCCTGGCACTCACCCCTAGTCAGAGAGAGTCCCCAGACGAATGAATGCGGGTGCTGACAGTTGGAGGTCAGGCCGGGGGGGAGCCCATGGGCCGCCATGACTCCGCGCTAGCCACCAGCTGCCAGGAGGGAATGCAGCCAGCGTTGTTAGAGCTTCTGAATTTTTAAAATAAACCTGGAATCCAGAGGTTTATGTTTGCAGAATCTGCTATTTCATAATCGCTGATGATTAATTCAAGTATTTTTTAAAACACTCCAGGGGCTAACTAAGCTCTCTGTAGGCAGAATTCGACCTGTGAGCAAACAAGTCACATCTACTAACGCAGGTGGACCCCCTGATTCTGCAGAGGGAGAAAGCAGGGCGCTGGAGGGAACAGACGTCAAGACCAGACTGCGACACCCAGGTCCCCGTAGCTGCCAGCCCAGGAGCCCAGGGTGTCTCCTGACCCACCGTGCCGCCTTCTCTAGCAAACTTTCTTCCTCCCTCCACACGTCCATGCTCACCCGGCCGCAGCCGCGTGGCTGCGCTCCGCTGCACGCAGAGCAAACGAGGCCTCGTTCTTTCCATCATCCCATGACAATACTTAGTATCGCTCGACAGAATTAAGACTCCTTGTGATGCTTAACTTCACAAAAAGGTACACAGTGCTTATTTCCAATTACTTTATATATATTTCTCTTAATTCTCAAAGCAACCCTATGATGTCAGGACCATTATTTTCCTAATCTTAAAAGAAAAACCAAGGCCCAGAGAGATTGAGATACTTGCTTGCATTCGAATAGTTAGTGGCAGAGTGAGGAGACTAAGGCAGGCAGTTAGCTCCAGAGTTTGTGGGCCTAATCACCGCTCTATGCTCACCGCCTCTGAACTACCGACCTAGTTAGGCGTTTAAAATATCCTGACTGGGGGGCGCCTGGGGGGCTCGGTCGGTTAAGTGTCTGACTCTTGATCTCAGCTCAGGCCATGATCTCACGGTTCGTGAGTTTCAGCCCTGCACGGGGCTCTGTGCTGTTGGGGTTCTCTCTCTCCCTCTCTGTCTGCTCCTCCCTGCTCATGCTCTCTCTCGCTCACAATAAATGAATAAACTTAAAAAAATTATTTACAGAAGATAATAAAAATAAAACTTAAATGAAATACCATAGCTGGTGGTCCTTTTCCCCATTATAATAGGAGTTAGCAAACCACAGGCCCATCAGCCACCTCCTGCCTATGGCTTGCTTTTCTAAATAAAGTTTTACTGGAATTTAGCTTCCCCCATTATTTTATGTATCGTCTGTGACAATTCTTGCCCTACAAAGACAGAGTTAAGTAGATGAACACTGACCATCTGGCCTGCAAAGTCTAATACATTTAGTCCCTGGTCCTTCACAGAAAGTTTGCTGACCCCTGCATTCTGGACTCGCCGATCGTTCCTGACGGCAGGTTTCTTGATTACGTTGCTTAATCATAAGGCAGAAAATCCTCTAATCCCCCCAAAGCCTTAGCATACACAATGGTGAATTCACAGGTTAGAGTTCCAGAAACGGCCGCTGTGCGGAATGTATCTGGGAATCCAGGAATCCGCAAAAGGACCCTGGGAACCCCGTTTAAGGAAAAAGATACCCGTAAGAGAGGCAGACATCTCATCCTGGGAACTTATCTCGGTGAAAGTCTTTAAAGCAAGCGGACAGACACCAATACCCAAACGGAGGCAGAGAGGAAAAAGAGCAAGCGGCAACTCTTGTAAGAGCTATCAACAAGCATGCTGCCCTGAGATGCAGGGGTTCAAATCCCGGCTCTACTGCTTACTGCTAACTCCTTACACTGCAGTTTTCGCACCTGTCGAATAGGAGGAATAATCTCATTTCTTGGGGGTGAGGCAGATTAGCCAAGATTATAACATACATGAAGTTCCTCGCACCCCACGTGGGATTTGCTGACTACTCAGAGAAGCCCTGTGATTCGGAATACCGGTTACTGTAAAAGAATCAACGTCGGTGATTACTTATACAGAGGCGCTCGGCCCCACAATTCAGCTGTCAAAGTGTACCAGGATGATGGCAAGGAACAAAAAGCCGTGTTCGTCATGAGGAGCCCAAATCCGGGAACCCTCTCACCACATTTATATACTGCGTGTAAAAAAACATAAAAAGGCATGTGCCATGTTTTCATCAAAAACAGTTCGAGCAAAAAACGAATGTGGGTAGGCAGAGGGAAGCTTTAATCACCTGGAAAAACATTTTAGTGAAAGACATTATTTATTCCTTGACAACCCCAGATAAATGAAACGGTGTAAGAAGCGAGAAGAAGAGAGTTTGCCTTGGATACTCTGAAAGGAGACATAGTTGCGCGGTCCCCTCTAATCGTGACAGTGAAAGTCTTTACCAAATAGGATGAACACTTGTTGACAATCTGTCAGCCTTAAAATATCCTTTATCTTGAGCATTTTCAAAGCTTTCTGCTGAGGTCTAGAAAAGACTAGCGATAGTTTTCCGGTATGCTTTTTCCCAGTGTAATTAAGCCTTCCTGCTAGAAAATACAAGAATCACTGCAAAAGATGATTCCTTACTCTGAATTTGTTTGAATCAAACATGGACCTCAAGAAAACTGGACACTCCCCTTTTGGTAGGCAGTGACAGTTCAGCTGGATTGAGAACACGGAGGTATAGAACACAGCACGCTTTTTTTTTTTAACTTCAAAAATGCGTTGAATTAATTTGACACAGTTGGAGCAAATTACCATGCTGTGTCCCTAATTTACGTCCTATGGCCCCACTGGGCGGGGGCTCTATGTTCCCAGTCAGGGGGCACCTGGTATTCATTACTGCATCAGGATCTTGCATTTCAACTTGCCCGTTTAGATGGATGCAATTAGTTCATTTGTGGCGGCCTCAAATACCCTTATCCTTCCCGACTAATCAGAAAAGCTACACTACCCTAATGTTCTGAGCTTTGCCTCAATGTTGAAAGGTTACCCGATGACAAGTTATGCCAAATATTGTTTTTACTGCACAGCAAATAATCTTACTGAATTGTTCCACAAACCCACTGCTGATATGGAAGCCCTTTTTAAATGCACTTATTTTAAACACGTGTATTTATCGGGGACTTAACAGTAAAATGAGAGTATAACAGGTGCAGATAAGACACACGGTGCCCACGTGTGATTGCTCGCAGAGTAAAGGGTTGGAGATGGAAGCAAACTCAAGTGTCACCACCCACTTGACAAACCCAGCGAGCTAATTAACACGGCTCAGGTCGGTAGGCTGCTGAGAGGAGATTAGAACTGGCCTTCCTGTCTCTCCGCCCCTCTTTCTCCCCAGCTCCCGCTTCATCTGGCGGAACCCTACCAGACTATGAAACGCGGATGAACCAGGACCAGGGCTGGCCCCGTGAGCTTTGCGCCTCCCGTTCGGGTCACATATGGTCCTCCTGCTCTTTTGCAATGGCCATATTGATGGGATGGGCTCGGTCAGGTGCAACAAGGGAAGCCTGGAAACCATCCTCGGGCCGCGTCCCTTGTCGGATCCCCTACCGACGCCGTCGGCTGTTATAAGCACCAGCTGGAAGATGGATGCTGGTATTCCAGAAAGGCCTTCTGAATCAGGCGGGGCTGCAACTGAACCCACGCTGTGGCGGGGGCGTAATTATTTCCAATAACTGTCTGTCTAGGCTACTTGGTGCCTTCCAAAGGAAAGTGCCTCCTCTTTGTAACAAAACAGTCAGTGTTTATTTGGGGGGAGGGATGCAGTTTTCGACTTATTTCTAATGTAAGGTCACATGCCAAAAACTCCGGTCTGTTAATAACTTACCCAGCCAGGCAGAAAGAAAAATAATCTTGGATAAATAACGATGAAGGATAAAGCACCTGACAAGGTTGGATGTTTGCTGAGCATCTGTTTCAGGGGGCCATATTCCCATTTGAAACGAGATGGGCCATAAGAAGCTGCTGGAAGGTATGGTCTCAGGAGAGAAAGCTAGACTTCTCGAGCGGAGACTGTCAGGGATAACGAAGACAGAGTCGCTTGCAGGATGGTGTCAAAGAGCCCAGACTCTGTTCGGAGTTCAAATTCCAAGTCTATCACTTACCGGGTGTGTGCGTTTTGAACGAGTCACACAGCCCCTCCAGCCTTGGTTTCTCCTCTGTAAAGTGCGGGCTACTGAGGGTCACCGTGGAAACGGGTGCCACCTACTGTAGGGAAAGCACGTGGCAAATGAGTCTGGGGACTCAGTAGTGGGGGACTATTATTTCTAGGCAGGGGCCTGTTCTTTGAAGAAGCAGGTTATTCTCACTCTTTTTTTAATATATATATATTTTTTTTTTTGAGAGAGAGAGAGAGAGAGAGAGAGAGAGAGAGAGAGACCGTGAGTGGGGGAGGGGCAGCAGGGTAGGGGGAGACAGAATCCAAAGCAGGCTCCGGCTCTGAGCTGTTTGCAGAGAGCCTGGCCTGGGGCTAGAACTCCTGAACTATGAGGTCATGACCTGAGCAGAAGCCTGCGGCTTAACCAACTGAGCCATCCAGGCGCCGCCAGGCAGGTGATTCTAACTGAATGTTCCAGACTAATTCTGTGTTGATCACATTATTGGGGACATCTCCACTTTGCGTACAGAGGCATTTTCTAGCATCTTCCTTGTGACTCGTAGCCTTCCTCCTGCTTGGCAAGCCTGTCTTGGAACTCTCCACTCGCTCCCACACATTTTCAGGTGGAAGGGAAACCCCACCCCCGCCGCCCCTCCTGCCGTCCTGCTGCAGCGGCTCCAGGCAGACCTGCACCTGAACTTGAACCTCTCCTTTCTCACCAAGCTTCCTCTGCAGACCTCCCCCGCCCACTCGCATCTTCTAGAGCTTCTCTCCTCAATTAGATTATGCTTCTGGAGACGGGATTGCCGTACCTATCCCTGAGCCCTCCACAGCACGCAGCACATGCCCAGGAACCTTCTAGGTTCTCTCATCCCTTATGAGGCACAGCATGGTCCAATGACAAACATCGGCAGTGTCCCCAGAGAGTTCGTCAGGCTCGCAGGCTCCGCCCAAGATGTACTGAATCAGAATCCAGTCCCCAAGTGATTCAAGTGCACCGCGGTGGAGATACATTCTCCAGTCTGGGATTTCCCAGACTTCGTCACTGGCAGCCTCCGTGTCTGCAGGGGTAGCCATTTTTCAGCCCCTCCCACACTCTGTTACTCAGACATATTTTTAAATGATTTTACATTGACTCGATGTCTTGCTTAGCCTCATCCTAAGCAGTAATATGCAGTCTGTCAATAGTTCATACAGCAAGGCAGAAAGAAATACATTCTTTAATAAGTGTGGTAGGTCTGAGTGGGAAAAAAAACCTGTTGGTGCACATTAAAATAAATAAACAGACATCAAAGTAAAATGAGTCTCCATCTATCATCTAAAATTAACTCAAACACCACCAGGGGTACACCTAGCCCACTTCAGCAAACACAGCTCTGGGCTTTTTTGTAGCTGAATTAGAAGACACCTCGAAATTCCTGATCCTGTGTCCCTGGTCTGGGTCGGCTCCCACCCACCATAGTTGCCTTGTGAGGTAGATGCATCTGTCTCCAAAACACAGATGGTTTGGGGGATGGCAGGAGGCAGAAAACCTGGGTTCTGGCCTTGCCCCAGCCCTGAATAACTTGCCAAGTCCCATTCCTCTTTGAGACTCCTTTTTGTGGGTTAGCTGATCTCAAGCTTCCCTTCCAGATCTAACAACAGGACATAAAACATGCGAGCGAGGCTCTGGAGTCAGAATGACTTCAGGTTGAAATGAGGTCTCCATGACTCGCTAATGTCACTAAGTCTCCATTTTCCCCGTCTGTAAAATGGGAGTGATACACGTACGGAACGTCCCCATCAGAGGATTTTTGCGAGAATAAACAAAAGGATGGCTGAAAAATGCTTAGATTGAAATCTAGCACATAGCATCCGATAAAAAATATAGCTATTAATATTATTTCTTGGCCTCCAAGACAATAATAGCTAATATTTATGGGATATTTAATATGTAGCCGGCACTATATGAAGCACTTTACAGTCCGTCATTTTATCCTCACAATAACCCAGTGAGGTAGGAATTCTTACTCTCCCATTTTATAGACGAGAGAACCGAGGCACAAGAAAGGGTAAGCCACTTGCTCAACGTCATACACGTCATATGTGGTGCAAGTGGATTTGAGGGCTGGTCCTCTGAGTGGAGAGCCGGCATTCCTAACCCAAACTTATTCTGTCTTTCTGGAAAATACTGGTCAACATGCTGACTTTGTCATTTCAACAAATATTATGAGATCTGGCAAAGCCAAGTCCCAGCACCGGTGAACGCTGGGGGAATGTGAGTTGGTCTTATTACCATTAGTTCGACTATTATTTATTGAGCCTTCACATCTGAACAGGACCCTATTAGGCACTGGGACATGCATCCTATCCTTCAGTTATGGTGAGGAATCTCTTTATTTTTTTAATGCTTTTTTAATTTTAAGTATAACATCCATTAAAAAATGAACAAACTATAAATACGCAGCTGAATATTCCAACGAAACAGCCACGCATCCATCACTCTGTGGCCGCAGCAGCTCCTAGACACTTTCTCTCCCTCCTCCTCAAATATAACTCCCATACCAGGGCTTCTCATACTCAACGTTATATGCATTTTGGGCTCTGGGGGCTGTGCCGAGCATTGTGGGATGTTCAGCAGGCTCCCTGGCTTCCACGTGCTAGGTGCCAATAGCACCTTCCCCAAATGGCAACAATAAATGGCAACGGTTTCTCTAGACATTGCCAAGTGTCCCCTTGCGGGCAAAATCGTTCCTGCTTAAGGACCACTACACTATCATGACCTTTTTGGTAACCACTTTCTTGCTTTCCTTTTTACTTGAACCACACAGCATCCATCCTTAAATAGTATCATTTAATCTTGCCTAGTGAAAGGAATTCTTTAATCTATTAAAAAGACCTCTAATCATGGCCCCCTAAAATAGCCTATGCGGGGTGACCATATAATTTATCATCCAAACTGGAGGAGCAGGCATTAACCACGACTGACCCGGGCAAGCCAGCATGATCCCCCTACTTCTAGGGAACCTAAATGCTGTGAGTGCGTATTATCCCCCTGGCCGCACACAATCAGGGCCCCCTTACCCGCTGGATAATTGCACATGAAGTGGCAAAGGATAATTAAAAGCAGCGCATCCCCAAGGGCAGAGTAACAGAGACCCAGATAAGTATCTCACGGCTGATGAGCTGTGGAGCAGAAAACTCATCGACCCCAGGCCCTCAAGGAGGTGTAGTCTTCAGACAATTTGCTGAAAGACACCACTTAAACAACTACTTTCAAGACGTGAGCGCAGCAAAGTGATTAAAATAAATGCCTTCCGAGACGTGCACATAAATGCAAAAAGGACAAGATGACCCCTTTGTAAGAGGTTTAGGGTCTGTCGTTGATTTTTAATCAATATATCTGCCTTTTCCCCTCAGTGTCATTGGAAAGTAGAGCAGTCGCTATCAATTTGACCTGCTCGGCATTGTGATCTCATAAGTCCTGATATTGACTGTTAAGTGACAACTAAGGCTTTCCTTACATACATGAGAAGTCATATTGATAACCTATTTGCCTGAATATATTCAGCTCAGTCTCCATTCTTTTGGGCATCAAAGAGAACAGAAATCAGCTTTCACAGAGTTAGACACTTGTACATTTCAGCAACGGTGTATCTGATTTCCTCAGCATCCATTTCCCCTTTATCCAGCTACTGTAATTACCTGGCGGTCCAGCCCTCTGCCGTCCACAGTCCATGTGATCTGAGTGAGATTCTACTACAAGGCACAGCCCTCGACCTCTGCAGAAGTCATTTGGTACAGGGCTTTCCTCCAAACCATGCCAATCAAGCCAATCAGAACTGGCTTTGAGGCTTTTTGTTCAACAACTGGGCAAAGGAGGTCTATCCTTTTTTTTTTTTTGGACTTGAACCTGAAATTGTGTAAACCGGCAACTTCTACAGTCACCTAGCCACCCAACAGGGAGCCCTACACACAGAGGAAAGAAGAGGAAGACAGAGCCGAGGATACAAAGACAGAAATCAGATTCTGAAGTAATTGTTCAGCCCCGAGCAAGATGCACTTGAGGCCAGTTTTAAGTATGTATCTTTCAGTAACTTGAACTTCTATATATGAAAAAAACTTACATATATCTATGTAGATATAGATCTCCTAAACTTACTTAAATTGGGTGTTTGTCACTTATTATGAAAATACACCCTGTGGCAGTAGCTTTCCAACTTTTTAGACAGCAGCTCATAGTAAGAATCACATTCTATACTGTAACCCAGAATGTGCGTGCAGCCCCAGATAGAGAACGGACTCAAAGTTTCATGAAACTACAGAACACTTACTAATATAGATGATGGTGATATTTTCTGTCCTGTTACACTTAAAAAAAAAGTACTGGTTGCACCCCACTGAATTGATTTCATGACCTTCATCTTAGTGTTTATTTATTTTGGAGAGAGAGACAGCACTAGTGGAGGAAGGAGTACAGAGAGAGGGAGACAGGGAATCTGAAGCAGGCTCTGCGCCATCCGCACAAGGCTTGATGCGGGGTTTGAACTCATGAACCATGAGATCATGACCGAAACCACAACCGAGAGTCAGACGCTCAACCCGCTGAGCCACCCAGCGCCCCTGGAGACCTTCATTTAATTTTTTTTAATGTTTATTTATTTTTGAGACAGAGACCGAGCATGAGTGGGGGAGGGGCGGAGAGCGAGGGAGACACAGAATGTAAAGCAGAGACCTTCATTTAAAAAAACAGTGCCTTGGGCGATTAGTTTAAAAATTGATCTCACCAGGAAAAAAAGAAACATCATGATAATTTCAGTCAATCAGATCATTGAAGAAACTAAGAAGGTTTGGGCCCTAAATCAAGCATCTAGCAACAGAAAATTGCTCCCTTACCGTTTCTCTCTGACTACCCAAAATACAGGTTTCCCAGAAGAGGGGGAAAAAAAACATCTTAAAGAACTAGAAATAAATGAATTACTTAAAGCATCTTCGAAAACAAAATAAAAACCTTGTCTAAAAGGAGAGAGATGAGAGATACATTAAGTAAAAAAAAAAAAAAAAAAAAAAAAGACAGAGGCACCTAAGTCTTGCCGATGAGCTGAGTTCCATGATTTACTGATCTGTAGGCTGAAGACAGCAATTCTGGTGAGGCTCAGCAGTTACGGACTATGTAAAAATAATGCGTTCATGATAAGATCAGATCTCTGGGGCAGATGTAGAGGGAGGTGGGGAGATAAGAATAGAGAGGAAGGAAGGGAGAGAGAGAGATGGAGAGAGAGAGTTCGCTTGCGGTGTCAGCCTCACTGCTTCACTTGTGTGTGCAGTGTGTGTGAAACAACTAGGCAGAGTTCCTGAAACTTCAGACAATCACTGCAGGCTGTATAAGACAGGGTATTTTTAACTGTTTTCCACGTACCTTGTTTGTATTGTCAGTTAGCCAAAACTTCCCTTTTGTCTGCTCCAAGCGCTGCAGCGTCTTGATTAAATCTGTGAAATCAAATGGAGAACGAGGATCCTCATGCTCGCTAGACACAGGCCAGTGACAGGAAACGGTCCTGAGAAAACTTTGGCTGCTTTTTCACTCTGGAGTGGCTGTCGCTTTAACTCCCCCCAAATTATTGCAAGTTATGAGGCTCAAGCACAGTGGTCTGCCTGTTTGAGAAGCCAAGAACTGGCCTGCCCCTAAGAGGGAAAATGTATTCATCTCGAAGCAGAGTGACGCTTAAGACAAGCGCTTGGACACGCAGGAGAAGTGACTTCTGAGAATTCTCCCAGGGGTAATGAAATTCAAACCTCACTACCATTGGCGTTTTAGGAGGATTTCATTTTCCATCATCTTGTATTTTTCAAATACATTCCACCTGCATTACTGGATTTAAGCAAATAAAGTGTTTGATTAATATTTGCCGATGTCATAAAGAAGTGATTAACCTCTCCTGTGCAATTAGTCTTTGGAATTGCCTGAATTCTGCATGCAAGCAAGGTTCAAAAGTGTGTGTGTGTGTGTGTGTGTGTGTGTGTGTGTGTGTGTGCTTTGTTATTACAAAATTCTCAGATACACGAAAAAGAAAAAAGAACCATAGACTTATCAGTATAACCATCGCCTCGTTTGTGCCATTGAATTTAGAGACCAAACATACATACTGAGTATTTCTACTTTGGGTCAGTCACCATCGTGCTATTTAACTAATGAAAAAATATAGGAGGTACTTATTGTTATTACCATCATTTTCTTCATTTTCATTAATGCCATTGAAGGACATCCCTTTTAGAGGCATTGTCGTGGTTAAGAGCCCAGCATCTGGAATGAGACGTCCTGTAAACTCCCAACTACCAGTGTGACTTAGGGCAAGCTACTCCACCTGCCTCTGAGTTCAGCTTCCCACTCCGCGGACTATTCGTGATGCCCAAAACCTGCCCGCTGGGATGCCCGACCCACAGTAAGCTCTCAACCACCATTCTGAACAGCGTGTGTATGGCCCACGGAAGTGCAGCCTGAGGAGGTTAAATAAGGCGAAGTCGCTTTTCTCTTCCCGATATTTGCTTTGGAAGCTCCACCGACGCATTCGCTTTAGGACGGAAGGCAGCGTGCCAGGGACTGCGCTACAACCTTGTACACATCCTCCAAATGGGCTGGTCAGTTTCTGGGGCGGACACTAGCCCACCTTGAAGGCTCAACCAGCTTTCCGCAAAGACCGCCGCTATCGGCGCTCCGGAGTCTTTCTTCGAAGGGGCCGCCTTCCAGACACAGCCGTCTGGGCACCGCAAGCAGACCGAGTCGGTTCGCAAAAGTTCAGAGGAGTTGGCGCTGGTATGTTTACAAGTCCTAGCAAGATCGCAGGAATGTTCGGGATAATTATTACCCCACCCAGGAGCGCCCGGCCCAACCCTCTCACATCTGGAAGGAAGCGTCCACACAAAGGAGGGCGCGAGAGACCTCCTCCTGCGGCTGCGTTCTCAGGCTCGGGGAAGATTTCAGACCAGCCCTCGCCCCTTTTGTCAACAACACCACCCACCGCTCAGTAGTATCTGTCGGAGCCCAGGGCATTCTATGCAAAGGAAGAGTTTAGCTTCCAGTCCAAACCCAATGGCATTTCTCAAAATATCATCTTCGTCCCCTGCCCCTGACACACACACACACACACACACACACACGAAGGTGAAATACTCCAGAAAATTGATAGCGAGCGATCCACACGCACACAGCCTTTGCGACAGCGGGGCGGCTCGGACCAGACACGCCTCGTTAAAAGGGGCAGCCGAACCAAACCCCGAGTATCCTCCTCTCCCAACGCCAGGGATTCCCTCCAGTCCTTCCCCTGCCTTTTGAAAGTATCTGGGATTCATCAGCATTTCTCCCACCTCCCACGAACGCGCCACAACCAAAGCACATGGTCCCCGGCGGCGCGTTTACAAACCCCGCCAGCGCCAACGCCTCGAAACCGCCAAACTTCCTGTCTCCCCGCCACCAAAGCGCCCGAAGCGCCGCGCCAACGGCCCCCAGGGACTCCCGCCGCGGCGGCCGGAGCCCGGGAGCCGTGGGCGGGGCTTCCCGGCCGCGCGAGCGCCCGAGCCCCGCACCTCCGCGGGGGGTCCCCGGACGCGCGCTGCGCCCGGAGCGCCCGCCGCGGCCGCGGCTCACGGGCGCGCCCCCGCCCGCAGCAGCGCGCCGGGCGCTCCCGGCAGTCGCCCACCTACCTGCTCTGCTGCCTCCTCGCTCGGGGGGTCTGCCGACCGCTACTTTATTGTCTCGGCGGCTCACCGCGCGGGACCTGGCGCCCCCGCTCTGAGCCGGCGGTGCAGCAAGTCCGCTCTGCGCGGCGCCTGCCTTGCTCTTCCTCCTGCTCTCCGCCCGGGCTCCTGCTCAGCACGTGAGCCGCGCGGCCCGGCTCCCGCGCTGGCTGGGCAGCCGGCGCCCGCCGCATCCCCGGCCCGGGGCCGCCCGTCGCCCCCTCTGCCGCCGCCGCTCGCCGCGCGTCCTCGCTGCGATCCACGCTCACAGCTCTGCCCCGGCCGCCGGCCTCGCGTCCTTCCGTCCTTCCGTCCCGCCCGCGCTGTCAGCCCCGGCTCCCGGCTCCTCTCTCCCCAGCCGCCCCCTCCCGCCGCCTCTCCGGGGGCTGGGGAGGCCGCTGCCAATGAGACTCGGCTGATGCGCCGTTCCGGCCCAGTCATTGTATCGGGAGGGGAGGAAGGGGAGGGGAGCGGGAGGAAGGGAGGGGGCGCCCTCGGCCCCCGCCGCGCGGCTGCGGGCTGGGCTCGCCTTCCCCGACAGAGAGCAGACGCTGGTGCCAAGGGGCGCGGAGCGGCTGGCGCTGCGGGGGGCGGGGGGGGGGGAGGGAGGGGCGCGAGCCCGCGCCTCTCCATCTCTGGCTGGGAGTCAGAAAAGCGCGGGGAGGGACTCGGTTCCCCTCCCAAGCTTCCAGCATCCCAAGCCCCCACTGCTCTTAGAATAAAGGGGATGAGGCCAGGGCGGCCGCGGGAGGCTCAGGATCCAATCTGGAACGGCAGTGGTTCTGGCTAATGACTCCGTCTGCGATTCCCGCGAACCTGGTGGCTCTTCTTGAGAGAGAAAGGAGGAAAGAGGGGAGGGAAGAAGGGAGAGAGGGAAATAAGAGAGAGAGTTAAGAGAGAAGGAAGGAGAAGGAGAGAGAGAGAGAGAGAAAAAAAAGAATAAAAGGAAGGAATAAAAGCCTTCCCTCCAGTGCCTGGCATTTTCCCTCCAGAACAGTTCGGATCCAGGAGAGTTTTGTTATGCTCTCCTCCTGCAGAAAACTTCAGACGTTAACTCTAAATAGCGGATAAGTGAGAGACAGAGATTCCAGCTTGATCTGATACTGAGTGTGAGGTGGCAAATGAGCAGGGTGGGGGAGGAAGGGAGCACCATTCAGGAAGGATCTGCCTTTGGGGTCGTCCCTGCATCTCCAAATGAGTTGAGGAGTAGCGCACGGAGGGGAGGCGCCCCATCGGGACTGAGGTTCCCGAACCGCCTTGCAGGTGCGTCCCCTTGCCAGGCCCACTTCTCTAGACGCTAGAACTCATTCATTGTTTCAGAGAAATTCATTTTTAAGCATAATTATCTGGAGACGACACGATTCTACTATGCCCCTGTGTCTTGTTGACAGTTTGGCTGAGACATCAGGGTCAGTATTTGAAAGAGGCCAGTTTCCCTCACCCTGGTTTTGGCATTTTTTTCCTCCTCCACTTTCTTCTTTTATTTTTTTAAATTTTTTAAATGTTTATTTATTTTTGAGAGGGAGAGTGCACACACGAGAAGGGGAGGGGTAGAGAGAGAGGGAGACACAGAATCTGAAGCAGGATCCCGGCTCCCAGCTGTCAGCACAGAGCCCCACGTGGAGGGGCTCCAACCCACTGAGAACACCAGCCCCTAGATTCTGAAGGGAGCGGAAGTCAGAGGCTTCACGGACTGAGCCACCCAGGTGCCCCCACCCTCCTCTGTCTTCTTCTGACAGGTCACCAGCCTACCAAAAAAGGACAGGGTGGGGGAGGGAAGGCCCTGGCATAGCTGCCGTGGACATGAAGTGGAAAGCAAAAGCTGAAGTAGTAAAGGCTTGAGATGGAGTGGTGTATAATATTACCTCTGTGTGGTGTGAAGTTTAATTAAATTTTCTTCTGGTGTCAAGTGGACTGCTTGCTTCTAATTAAATACACTATATTGAATGAATAACTGACATCTTTTGGACAGGTATTACATGCCCCCTAGACCTGAGCTGAGTAAGTCCCGAGTAAGCACTTGGTATTATCTCATTTAGTTCTCCTGGGAGAAAAGGGATGGACTAGAAGCCCCTCGAGCGCTGGGTCTACGCTGCCTTTGATCAGCCCGGGCCACACAGCAGTAGCTCATTCAATGTCTGTCGAGTTAATGGACTTCCATTTTGCAGAGGACAAACCTAAGGGTCAGAGAGGCTAATTGACCTGCCCATGAGTATGAAACTAGAAGTGGTTGTACCTGTCTTTGAACTCAGATCGGAAGACTCCCTCACCATTGCATGATACTGTCTGTCCAGTGTGGGCAGCAGCAAAGCGCCCCAGGTAAGGCGGCGGTGCAGGGGGTAATGGCTTATTCTTGCCTCCTAAGTGCACGTAATTTCATTGGAGAGAAAGTCAATATGAGCATATCCCGGGGAGCGCGCAGCACAGTGGGGCAGTGCAGGGGAAATGAAGAGCGCGAGGCTGGCCATCCCAAGAGCCAGTGTTTGAGGGAAAAAACTAGATGCAGGCTATAGCATGAAGAATGCAGTATAAGCGATGTCATTAAGGTTGATGTGGTCAGTCACAGTAGTCTAGAGAGTGTTCTGGAAGATGTGAGATCTTTACTGCATTTTCTTGGAGCCAAGAGGCTCCTGCTGGACAACGGGGGCTCCAGGTCTGTCGTCTGTGGGTTTGAAGTCCAACGGTTCCAATGACTCAACCTAAAAGAGGGATAATAATAATGCGAACCTGATAGGGTTGTTGTAAGGACTGAATTAGTTCACACCTGGGGAGCATTTGGAATAGTGTCTGGCACACGATAAATGCTTAATAAATATTAGCGTGTATTTTTAAAGGAGAAGGGACAGCTTTCTTTCCAACTTCAATCTTCTGATAAATATTTATAAAATACCGAAAATAGCAAAATAAAAAAAAAATAACACAATGCCACAGAACAAAGAAACACAACTTGATTTCTTTATTCTTACCCTAGTATAGAATTACTCGTTCTGGCTGCATATTAGGAGGCAGGATTTACCTTTGTTTTAATATTTGAGACAATTATATCAGAATCTCTGGGGTCGGGGCTGATAAGACCTGGCATTCCAAGACCCCAGCTCCAGAAGCCTCAGGGACCAGAAAACTGCATTTTTAACAAGTTTTTCAGGGGTCCGTGTGAGAAACACCGCTTTGCTCTTCCTTCCATATCCCTTGTGGCACAGGCCACGTCACTGACCCAGGAATTTTTTTTCTACCCTGAATCGTTACACTCTTGTGATGAATTCAGTACTGTGCGTGCATGCCTATCGAATTCAATGCACGTGTATTAAGCACCAGTTGTGTACAGTTGGGTCTAAAGATGAGTGACACCCGTGGTGCTAGCAATGAGTTTATGATCTGGAAGAAAAGATGGGAACAGAAAAAGGCGTAATAATAAAATGAAGGTGTTTTGGGTGCTTACAATGCACAAAGTACCTGTGACAAGTCCTTAACCTGTACACAAGGTGGAAAGCAATACAGAAGAGAAGTCTAAAGGATACATCTGGAAGAGGAAATCCAGAGACGGCTTCATGAAGAACGTAGCCTCGCTAGGCTGCTTTCCTGAAAGCAATCACTCCAGTTATGAGAGAGCACAGTCAGAAGTCTGAACCAAATATGGACCAAGCGGTGAAGCCCCAGAGATGCGGAAGTCCAAAGAACCGAGCAGAGAACTTCTCCCAAGTGTCCAACTCAAGGACCTCGTAAGTAACGTTAACGAGTAGAGTAGAACAGGGTGAAGCAATCGGGAATGGTAGGGGCTGTAGCAAAATGGAGAACGTCTCGTCCCCTTCTCAAGGAGGCAGTCGCCGTCCTGCTTAGCACACTGTGCCACGTGGGAGCGTTGATCTGATGGACCCAGTGTTTGGATTTTCCAAGAAAAGCCGGAAACCTGGATTTTGGTATGAAATCTCCCCACGTTTAAAACGTCTTGGCTAGCGACTAAACGTTTTTAAATATTCTGTGCTCACAATGAAACACGTCTGCAGGTCAAATCCACCCGCGGACTGTACATCTCTCATCTCCACCACGGGCTTGGCTGGAGGAACCACCTCAGAGGAAAAATGACGGACCGCTCGCTCCTGGGACTGTTCGGATGACTAGTGACTCGTACACGGGGCTGGGCACTGGGCAGAAATCGTACAACAGATGGGATAAAAGAAATGGGTCTTGCCTTTCTGAAACTGCTAATAATTGGTGAGATGAGACAAATACATATGAACGAAAGGGAAGCAAGAGGCAGCAAAAGAGGAAACAACTCTGTCCTGAAATGTAGAATTTCCAGGTGACGAACGAGGGCCTCACCAGATTTTTTGAGGCAGGATGGGATAGAAAGTACTTGGACCTCCTGTTTCAAGCTCTTTTTCTCAGTTCTGTGCAGATTCAGCTACTGTCCTGCATTAATAAGAACATGTTCATGAGTATTTTATTTCCAAATTAAAGCAGATTTCTTTACTGGTTTCTTTAGGTATTTATAGACTTATTTACTGAGGCTAAAGATGGATATACCCTCATTAGGCAAGTTTTTGACAACACAAAAAGTAGAAAAAATAGAAATTGAAAACTAATTAAAAATTAATGAGCACCCTCAGAACTTTTTATACTCCTGGACTTTTAAGAAGGTACATTCAGGAGGGCACCGGGGTGGCTCAGTCGGTTAAGCGGCCGACTTCAGCTCAGGTCATGATCTTACGGTCTGTGAGTTCGAGCCCCACATCGGGCTCTGTGCTGATGGCTCAGAGCCTGGAGCCTGCTTCGGATTCTGTGTCTGCCTCTCTCTCTCTGCCTTTCCCCTGCTCATGCTCTGTTTCTCTGTCTCTCAAAAATAAATAAACGTTAAAAAAAATTTAAAAATGTACATTCAGGAGGGCACCTGGGTGGCTCAGTCGGTCGATCACCCGACTTTGGCTCAGGTCATAATCCGGAATTCCTGAGTTCAAGCCCCGCCCCTGCTTCAGATCCTCTGTCCCTCTCTCTCTGCCCCTCCCTGCCAGCTCGCTCTCTAAAAAAATTCAGAAGTGTACATGCAAACACACATATAATCATCTACTATATTGATGTGAGATCCTGCTAGATGGTAGCCTAATGCAGACACTCAATGCCCTATTGACACATTGGTGTATAGTTGGGCTTCTTTGATTTCTTTCTTGTTTTATTTTCAAGTTTAAATCCAGATCAAAGAGAAGTCACACCATCTCTGCGGCATCCTGGTCCTCTTAGCTTCAACCAGTTTGTGCTTTTGGTGCATGGGTGGCTTGGTCAGTTCAGCATCCAACTCTTGCCCGACAGCGCGGAGCCTGCTTGGGAGTCTGTCTCCCTCTCCCTCTACCCCCCCGCCCCCTGACTTGTTCTCTCTCTCTCAAAATAAATTTAAAAAAAAAAAACTAAAAAAAAATTGTGCTTTCTAGTAATTTCCCACTGAAAACTCAGGTTTGGGATAAAAACATGAATACTGCTTGCATGTTTTATAGCTAAAAGTCTGTGAGTGAGCAAATGTTCATTAATTTTGTGATAAGAACACATACCCATGTTTGTTAAGCACTTTCTAAATGAGGCCTCACTTAGTCACTCCATGATGTAAAGCCCTGTTGTTCCTCTTGAGAGGAAACTGAGGCTCAGAGAGGGGGAATGACTTGCTGGAGGTGATACAGCCAGTAAATCAGGAGCTGAGATTCGATTCCAGGACGTTCTGACTCTGAGAACGGAGGACTCATCCACCGTAACGGGAGGCCCAGGTTTTTTTTTTAGTACTTTTGTTATTAATGTAATGGCTTAGATAGATCACAGTGGTTTCTGGGGTTCCTAACAGGGACTTAAAAATTAAATCACACTAATATTAGACAAATCGCCAACCATAGTTGTAGCTACTTAATTGTTCAAGGTCAGTTGTGTTTTCTTTCTAAAGCACACCGTAGATAACCAAGAACTGTTAACAAGAATGACAGTCAACTGTTGGGGCACTCCGTGTTACCCTGCCCCTTCTTAAATTTTTGTTTTAACATTTTTATTTATTATTGAGAGACAGAGAGAGACCGAGCATGAGCTTGGGAGGGGCAGAGAGAGGGGGAGACACAGAATCTGAAAAAGGCTCCAGGCTCCGAGCTGTCAGCACAGAGCCCAACACAGGGCTCAAACTCACAAGCCGCGAAGTCATGACCAGAGCCTAAGTCAGGATACTTGAGCCACCCAGGTGCCCCGCTCGGTCCCCCTCTTAAAGGGTACCATTGCATCATGCATTTCTATGTGAGCCCTGGACACACACCTCTACCCCGAAGGCACTTAACACATTAAGAACAACAGGGTAACTTGTGACTTCACACTTCGTGGAGAATGTTTTTTATGACTGAAGCCTCACCTTTTCATTTAACCCCATGGCCTTTGCACATACATGGAGATAAAAATTAAAAGCCTTTTCTCGCACCACTCAACCAAGGCTGCTGTGTTTTTACTCTCAGATGTAGCACAAAAGTACTAGAACATTGTCTTCGATCTTTGCCTATGTCATGTGATGTGAAAAAAACAGAACTCAGTGCTTTATTCGGCGCCCGGGCGGCTCAGTCGGTTAAGCGTCTGCCTTCAGCTCAGGTCATGATCTCACCTCTTGTGGGTTCGAGCCCCGCACTGGGCTCTGTGCTGACAGCTCAGAGCCTGGAGCCTGCTTCACATCCTGGGCCTCCCTCTGTCTCTGCCCCTCCCCTGCTCACTCCTGTCTCTCTCTCTCAAAAATAAAGAAACATTAAAAAAAATTTTTTTAAATTAATGTCTTATTGTAAGTGTGCTAGTTTTGAGGTCCCGAAATTAGAAACAAACAAACAAACAAAAAACTTAAATAATTTTATTGAAACACAACACAGGTTGGTATTAAGTTAGATCGTAGGAAATTCCCTCCTGGGGTCAAAGGTCAAATGTTGGCGGTTTCATAGGGTTCAGCCTAAATTGAAGCGGTTGCTGATGACTAGCTATGAACATGACCTTGTGTCACTAGGCTAACTGTGCTTGCTTGCAGATTTCGGACGTAATGTCATCGACCAGGAACCTCGTGACGATACAGGCATAATTGTCTTTTGAGGGTACATCGCTAAGCCTTTTTATATGTGAAAATGCTTTTTAATAATGTTCTTTTGGCATTCCACGAACTGAAACACCTTGGAAAGAGGCCAGTGTTGTAGTCCAACCCCTTGGTGGATAGCGTGAGTCCAGTGGAATCTTAAATCTAAGTGTTCAGAGAGTATCATCTTTCCTTCCAAAGGGCAAGGACATTTCATGGGAAATAAAATCCATGTTTAATAGTTATTTTGCAGCCATGTTACCTAATCACAAAGATCCCGGCCTCGTTCGAGGGGAGAATTTGCTAGTGACTTTGGGAAGGACTCTTTTTTCACTGGAGAGGCTGCAAACTGGCATGTGTTTTGGCCTGCGTGGTGTTTTCTGACTTGCTGGTGGTTAAAACTTGGAAATATTAACAGAAACATCTGGGTCCGTGTGTGGGTGTACCTGAGCGTATTTGGAGGGAAGATTCAAAACCCAGTCTGTACAACTTGATGCTATTCCGGTGTTTCTAAAAGGATATTTTGAAATGTTATTCTAGAGGTAACAATTTTTTCCATAGCCCGGCCACTCTTCAATAATTCTACTTCCTTCCCATGCCTCTAGGATTATTTCATTAAAAATTCATGATTTCATGGTTTCTTTAAAAAACGAATAAAACAAGGAAACAACATTTCCATTAGCTCAACATAGTTTTCCTCTCCACTCCAGGAAAGAATAGAAGCTCATCCCGTTTTAATTTTCCATATGTCTGTTTGGGTTTGGGTAGCGTGTTGCCTCAGGGTAACCCCCTTTTTTGCTTCGCACCCAGAAGTGATAAAACTTGAAGGAATTTAGAGAACTTTTAGTCCAGGAGTTACAAACTGAAATGTCTAGAGGGGCCGGGCAAGAACACGAACGAGCCCAACCGGTCAAGTGTATAACCACGGAGAATGGTGAAGACTTCGGTACTTTGGAGAGTATACGTCCTGTCCCGTGGTAGCCCCCACTACTCAGTAATAGTGTGGTGGGAATAGTGTTGCCAGATTGGCTCTCTAAGAGAAGACAGAGTCCTGGATTTTTATTAAAACCTCTTGATTATTAAATGTCGATGACTAATTGGGAACCATTTTAAGCCCTTAGCCAGACAAAGCGTATCTGTAGACCCGATACGACTCCAGGGCTCCCACTTGGTGACCCCTGATCCATCTCAGCCTTTTTACTTTGCAGATGCGGAAAGCAAGGCTCAGACAGTCAAGGTGATTTGCCCAGGAACACGTGGTTATTTAATAGTGGAACAGGAAGTGGACTCTTGGCTGCTTGGCTTACGTCCTAGGGCTTCTCTCATACAAACATCTGCTTCTGTTTTCTTGCTAACATTTCAATGATGTTCCTAATTACGTGATTTCAAATGCTGCACGTTGTTTTAAAAAATGATGATGATACTCGCCGTCTTTGGAATACACAATCTGTGCTCCAGTTAATGGTTTTTCAGGCACCTGATCACATAATCGAAATTGGTTCTAACATTTACAGAAGACCAGTATAATTCTCCTTACATTCATGTGCTAAGGAAACTTTCTGCATCTTCATTCCTCTACGTTTTCTCTCCCGGCATTTCTTTATTAAATCTGGCCAAAGATAGAGAAAAAGTAAAGTATTTAAGAGGAACCGCGTTGACTTCTCTAGCATGCGTCACAACGAGGTGGGCAGGAAAAGCCAAATACACTTGTGAATCGGCAACTGTAAATACTAAGTCATGCATACAAAGCATGTCAGTGCAGCTCGCTTGTTTTGCCAAAGCAAACAAAATACACAGTAAACTTGTGAGGACCCAAGTACACGTTGGAGAAGGAGTAGAGATAACTTTGCTAAGAGTCTCAGAAACTGAAAACCTCCATTGTAAATCTGAGATTTTTCCCTTGTTCAGAAATGTTTTCAAAATACGGACTAGCTCGGAAGGTAACAAACATCCCTAAAGTTACCAGTCAGGATTGGCAATTTTAACACATTTGCCCATTGTCCTTTGATTTTAATCAGAAGAGATAGGATTGACAGAAAAGTGAAGTTTCTTGTGCTTCCTATTCCCTGGCTTTTTTTTTTTTTTTTTTTTAAGTAAACTCTACACCCAACATGGGGCTCAAACTCACAACCCTGAGATCAAGAGTCTCACGCTCCACTGACGGAGCCAGCCGGGCACCCCAACCCCAGGCTTTTTCTTACCTCCAACTCCACAAGAGCAACTATCATCATGAAATTTGCATGAATCCTTCCAAATTTCCATAGAAATACATGTATCTATGAATATTACATAGTGTTGTTTTATCTGTGTCTTAAAGTTTACATTTATATAACTTACCACACAAAAGTTACCATAGCCTGTGTGTTTTATTAAATACCTAGTCTTTTATGGAAAGTCTTTCCAGGTGGAGGTATTTGGATCCAGTAGGCTATTCTACATTTTACTTGTCCATTTTAGTGGATGGTTGTCTAGGCCATATCTAATATCCATTTCTAATATCTGATCATTTTATTTTAAAATATTTAGGGGCGCCTGGGTGGCTCAGTCGGTTAAGCGGCCTACTTCAACTCAGGTCATGATCTCACGGTCCGTGCGTTCGCGCCCCGCGTCGGGCTCTGTGCTGATGGCTCAGAGCCTGAAGCCTGCTTCAGATTCTGTATCTCCCTCTCTCTCTGCCCTTCCCTTGCTTACGCTCTGTCTCTATGTCTCTCAAAAATAAAAAAATAAAAATGTTTAAAAAATTTTTAAATATTTAAAGTAGGAACCAATTTTCCTAAAAAGAATGATATCCCGAGGAGGCAGCTGGGTGGCTTAGTAGGTTAAGCGTCTAACTTTGGCTCAGGTCATGATCTCGAGGTTCATTGAGTTTGATCCCGTGTCGGGCTCTGTGCTGACAGCTCAGAGCCTGGAACCTGCTTCGGATTCTGTGTCTCCCTCTCTCTCTCAAACAAAAATAAATAAACATTAAAAAAACACCAACCGCCAACATTGAAGCAGTGGTTTATACTATCCTAGCCAAAGGGTGAGGAGTCAAAAAAATATTCTCTACTATTTTCTAGACCAACTTCTGACTCCTCTACTATGTGAGGGAGTCCACAACATTGGCCCTGTTGTATGGAAATCTTGTTATGGATGATATTTTTATGAGAAAAGCGTCCACGGCTCTCCTGAGATTCTCAAAGATATCTGTGCTCCCCAAAGGATGAAGAACTGTCATTTTTAAATGTTTCCTGCTTACTATGGGAAGAAATCGTTGGTTTCTGCAATTCTTCTGCCCCTCAGCAATTTTCAAAGAAATGGCTGCCTTTCACAGCAGCTTAAATTTAACTTAACTTAACATTTAAGTCTTGAGTATGCACTGACCGCCAGCAGCCCGGACAGGCTGCCAGTAGCCGGGACAAAAGGAAGTCAGGAAAAGGGCTTATCTGACTGACCTGAACGTTTACCGAAGAAAGGCAGTACGCAAAGCCTAGGGCGGGACTTCTCAAATATGATACGGTTGACATTCTGGTTAGAATATTCTGTGCTGTGGGACCTTTCCTATGTGTAACAGAATGTTTAGCTGCATCCTTGGCCTCCACCCACTAGAAGCTGGTAGACTCTTCCTCACAGGTTGTGATAATCAGAGTGTCTCCAGACATGGCCAAATGTCCCACAAAGGGCAAACTCTACCCCTGGTTTCATGTGATGAGCAATGCCAAAGGAAAGTGTGGATTTCGGTTCATAAGACACTCCGTTTAATGGACAATCTATGCAAAATAAACGTGTTAGTTCATGCAGGGCAAAAAACGTGGACTGGAATACTTAGAGAAGGATGTTCTTATCTTGGCACTGTTACAAATGATTTTACGACCTTGGTAAGTCATTCAACGCTCCTGAGCCTCAGTTCCTTTCTTTGTAAAATGGATGGTTAGATAGTTATAGCTCTCAACTTCGACAGTAACCTGGGGAATCTGAATCCTTGGGGAGTTATCAGGATGGGGGTGGGGAACTAGCATTTGGAACGCGCCGCTCTTTTGGGAAAAATATACACAAGGCAAGTGCTCTGCTAAATATTATATGTCCTCGAAAGCAACCTTTTTATTAGAAAACATAGCCTCTGGATGCATTTGCCACATTACTTCTTTTTAAATGATCTTGTCAATTGCCTTCCTCATTATAAAGCAATCTCGTAGACTCTATTAACAGGAATTGCAGGCTGTTTATCTCTCTTGTAAATTTTGTCTTCAGGAAAGGGGGCTAGATTTATAGCCAACGACATATTAAGAGCTCTTTCTCTTAGCCATAGAACAGATACAGCCCATGAAGGCTTCTCTTGACCACTCAAACAATGTGATCTTGGATGAATTGTCCTGAAAAATAGAGTAATGCAGGTTCTGCTCACAATGTATCTTTGATTTTTACTCTGCCAATGGCGATCTGGTCTGTTTGTACCCAAACGGATCCCAGAAATAGGTTATCATGAAAGCAACTGCTTAACTAGCCATTAAACAGCTCTGAGTTTCAGTTTCTCCATCTCATGGTCAGGATTCCAGATGGGTAGAAAGGAGGTTTGGTCCTGGACATTTTCAGACTCTCCCCTGTGGGTCACCATGCACCTGCTATGATCCCTGCCTGGAATTCATCCCCCCCTACCACCACCCTGATCTTGGTTTGGCTGGCTTCTTCTCATTATTCAGGAACCACCAAAAACATCACCTCTTCAGAGAGTATTCTCCTGTCCACTTTAGATGAAATAGCCCTCCACACACTGTCTCTTGTTTTACCTGGTTATTAACTGTCCTCCCTACTACAAGAGAAGCTCCAAAAGCATAGAAGTTATTTTGACTTATTTATTGCTGTGTCACTAGCACCTAGAACATAACTGACACGGAGTAGGCATTCATGAAGTTCTTCTTCCTCTTCTCCTCCTCCTCCTCCTCCTCCGTCTCTTGCTTTTAGTGCAATCTTTGAGATCTCTTTTTCCAACTCCGAGTCATACCGATTTGACTCTGTTTTATTTTAAATGTCTTATAGTTTTTCGTTTCATTTTGAGTTAATTTTTTTTATAAAGTGTGAGGTTTAGGTAAGGGGTTAATTTTTTTAAACATATGAATGCCTAACGGTTCTAATAACACTTGCTGTAAAGGCTAGCGTTTCTCAATTGAGTTGTCTTAGTCCTTTGTGAAAACTCCATGGGCCATTGTTCTGTATTTCTGGAGTCTCCATTTGGTTCTATGGATCTATGTGTATATCCCTTAGCCAATATCACTCTGTCTTGATTGCTATAGCATAATGGTAAATCTTAACACCAGGTAATGTGGTTCCTTCAACTTGGTCTTACTATCTTAAGACTAAGTGGCTCTTGGATGAATTAATTAATTAATTAAATGTTCTCCTTCTCTTCTTTGCCTTGTAAACGCCTGTTATCCGTTGAGATTTTAGCTCAGACATCATATCCTCAGAGAAATCTTTCCAGATAATCCAGGCTGTGCTACGTCACTGGCTGTATACTCTGGATAATATCATGAACTTCTCGGTCCTCTTGGCACCTTCTGGGTTCTCATTTGGGGGTGGCTGTATCTCCAAGAGGACATATGGCAATGTCTGGAGACGTTTTGGGGGGTCACAACTGGAGAGGAGGGGTGTGAAATTCTCCAGGTGTGTAGAGGCCAGGGATGCTACTATACATCCTGTAATACACAGGTCGGCCCCTCAACGACAAGGAATTATCCAGCCCAAAATGTCAACGGTACTGAGGTTGAAAAATGCTGCCTTAAACAAATTAGTAATTTTACATTTACTGGTATAACTCCTTGCTTAATGTCTGACTCCCTTATTAGACTGTAAAATAAAGACTAGAATTTAGGATTTAAAACCCATGAAACCTTATCCAGCCACTTTAAAATTGGGACCACCAGGCAGCTCCCTTAGCTGTTGACTTTGTCAGTTCCTAGATGGAGTTGATAAGGAATTATATTAGAAACAAGCCAAACATTAGTTCTCCTTGGGAGGAACACAGCAGGGTAGATATTTAACCATTTAACGCTGCCTCACAGAGCCGGTGAAGTAAACTCCAAAATCCAAAGAGCCAAATACTGGGAAGTACTCAAGTGTTAATATATAAAATGTTCAACCATAGGAACCCATGAAAGAATTTTGCGGTGGCTTTATTACAAGTAAGACATGTCATAGCTTTGGCTTTGGGTATTGATGAGTGAGGGGATAAGCAAATTCACTCCAGAAGGACCTACGCATAAAATATACAAAACAGCATCCCCTCCATTTGAGAGAATGCTTTTAATAAGTATTCAAAATATCCAAGGATTCAGTTTTTGGTTGGATACTTTTCACTAACAGAGTCTATCTAAGTTGACGGAGCCTTGATGTAGCATAGACTGTTTGGCTGCCAATGTGCTTCATTCAAACAGATACATCACCAAGAGACTGGAAATACATGCTTTGAATCGGATTTAAAGCAAAAAAAAAAAAAAAAAAAAGATTTCGTGTAATCCTCACTGCCTTTAAAGTTATCCAGAAAGGCCTCCTTATTGGCTTACTTTACGGATTCAAAGGACTTAAAATGTCTGCCCTCCTCTACAACCACAATAATGTGAATCGAGAGACTGTTAGGAGGCAGATGGTAACAGAAACTTTGTTTATTTTCTTCTTCTTATTTTTGATTTTAATCTTTTCAAGTTTCCAAGGACTCAAAACAGATGTTTGCGACCTGCTTTTTTTTTTCAAGCAGGAAAGAAAAGCTGACCCAAAAGTGTTAGGGAGACATCTGTTTAATCAGTAGTTAGATTTGATCTACCAAGTTCCCAGATAGTCTTTTCATCATCCAGACAAATCATGACACACATTCTTAAACAATCTTCTTTACTATGTGGACCTCTTTTCGAAAGAAGGACACTGTGTAAAAAATGCTCTGTATTGGTCTTGAAGCCGACCTCAACTATTCACTCCAGGGCCCATTTATAGAGGGTTCTATTTATAATCTCCAGAATCCAGATGGTATCTTTTATCCTTCACAATTACACTTAAAGGAAAAGAAGTAAGAGTTCTCTTTTGACACCCACTCTCCCACCCCTGAACCTCAAACCTCTGGAATTTACCACTTACGATCAGTGGTCCTCGCCCAGGGACAAGTTTGTCCTTAGGGGACATTTAACAATGCCTGGAAATATTTTTTGGTCGTCACAACTGGCCAGGGTGGGGAGGGAGACGTGCTCCTGGAATCTGGCGGGTAGAAGCCAGGGGGACTCCTAAATATCCCACGATGCACGAGGCAGGGCAGCCCCCACAACAAAGAATTATCTAGCCAAAAAGGTCAATAAAGCCCAAGTTGAGAAACCCTCATCTATGATTTTCATCATTAGCATTAATGGAATCAAATGTGTATGTGCTTGATAGATGGTTTTCAGTAGAGTATTTTTAAAACAAGATTCGCCTTTACTTTCTTATCTTTCAGGCAGGTTAAAATATTAATGGGGCAATCAATGATTTTCTCATTTAAGACTGCCAACATCAAGACTCCATTACTGGCCTTTCAAAGTAAGTCCTATTTCGGTCTCTGGGAAAACCACGTGATTATAGCTGGTGCAGGTTCCACCGGAAGAATCATCCAAGGAAATCCGGAGTTGGCACCTTCTCTACGACTTTAGAGAAAAAAAAAACTATTGATTTTCTAGCATCCTTTATTTTTTTTTTAATGGGCTACCCACTGTCGTGGTAAGTTTTTATTTTAAAAATGCCAAAATAACAAAGTGCTGGATGAAATGGTATCAGTGAGGTTTCAGTATTTTTAGAACTGTACGAGGGATAGTACATCCCTAAAGATGTGGGCCAAAGGGAATGAAGCAAAGTCAATCTACTTCCTGGTGTTACCCAATAATTGTGTTTTATCTACAGGAGGCGCTTGATAAATGGTCACCGGCCAATTTGTCCTACGATGGATTCTCCCAGAGGCAGCCCTGTGCCTAG
Source organism: Paguma larvata (assembly GCA_030068075.1). Taxonomy (NCBI): domain Eukaryota; kingdom Metazoa; phylum Chordata; class Mammalia; order Carnivora; family Viverridae; genus Paguma; species Paguma larvata. The sequence goes on from CM057842.1 coordinate 35,201,889, forward strand.
AATCGGGTTCTCCCACTAGCTGAAGAAGTGGGATAGAGGGGAGGAAAGGGACCAAGGTGAGATGTTGGGTCCAGCCCGAACCTGGGCGTGACCGTGCAGGGAGCAACGGAACAGAAATTGGACCTCAGACCTTATTCATCTGGAGGAAGAGGAGCTGGGCTTTTATACTTCTACCAGCCATTGGCTTCTCTAGGTGGGCGGAAGAAATAGCCAGGTCCTTTGACTTTGCAAGGAAGGGGCTGCACTTCCCAAAGGCAATCCTCTGAACAAAGTCCCATGTGGGAAGAGTTAAGAGTCAGGCAGGAGACTCTGGTGGCGATGCCACTTGCCCTGCGGTGCACACAGTTTATGGAATCTGAAATCTTCCTTCGTTCTGTTCATTCCTCATTCGGTGAGTACCTTTTGAACGCCCACCGTGTGCCATGAGCTGTGCTGTGAACTGGGAATAAATGGTACACACAAAATGTGCACAGCAAACAGGCGAGGGCAACGCGATGTAGGGGTAGGGGGCGACCCCACAGTGAGAGGGACGCCTCACAGCCCGGGGTAGGGGGAATGATCGTGGAGGAGAACGTATTTAGTTTGAGACTTGAAAGATGAGAATGAGTTAGCTTGGTGAGATGATGTCCAGAGCCCAGGATTGGCCATGAAGACTGTCCTAGACACAGGCATCAAGGTGGAGGGCGCCCTGTTTGACGCTTTGGAAACTAAACGTAAGTGGAGGAATAGGAAGCAAAATAGAAGCATGTGTTTCACTTGTGAGCCTTTCAGCAAATACTTGTAGGCTCTTTCCTCCCTGAAGCCCAAGACAACACTGCCAGTGTTCCTGGGAACACCATCTTTTTGGGGGAGGAGTTTATACTTTTCCCAGCACGTGTATTAATAAGGACCCGCAAGCTCTTGGGACCTGTTAGCTTGGAGGGTTGAGACCAAGTGGAGCACCATGGGTTTCATCATCAGCGTAGAACGTTTCCTGAGGTGAGATGTCTTAAAGTGGCAGAAATAAGGACAAAACGTAGGTCAAGGAACCTGCCACTCTCAACTTACCAGATGAATGGTGTTTATGGGCACCCAGCACCACAGAAGGGGCTTAAGGGGGCTCCAATGGGACTGGCATTAACCCTCTACCATTGGGATTCAGGGGAGGGGGGGCGATGGTTGTGGGCAGAAGAAGACACAGAGCAGTTGGGGATAATGTTTGTTTGTTTGTTTGTTTTTTACCAACTAGTATAGGAGTATTTCACTATTTGAAAAACTAGTAATGTCTCATATTGTGTGCATCAGCTGAACACTATGTGAATGGAGACGGATAAAAGATTTAAATATTTTTTTTTAACTTTAGGGTGAGAAAGGGGAGGAGAGAGGCAGAAGGAAAAGGAGAGACAGAATCTTAAACAGGCCCCATGCCCAGCATAGATGTGATGTGGGGCTTGATATCACGACCCTGGGATCACGACCTGAGCTGAAATCAAGAGTTGGACAGTCAACCGACTGAGCCACCCAGGTGTCCTGAGCCTTGTAAAACTCTTAAATCACAGAGTCATTTCTATTCCCTGCTTTGGGTCGAAACATGAGTAAGGGAACATTTTACTTTTCTGTTTATTATAAGAAAAGTCATGATACAGGGAAACCATAGTGTTACACATATAATACAAGCATAACAAAGAAAAAATGGTGAGTGCTTAGGACGCTGGCAAACTGGAGAAGCATACCTGATCTCATGGGAGCACCTGCCACTCAGCCGAAGCCAAATGGGAACCACGACGTGGGAAGGTAGGCCCAGCATTGCCCACACTTTGAGTTTTTCAAGGGAAACCAGAAATTATAAAATTTAAGAAATATCTCCTGCCTTTCAAATGTTGGCAGCTAATTACAAAAATTTTAACACTGTGTGAACCCCCCCCCCAAAATGTCCGTGGGCTGGATTTAGCCTGTGAACCACCAGTTTTCAAGGCTCTGGCTTTTGAAAGAGCCCATGTCTGTGTTGGTCCTGTTGACATTCCGCTTCTTTCTCACCATTCTGTTTCTTTTCCTAGAATACCGGGGGGCTGAGGGACCAGAAGGGCCCGTTCCCTATTGCTAAGACACTCTGTTGTTTCTTACCATGGTGGTCACAGCTGACACAGGTGCCAGGGGACGTGTTAGATCTGTTATTTGAACGGCAGAGAGGATTGAGTCGGCTTATGATGATATTTTTGAGAGGGAAATGGCCGTAGCTGGTGGAGACTTCACAGCTGACCTTCTGAGACTAACAACTGATCATGGTCACTTCACAAAACCGGAAAATCTGTCATTTGAAGTTCCTGGGAACGGTGATGAAATACTCAAGAGACCTACAAACGGCAAAGGAGCTTCCTACCTACCTTGATTTATCGATCTACTCTATCAGTTCACTCTCTTATGAGCCAGCTCTGCTCCATGCATGGAGACTCCCAGTTGCTTCGATGTCGGCGTTCAAAGAAACAGGAGTTATGAAACAGGGGACCACATCATACACGGACTCCGCTTCCTCGAATTCGACCATGTGAGTTTGGCCAAAAGGAAAACATCCTTTAATTTACGTCTCCTTCCTTTCGCCCTACAAACTAGACTCTGGCCTCCAATGCTTCAGGGAGAGAGAAGCCACAGCCAAAATGCAAAACAAATGAAAGTCAGTTAATTCTTAGTTTTTGATCCTCCCGGCGTCCCAGCTCTGTTGACTGAAGGACAATTAATGGATCTCCCAGCAAAATTTTGAATATATATGATTTTCTTGGGCTTGTTTCACGACTTTCAAAGCTGAACTCTTCATGAGATGAAACTTCTTAAAAATGATCACGATAATAACAACTACAGCAACAGTACTTGTCATTTACCCAGTACCTTCAACGTGCTAAACACTGAGTTAAACATCTTAGAATGTAAGACTCGTATGTAGTGGCTTACTGGATGTTCCCAGCAATTCTAAATTTCCCGGCACTATTCATTATTCCCATTTTACAGATGAGAAAACAGAGGCTCAGAAACGTACATAGTAATCAGTCTTGCATCAATGCCTATAAGTGACAATCAAAGTCGAAACTTATCCATCTGACTTAGAAGCATACATTCTCTAGAGGGAATATTTATAATTGTCCCCTTATCAATGTGAAAGTTTCATTATTTCTTCATAATAATAATCATTATCATCATGATAAGAATCTCTTCCTAAGAGCTATGTTGCTGCCAGGGAACTAGGTGGTAATGTACAGTCTTGCCACCCTCGAGTCCTCAGGCTGGGTAAAAAAAAAAAAAATCGAGGTGTAAATAAATCATTAAAGCACAAGATGAGAGCTCTAATAGAAGTACCCCCAGAATAATCATTTCTTGAACTTCTTTTCTTGGTGCACTGTCGTCAGCTCTAGCCCCCGGCTGTTAGACCGTTGGAAACTCCTCGGTAACTCATCACATCTCCGGGTAACGAATCTTCCTTGGCAAGTTCCACCTCTGCGCGAGCCAGGTAGCATCTACTCACCGTTCTTAATTAGTTTTCCTGAGCTCGTTAATAATCGTGGAGTCTGGAACTTTTGATATCTAATTGTTCTGACATCATCCGCAGAGATTGCCTCCTGGGGCGTGATTTCCTAACGTCCTCGCAGTTAAATTTATACTTTGGTTACTGAGACGGCTGCCAAGCATTAGGCTTTGGCGAGGCCACAGAGAGGTTACAATACAGTGGTACTTCTTTCTCTCCGGAGTCTGGCTGATAACACCATGGAGCCGGCCTGGAAGGAATGTACCAACAAAGCCGCTGCAAGAGCGCGAAGCCCAGCCCAGGAACCCTGTCCTACATATCAGGACTTTGGGGCTTAGATTTCATCAGTCTGAAAAAGATAGAGATTGACCTTTGGCTGCCAAACAAATGACGGCTGGTTACTGACCAGAGATAAGTTTAAGCAAAGGTGATTTTTCTATTTGACGTATTCGCTGAGAGTATTTTTCCCCTTCCATTTTACGAATACGCAGAGAATTGCAAAGAACAGCGATGTTGCTAATATTCTTTAGAGTATATGGTTTCTTGGGAAGGGATGTCTCCGGAGGGATTGCTGGAGAGTTTCTGATGTCTTATCAAATTGCCTTCATAAAGATCTGGGAGCAAGGCAATAAAACACAGACAGCAGGCACGTCGCTGGACGGCTTAAGATACTCAGGGCTCCAAAGAAATATCCTGTTACATCCCCATGTATCTTATTAACATTTATTATAATAGTCGTAACTTATGCATCCATGCTGTTCCAGACATTGACTAATAAGATTTATCTCCGTGATCTCTAATTCCAAAGCGAAGCGAAAATGTCAGAACTCAGTCTGTGTTGTGGGTCTTTTAAAAATATGCATTCTCAATGGGACTACCATTTCCAAAGAGACGAGTATTGGTCTGGGTGTGAGGGAAACTTAACTCGTTTTTGTTGTCATTCTGTTTGTCTTTCTAGCTTTGCTGAAACATAATCGACACATAGCATTGTATTAGTTTGAGGTGTACAACACAATGATTTGAGAGATATATATATAAAAATATTTGATATATATATATATATTTGAGATATATATATATTTGAGATATATATATATTTGAGATATATATATAAATAAATATAAATATTTGAGATATATATTTCAAAATGATCTATTTGAAATTATATATGTATGTATGTGTGCATGTATATATATATATATATATATATATATATATATTGCAAAACAATTACCACAATAAGGTTAAGACATCCATCACTTCATACAGTTACCATTTCTCTGTGTGTGGTAAGAATTTTTAAGATCTTTCTTCCAACTTTCAAGTATACGATATGGGATTGTTAACTATACTCATGGGGTACATTAGAGGCTCAGAACTCTTCTAACTGGACATTTGTACCACCAACCACTGGTAACCACTAATCTACTCTGTTTCTAAGAGGGTTTTTGTTTTGTTTTGTTTTTTAACTTTTTGCACATTTTGTATTTCATCATACAGAATATTAAAGAGATGCCATCAGGGTTAACTTTTAATTGGGGGGGTTCCAGCTTTCTTTTTTTTTTTAAAAAATTTATTGTCCAATTAGTTCCCATACAACACCCAGTGCTCATCCCAACAAGTGCCCTTCTCTGTGCCCGTCACCCACTCTCCTCCCCTCCCCTCAGTTTGTTCTTAGTCTTTGAGAGTCTAAGAGGGTTTTTTTGTTTTGTTTTGTTTTGTTTTGTTTCAGGTTCCACATATAAAGGAGACCATGCTAGGCCTGTCCATGTTGTCACGTATGGCAGGAATGCCTTCTTTTTATGGCTGAATAATGTTCAATTATACACACACACGTTGTTGCTGCATCTTGGCTATTGTAAATAATGTTGTAAGAAACATGGGGGTGCAGATATCTCTTCAGGATGGTGATTTCGTTTCCTTTGGGTACATACTCAGAGGCTGCTGGATCATACGGTAGTTCAATTTTTAATTTTTTGAGGGACCTCCATATTGTTTTCCATAATGGCTGCACCGATTTACATTCCCACCAACAGTGCAAGGAGTCCCCTTTTATCTACATCCTCACCAACATTTGCCACTTCCTGTCTTTTTGGTAATTGCCGTTTTAAGACGCGTGAGGTGATATCTCATTTTGGTTTTAATTTCTATTTCCCTGATGATACGTGATGTGGAGCCCCTTTTCATGTACATACTGAGTAGTCATATGTCTTCTTTGGAAAAATGTGTATTCGCGTTCTTTGCCCATTTTTTTTGCTCTTGAGTTGTAGGAGTTCTTTATGTATTTTGGATACCAGCCCCTTCTCGGACTTGCCATTATCTCTTCCCATTCTCTAAGTTGCCTTTTCATTTTGTTGACTCTTTACTGTACAGGGAAAAATAGCTTTTTAGTGTGATACAGTCCCACTTACTTATTTTTGCTTTTGTTGCTTGTGCTTTGGGTGTCATATCCAAAAAGTCATTGCCAAGTCCAATGCCCAGAAGCTTTTTCCCCATGTTTTCTTCTAGGAATTTTACAGTTTTACGTCTTAAATCTTTAATCCATTTTGAGTGAATTTTTGTGAGAGGTATAAGATAAGCGATCAGTTTCATTCCTTTGCAAGAGGCTATCCAATTTTCCCATTTATTGAAAAACACTCACTTTTCTCCATTGAATACACTTGGCCCCCTTGCCAAATATCAGTTGACTATATATGTGTGGATTTATTTCTGAGATCTTGATTCCATTTCATTGATCTTTGCATCTGTTTTTATGCCAGTACCATACTGTTTTGATTGAGATAGCTTTGTGGTATAGCTCATAATTGGGATGTGGGATACCTCCAGCTTTGTTTTTGTTTTTTTTCTCAAAATAGTTTTGGTTATTTGGGGTCTTTAACGGTTCCATATGAATTTTAGGATTGTGTTTTCGATTTCTGTTTAAAAACTGCCACTGGTGTTCTGATAGGAATTGTATTAAATGTATAGATGGCTTGGGATAGTATGGAGATTTAACAATATTAATTATTCTAATCCATTGAGAAAGTTACTTTTTGTATATGAAGCACGGGCACACATAAACAGATATGCAATGTATCTGTGGTATGAAGTTTTTATGGAGAGTGGTGATTAGAAACAAAACATCTTGAATCATTCCTTGATGGGAGAAATAATGAAGAAAATAGTGAGAAACACCACTCCAAGAGATCGCTAACTTCTAGGTTGTTTTTTTGAGGGTTTTTTTGGGGAGGAGGAAGTGAAGGGGGGTAAATTTTGTTGTTTATACATTCTAATATGACAATATTTGAGCTATTTTATCCTATCAGGTAAACCAAGACTCAAAATTTCCCATTTGTATATCTTATTTCCTAGACCCTTATGTTAACGATTCTTTCATGGTTTGAAATTTTGGAAGAATATTTCTTTCCTTGGATTCATAAGCCTTTTCCATGGATGGGGGCACACGGTAACACATCAGAGCAGCTTACACTCCCCTGTCTTGTGCCTTGTCACTCAGGCTCCTGGACCCTGTACTCACATATAACCTTCACAGCAGCCTGGGGAGGAAGGTGTTAGTATTCTCCTATTACAGAGAAAGCAACTGTTTTGAACGTTTAACTCATTCATTTCCCCCGCGATCCTCACAGCTGCTTGTGGTGAAACGGATTAAAACCCAGTTCTGGAAGGGTACAACACCAAAGCTATTGATCCATACCCCGAATTCTCAAAATAGCTGCCCACGGGCCGTCCAGGTCACTGACGTGTTTCGCGGCTGATCTGGTATACTTCAAATATTTGATTTTGTTTTCAGTATTTAAATTGGGAGAGCTTCACATGAATGAAATCTGCATTTCTAACTTGCCATTAAAAGATTAGAGGCTGGGGGCTTAGATCCAACATGGCAACACTACTGATACTAAGCGGTGGATACTTTTTATAATACTGTATTCACACTCCATTTTGCCTGTTTCCTGCTCTCACTTTTGTCTTACACACAAACCCCCTCATTCAAAGGCCATGTAGACATCTGACTGCGCGACCCCTGAGGAGTGGTGTGTCTGATCCATTTGAGTCTCAGCGTTTCCTAACGTCCTAGTGTATCTCCTCAGAACACTTCCTTTCCACTCCTTCATGCAATCACTTTAAAGAGTGATATATGAATGCAGCTTAATTTACTACTCTATTTTCCCTTCTTTTCTTTTCTTTTTCTTTTTTAATGTTTATTTATTTTTGAGAGACAGAGCGTGAGCAGGGGAAGGGCAGAGAGAGAGAGAGGCAGACGCAGAATCTGAAGCAGGCTCCAGGCTCCGAGCCATAAGCACAGAGCCCGACGCGGGGCTCGAACCCACAGACCGTGAGATCATGACCTGAGCTGAAGTCGGCCGCTTAACCGACTGAGCCCCCCAGGCGCCCCTATTTCCCCTTATTTTCTAGATCTCTCCAGCCGACTCACTTACTTTCACTAAAAACGAAACCAATTCCTTTTTCTTCTTCCAATAGCTGTGTTATATTTCAACTGAAAATCCTTTTAATTCATTGCTTATTTCCTTAGGGTCTCCATTTCTGAAATTCACAGGCTGCTAATATTCAGTCTCTCCCAGCCTGGAGTTTTGAGCTACACTGCCAGGGCATATCAGTTATACTTCACACTTCAGAGTTTTGATTAGTGATTATGCGAGGACCTGTTTCCTCCCTCTGACCTTTTATGGTTTAAACTGAGCCGAGGGGTCTAGATAAAGCTCTTCCCTTCTTGAATTCTTTCCTTACAAGTATCTTTATTTTAAGCTGCAGTACTTGGTGGATTCAGAGCTTGGAAAGAAGTGGTCTGCGTGCCAATCGTCAATGAAACTCAAAAACTCAAGAACTTTATCAGGGAGAAGAAGGCGATGCTCGGGAGTATACTTGGTTGGGGCGTTCCGATCTGTCAACAGCTCCGTCTCTCTCGAGGCATGAACATGCAAGAAAACAAATGCAAAGCAAAAACAGCAGCAGATAAGAGGAGGTCTTTTTCATCCTGGAAGCAAATGCCTAGGTCCTCCGCACAGCACTTTGATACAGTTCCATGTGTCATTGCGGTAATGCGCTTTTCACCGACCATGTCTGGCTCGCCGACGATGATCGAACTAAGTGAAACAAACACAAACACGACCAGAAAACAAACAGCTGCGTTTTGGTATAACCACCAGAACGCGTTCTTCTGTGTGGTTGCTTTAGGCGTTCTATTTGTGTGTAAATTTTATTTATTTATGTATTTAAAGTTTATTTACGTTGAGAAAGAGAGTGAGAGCGTGTGCATGCACACAGAAGGAGCGGGACAGAGAGAGAGAGAGAGAGAGAGAGAGCGAGAATCCCAGGCAAGCTCCATGCTGTCGGCACAGAGCCCGCCTCAAGGCTTGATCCCATGAACCATGAGATCGTGACCTGAGTGGAAATCACGAGTTGGACGCTTAACCAACAGAGCCACCCGGCTGCCCCCGTAAATGTACTCTTAAAATATAAATCAGAGTACACAATTTAACAGTTTTGCCTCTATTTATTATAAACGCACTGCATTCCTTTGTAGGATTGTCTCACTTGGTCCTTTTTTTTGTTCTTTCACGGATGCATTCATTCGTTCCACAAACATTTAGTGAGCTCTTTCTTTTTCACTGTGGGCCAGGCTCAGAGAGTGTGATTCTGCTGGTATGGGGAGGGACCCCGGTAGTGGCATTTCTAAAAAGACCTCCAGATATTTCTGATGGTTAAGAACCAGTGTTTAAAGGGAATCTTTTGACGCAGACTTTTTTTCCAACGGAAGTGACTCTCAGAAGCATTACTGTGAGAGTTCTTAGGTGAAGGGTGGAAATGCCTTGGGATAAATAATACTAATGAGCCTTCATAATGAAGAATGATGACACTTAGTATTTACTGAGCGTCAGAGGTCCTAGGCTAGGTAATTCATACCTGGGGACACTTTATTTAATTTCTCCATTAGCCCAGTAAGGTAGGTATTATTGTCCTTGTTCTGTGTTGAAGAAAAGATATTCAGAGAGCCTGCCAAAGTTCCCATAGCTAGAAGTGAATTAACTGTTGGGATGTGGAGTCCATATATCTGACTCCAAAGTTTCGTTCTTTCTACTCCGGGCATTCATTTAGAACTTTGTTTTGAACATGCTGATTTGAATAACCAATTTTTTTCCACCAAGCATTTTCAGGCACCTGATTTAATTCAATAATGTTGGTTGCACGGAGTGTTTTAAGCATGGCATAGTAGAGGCACTAAGTCTCCAAGAAGGGCAGTAAACCACTGGAAACCACTCAGGCAGCTTGACCTTGAACTTGAGGTGCATATTCTGGGCTTTCCCACTGTTTCCCCGTGCTTCCTCATGTCTTTTTCATTTTCTGATTCTGTCGGTTTAGGGGGTCATAACTGCTTTGCCCCTTGGGCAATAGAGTCAGTAGCACCACCGTTGTGTCAAGCTGATTGGGTCAAAGGTTAGAGTCGGCTAGATGAGGCTAATCAAATTCATTTCCCCCCTCCCCGACCCCAAGTATTCAGAACTGGTACTTGAAAAGATTGGGTCGGTTACCCTCACATGTTGAACTTATGCACATACGGCAGTAAAGAATGAAGTCACATCAGGACGGTTTCTTAGGGACCAGGTAAACTGAGAACTGGAATAGGCGATTATGGAGCAATAGACGTATATCCTCCGAATCCTGAAAGAGAAGAGTGAAGAGCTCTCTCGACTTCTGATGACTTTCCAGAGGTCATTTGTTCTCCGTTGTGACACTGACCTTAATTCCTGCCCATGGGTTTTGTGAGTGACCCTTAACTTGATACAATGAACTCCCCTTCATTTGAGCCAATTCAGTATTTCTCCTGATTTAAACCAAAAAAAACCTTTGACTAAGTTAATACGTGTGCCTCATATTTTGGGGCACACATAAAAGTTATCATTTTGGGCTACCTTAGAGTGAGTTACACTCCATTCCCAAATATCCTTAGTTTGGTCTATCAGTCTGGACTAGTTTGACTGCAAATGGTAAAAACTTAAATCAAACCAGCCTAAGGGTATGAGGGAAATTTCTTTGGTTGTTATAATGAAATGTCCAGGGCTTGCTTCTGACATGGCTAGATGTGGTCAGTTAAATGTGTCCTCAGGAAAGTGCCTCTCTCTCTGTCCTCCAATTCTATCTCTGGAAGCTTTATTCTCAGTCACCAGCAGTTCTGTGGGTGCACCCTGTTGGTTTGGCAGAGGCAAGGCATCAGGAATGGCTCTTGCCAGCCAGGGCCAGGGAAACACCCAAGCCTGATTCTCATTGGCTCTGGCCAGGTTGGGAGCCCATCTCTGGGCCAATCATTGTAGAGCAGGAGAGGAGGGCCTTCACTGGCCAGAAGTTGGGGGTGTTTCCATCTAGAGCTGCTAATGGCATGTTTGTCTTGAACCACAGGGAGTGAAAGAAGGGTAGCTGCCCAGGAAGAAAGTTTGGGATTTATATCTGAAGGGAAGCCTGGCTCAGAAAAAGAACGACTGCTTGTAAAACTCATTTACTTGCTAATATTCCAACATATTTCTTTACCCATACTTTGCTTTCATACCTTTATTTTTTTTCAAACTTATACATCATTTCATTCTTAACCTTGGTTCTTTCCTTGTTCTCCAGGGATTTACAGTTGGTAGCTTCCAGGGTCACTGTTAGCCTTCTTGTTTACACCACCTGCTTATTTTAAAGTTTATATTGTTGTTTTTAATTATTCTTTGGGCAAGTCATAATATCTATGGGGTATCTATGAACAATAATTTTAACACTAATCCAAATATCATGATTCAAGTGCTTGCTCCATTCAAGCACTGAATCATTCAGGGCTTAATTCAGGCTGTTTTAATGCCTTTTATGTGCTTTTTGAACGTTTCTTACAAATGACAACGAACAGATCCCATGTCTCTATAACCCTGAAGATCAACAACTTACTTGACGAATCTCGACATCTAGGAATTATGTGGCAAAACTTCATCCAACCTTTCTTCCAAGAAAATCCAATCTCCTCTATGAAAAATTCTACAATTTTACCAAAGCATCCCAACTGCTAAATTGGGCATTTGTTCAGTCCGTAGCACTCTGGAAGTCTTAGCCGCCTCTGAAATATTTGTCGAGGCACCTTTCCTTTTTGAAATTCTTTACTTCTCTGGCTTCCATGAAAACATGTGCCTTGTCCTCCTTTCAGCCCTTTGCCCACTCATTCTTTTCTGCTTTGTGATTTCATCATCCATCTCCAGCTCTTTAAATATGGTGGCTCCCCAGATTCTGCCCATGGCCCTCTGACCTCCTCACTTAGCTGACCTACTTCATCCCAATGATCTCATTCACTTATAAATTTCCAGGGTCCAGCTACTTGCTGATGCCTCTGAGGACCAGAGCTCAGCCCTGACCTCTGTTCAGAGCGTTTCAGATCTACATATGCAACAGCTGGCAGACTTCTCCAGGCCCTTGTCCCCAGGCACTTCCGGCGTAACCCATCAACACATCCAAAACCGAACTCAGATCCTTCTCAGAAATCCACTTCTACTTTCTCTTTACCGTGGCCGTCATGAAGACCGGTCTCATCTTTCACCTCAATAGCCTTCCAGCTATTTCCCAGACTCCAGTCCTTTTTTCAAGCTCACCGCCAAGCCCACCCCTCTATGGTGATTTTTTGTTTTTTTGTTTTTTGGGTTGTTTTTTTTTTTTTTTTTTTGTCAGTTTCAAGGTATACTTTAGCCCAGGAAACTTTTTCTTCAAGACCAGCTAGGGAATCTTTTAGGCTTTGCAGACGTAGGCAAAACTGAGGACATTATGTGGGCACTTAGATAAATACGTAAAATATAGTTATTTAAGAAGATAAAAATCACTTTTAACTCACGGGTTGTTCAAAACCAGTAAGAGCCCAAATTTGGCTATCAGGCCCTCCTTTGCCTTCCCTTGGTCTCGTCTATTCTCCTCATGGGGTGCATGAGGCCCTGCTTGATCTGGGCCCTCCGTTTCCTCTCTGTTCTCGTTTCTCACCGCCGTCTGCCTCCCACTCTGCAGAGTCTTGCTCCTTGCTGTTTCCTGCCTCCGACCTTTGCTTATGCTGTTTTCTGGGCCTCGTGTCCTTCTTCTCTCTCCTTAAATTCTGTACCAGACCAACTCCTGTGCATTTGGTACTACTCAGCTCAAGGACCTTTTCCTCTAGGGAGAATTCTCCATAATCTTCCCCACCTTTTAGCAAACTTCATATGCCCTTGTGAATTCCCACAATGCCCTCTGCTTGTTCTCATCATCTCTCATCACACGGCAGCACAACTATTTGTTGTGATGTCTGTATCAAGCTGATGAGCAGAAATGGATCTTATTCATCCTATATTCTCAGTGCTTAGCACAAGTCTTGGCACAAATCACACACCCAATAAATGACATTTAATTCTGGCACAATTTTCCTTTAGTAGAGGAAGAGTATTGTATCATAAATAAGTTCCCTGAAACATCTAAATTGCAATCTAACTACCTACAGCGTCAATGGCCTATTTCTAGCCGGGGAGACCTATTAGCTTTTAATACTTTGAAAGTCGTTTGTGGATAGCTAGTTCCTTTGGGTGGTGCATGGCCCTAATAATACCAAGGCCAGGATTCAAGAGCTGTTTAGTTCAGAGTATTTTACCCTGTCGAATGACCACAGGCTATATCTTCAACTGAGCTGGCTGGCCACTTTTCATATTCCTGCCATTTGTCACCTAGAACTGCGGATTGCAGACAGAGAAATCCATCACCCATAGCTAGGGAAAACTCTTTGAAGCACATGCCTCTGACTAGAAAACAGAACGTGCTCCTTGTAGGAAATGACCGGCATGTAAAAAGAATATTTAATATATAGAATAGTATAGAAAAAGAGCACCATGAAGAGATTCCAAACTGGTTCAGCCATAATTCCACCAACAGGAGTGAAGGACTGTGAAAATGTGGGCACGGATCTCGGGGCACCTGGGCGGCTCAGTTGGTTAAGCGTCAGACTTCAGTCAGACTTCCACTCGGGTCACGAGCGCGCGTTTTGTGGGTTGGAGCCCCACCTCGGGCTCTGTACTGACAGCTCCAGAGCCTGCTTCAGATTCTGTGTCTCCCTCTCTCTCTGCCCCTCTCCTGCTCACACTCTGTTTCTCTTTCTCTCTCAAAAATAAATAAACATTTAACACAATGTGGGCACAGATATTCTTCCATAATCTTCAACACTGCTATGCTTCCGCTCATGCCATTTTGTTTCCTGATTGTTTTCTTTACTTAACATCTTATCGACAGCATTCTCCCAGGCCCCTAAACCTCTTTATAAGTGTCACTTTTAAGGACTGCTTCACATCCCATACCGTAACTATACTGTGACTGGTACCGCCATCGTTCTTTCGTTGGAAATTTTCATCACATCTACAATAAAAGAATGTAATGTAAAACTTTTCCCTGGTCCTAACCCGTCAGTTCAGGTTCAAATGTTAGTGAAATCACTTTTCTTTCTTCTCTCTGAGCAAGCAAAATTTAGCCAGCGTGTAGAACTGGCAGTAGGGCGGAAACAAATGAGGGGATGATCTGATTCTTCCTCTTATTTCACAGATGAAAAAAACTGGAGGTGCAGAGAATGTAGGCTCTCTCCTAGGGACCAGCACCAGGACAAGAATTCTACGGCAAACAATCCAGGATTCTTTCCAAGGAGTGTGGTTCAGGATCATGGCGGCTCAGAGAGAAATGAAGCAACCAAGATGGGTGACCAACTTTTCTTTTCAGCGTATCAGTGTCAGGTGTGTGCCCTTTATACCCCTTATTGTGAAAGGCGAGCTCCTTGGGTTCAATGACATCTTCTATTCTCTCTTTTCCCTGAAACCTGCCACCCTTTCCCATTTCCCATCATTAAAAGCAAATATATTCTGTGTACAACAGGGTGAAAATAAACAGGCATGCCACGTGTTTTATATATTCCACCCATTTATGGAGACAGAAATATCCCTGTTAAACCCAGCTCATTAGTACATGGATTTGGTCATATTTTACCAGCAAATGAAACGCAGACATGCGTTCCATAACCTTTTCTGTGAAGACTCTTAAGACAGAAAATGCCATAAATGAGAAGTAAAGACTAAATTAAGAGAAAATGTTCACCTGAACTGGGCGCTCGTGAGCAAAAATACAGGACTGTAGAATTCACATTCTGTTTGAGAATCTTAAGTGTGGAAAGAATGAAAAATGGCGGCCCCCGTGTATTACTTGCCGACATAAGGTTCACGTGTATTTGTCTTGGCCATCAGGTTTTTCTAAGTGGGAACGTGACCATATGCTTCCTCTTCTAGGAGCACAACCATTGCTAGTCAGTATGCTTGCTAGGGAGCGAAGGATGGCTTTACGGCGTATTTAATTCCATCCTTCACTTTGAAATGAAAATTGATGTCAGTTCTCCCACCCCATCAAGCTGTTTTCCAAGTGCTAAACTCCTCTGTCTTTCATCAAACTTCTTCCTATCTCATTTGTCAATGTTCTTTTACTTCCACAAATATTTTCTACTAAACTTAAAATTAAAATGAATTTGTTTCTATCTTACCCACTACCCCACAGTAATACTGCCTTAGTTCTTAGAAACATAGGAATAGAAGGCCTCAGAAGAATTGTGTCAGAGAGAGAGAGAGAGAGAGGGAGGGAGAGAGAGAGAGAGAGAGAGAGAAATGTCCCACTTACCCTCCATTGGCATCTCCCCAGGAAGGGACAATATAAGTTATTCATCCCAAGTAAAGAGAACGCTTTGGCATTTCAAGTTCAAAAGCCTTACTGTCTATGACCTCTCGTGTAATTTCCTTGTAAAGTTGCCAGAGAGAAGATGAAGCAGGAGCGAAACATTCAAGAATCAAGGTAGAATAAAGCAAAGTCAACAGGTCTAATTTACTGTGCATTTACTGGATGCTACTCACTGGCTAAATTCTTCACATTACCGTACTTGGATCTTCAGGAAAATCCTGGAGTAAAACATGTTAGGAAGGTCCTCTTTTAGAGGAAAAGACTTAAATTTAGAGAGCTTAAAACACTTGCCTAAGCTCACACAGATAGTGAGCGGCACAGTTGGCTTCAAATCCAGATTTCGTTTGATCTCAGAGCCTTTGCTTTGAACTCTCAAACAGTGCTCCTTTTGGGTCATGTGTCTGTCCGTGGAAGAGGATGAGCTGAGAGGCGACTACCGGTAGAAGGATAAAAAGTAGGAACTTGATGCAACAAGAAACTGCAGAGATTACCTGGGAAGAGTGGAAAGTGGTGGCGTCACCCTGTGCGAGTAGAGAAGGTTCGGAAATATGCCAAACAGAATTCTACTGCCAGAAGGTCAGTCCCAGATGATCCTACCTCTTCAGCTGAAACGGCTGAGCAGACAACCAGGAGGAACTGGTAGTGATCTGGAATGGGAATGCCAAGGGAAGATTTTTCTGAGGAGGTGACATTTGAGCTGATCCCTGAATAAAGACCAGCCAGGGATGGGAAAATCCTAGAGCGCGGAATTTGGGATGGAGAGAACAACAAATGCAGAGAGTCCAAGGTGGAAATAAATTGGAGTCGTTGAGGAAAAAGGAGACCCAAGGGGCTGGAATGGAATGTTAAATGATACTTTTCGGAAAAGGATAAAAGCATGACTTTATATAAATAGAAAATAAACATTTGGTAAGGATTTTATTTATTAATCAGCGATGGCACCTGGCAGACGTTATCAATGCTTCAAAGAAGTCACCACAACACATATTTATATGGAGCAAAGGAATATTGAAATGAATGTGCAGAGGGAGGCAAAATTAGCTTCTTTCACCGGAGGGGAGGGAAGTCCGTTGATCTTCTACTGGGCAGAAGAGATTTGCATGTCTAGAGACCAGAACTATTTTGCATGACCAAATTACAGAATTGTGAAAATAGCTTCCATAGAATCAGAATCAGATATCCTGGGGCAATGTCCCATAAAGTCTAGATAAGATATTGTTTTCTATGGAAGCCCAAAGTTTCTCCTATAGTCTGATGGAGAGGGATAATAATAGGAACGAAGACAGAAGTAGTCAGATCTCAGATCCTGCATGGCCTCTGGAGCAAACAGTGACTTTAGACTTTATTTGAAAGGGAACTGGAGACCATGAGAGGGTTTTAAAGCCAGGGAGAGGCATGCTCTGTTTACTCATTTACTAAGGACCATTTGGGCTGCTGGGTGAAGAATGAAATTTTATGGGGTGTAGAAACATCTAAGTAGCTGGAATGTAGTGTTAAGCAGTTTTGTCAAAAAAGGTAAAAGTTATGACTCTCATACAGACATAAAATAAACTTGTTTTAAAGTCTGTCTATCTATCTATCTATCTATCCATCTATCTATCTATCTATCTATCTATCTATCTATCTATCTATCTATCTATCTTTTAAGAGAACTAGAACAAACAGGGGAAGGGCAGAGAGAGAGGAAGAGAGAGAGAATCCCAAGCAGGGTCCACACTGCCAGCACAGAGCCCGATGTGGGGCTCAAACTCACGAACTAGGAAATCACGACCTGAGCCAAGATCAAGACTCGGATGGGGCACCTGGGTGGCTGAGTCGGTTTAGCGTCCAACTTCAGCTCAGGTTCTGATTTCACTGATCGTGGATTTGAGCCCTGCATTGGGCTCTCTGCTGACAGCTCAGAGCCTGGAGCCTGCTTCAGATTCTGTCTCTGTCTTTCTGCACCTCCCCTGCTCGCTTTCTGTGTCTGCCTCTCTCAAAAAAAAATTTTTTTTTAAATTTAAGAAAAAATCAAGAGCTTAACTGACTGAGCCACCCAGGCACCCCTAAAAGAAGCACTTGCTAAAGATTTTATGTAAATCAGTAGTCAGTGAAGCAAGCCAGCAGTGATCTAACGAGATACTGTGGCTTGGACCAGGAGGTCGCAGTAAAGACGGAAGGAAGTAAAAGGAGGTAAATGGATTCAGGATGGAAGAACTGGCTCTTGTTTTTACCTAGAGTCTTTGCTGCTCAATGATACTTAGAGACAGAAAAGCCTTGACTTCTAGGGCTGGAAAAGAAGGATAATAAAAAGAAGACCTTAGCCTTGGACACAAGGATGGGTGAATCAATAAGAAAGAACCAGGTTAGAAGCTGTAGACATCAATTTTTGTCAAAGGCAGTGAGAAAGAAACTAAATGACGCCAGGAAGTGGGAGTGTTGTCCATATGACATGAGATGGTGAATGATAATTATCCTAATTGTGCTAAACTTGTAGCCTGAAAATTCCCTCACAGTTAGCCAAAATAATGGTGAGGTGGGCTCTGCTGGGGAAATGGACAAGAAGGTACCCACCCGAAAGAGAAAAGGGGCCACGTTTACAATCCTTAAGCGTTCACCTACAGAGTAGAAATCCACCCTTCAGCCATTCCTCATCACTCCCTGGCCCTGTGATCTGGAAGTTTCCTGGTACAAGTGTCAGCAGCAAGCCAATTATGGGAGTCTTGTTTGGGGGCTGCCTGAGGGGACTGATTCCATGAGAGTTAACATGCCCTTGTCTGATGGATGTGAAAATCGAGTCTTGAAAAGGCTAAAGACCTGCCTACAGCCACAAACTGGACAGTGTTGTCACTGGACACAAGGCTGTGGACCCTCTCCAGCACTCCCCTGACTGTACTGGGCAGACGGCTCTCTACGCTGCTGAGTAGTTCAAACCATCAAGCTCCATTCTCTGTATCAGCGCTGTGCGAGAGCGCTTTCTGCAAGGATGAACGTGTTCTCTAACCATGCCTTCCCACAGGTTAGCCAACAGCCACACGTGGCATTCAGAGGCACTGAATTTTTTTAGTTCGCTTAAATGAAATGTACATAGTCACCTGTGGCTAGTGGTTAACTGCCTTAAACCATGCAGTTTTATACCATAGCAAACTGTGAATTTCTTTTTTTAATATAATTTTTAAAATGTTTATTTAATATTTTGAGAGAGAGAGAGACCAAGGGCATGCACAAGTGGAGAAGGGGCAGAGAGAGAGAGGGAGAGGGAGAGGGAGGGAGAGGGAGAGGGAGAGAGAGAGAGAGAGAGAGAGAGAGAGAGAGAGAGAGAGAGAGAGGGAGAATCCCAAGCAGGCTCCATGCTGTCAGCATAGAGCCTGATGCGGAGCTCAGTCTCATGAACTGTGAGAGCCTGACCTGAGCCAAAACCAAGAGTCAGACCGACTGAGCCACCCGGGCACCCCTCAAGCGGTGCGTTTCATAGTAGAACTGGGTTGTGCAGGTTTGTCTATCGCTTTTTGTCATCCCTAGTATTTGAACACTTTTTCTGTGTTTGAGGAATATTCTATCCTAGGAGTTTGTGTCTCCCCAAAGTAGAAGTTGATATTTTTTCTGGTGTTTATGACTAATAACCCTAACTGTAGATAGCAAAATAAAAATCCTGCCCCTAAATTTTTAGCCAAGTGGGAAGGTGTGTCTGTCAGTCAGGGAAGCTAAGTTTAGCTGCAGTCACAAACAATCTAAAACCCCACTGACTTACACCATCAAAGTCTGTTTCTCATTCGTGCTGCACACCGTGGCTATTGTTGATTGGCTGGTGTTCCAAGTTTGTCTCCACTCCAAGATTTAGGCTCTCGGAACAGCTTCTATCTGATACATTGTTGACGTCCTGGGAGAGACAAAAGAGACAAATAGTGAAAAACGAGTTGGTTCTTAATGCATCTTCTTGGAGACCAAAGTTCTATTTATGATTCGTGGGCAGAAGCAAGTCATCTGGTCACTCTCGAGTTCAACGGAGTTGAGAACATAAACCTTCATCAGAAGACAGACAGGCTATTCTGGACAAAAATATATTCTA
Source organism: Paguma larvata (assembly GCA_030068075.1). NCBI lineage: Eukaryota > Metazoa > Chordata > Mammalia > Carnivora > Viverridae > Paguma > Paguma larvata. The sequence goes on from CM057842.1 coordinate 35,221,178, forward strand.
CAGCACCTACAAATAGCTAACATTTATTGTATGCTTATTTGATATCAGCTAATAGACTAAGTCTTTTATATACAGCATCTTAACTTTTATAACGATCTAGTTTTATTACTCTCTCCATTGTACAGGTAAGAAAACAGAGGCCTAGAAAGACTGACTGTGTCGCTCTGAGTCACAGAGTTCATAAGCACTGGAGGCAGGGTTTCAGCACCATTCTCTTTGACTCCAAACCTCAGGCCTGCTTCCTTTTAAATTATGGCACTGCTTTTTGTATGCAAAAAAAAAAAAAAAAAAATTTCTGAGAGAGGTGGGGAAAATACACTAGATTTCTAGAAAAACATACTTTGCTTCAAGTCCTCAGTTTAACACTCCAAGATTTTCTGGAAACTATGGAATCGAAACCAATATCCTATATCATTCTTTGCTCCCAAATGCTTTAGGACTCTGGCTTAATTGTAACGACAATTTTTTACATGAATAAAATTCTTCAGCTAATTTTTACCGATGTCTTTGTCTCTAATTTATATTTTAAATTTTCGTGCAATAGAACAAATAAGAGCTTTCCCTTCCCTCTCCTAATATCAATTGCTTCTCCCAAAGGAAACACAAAAACAGCTGGGTTGTGTTTAACCACAATGGTTTGACACCAACCAAATGTGTCAAACATTATTTGACATATTTATAAATATACACACATTGTATATGAAATTTTAAATAATTTCATTTTATACAAATGAGATTATATGATGCCCGTTACTCTGTCCCTTGTTTGTTCTTTTATCATATCATGGGTATCTTTCCATGGTGGTAGAGAAAGCACTACTTCATCCTTTTTAATAATCCACTGTATTTTGTTTAAATTTTTTTAATGTTTTTATTTATTTTTGAGAGACATAGAGACAGAGCATGAGTAGGGGAAGGGCAGAGAAAGTGGGAGACACAGAATCCGAAGCAGGGTCCAGGCTCTGAGCCATCAACACAGAGCCTGATGCGGGGCTCGAACTCACAGACCGTGAGATCATGACCTGAGCTGAAGTCGGCCCCTTAACCAACTGAGCCACCCAGGCGCCCTACGATCCACTGTATTTTGTAAAGCAGAGTTTAGATTGTGATTCTAAGAGATCGTGTTCTCTTTTTACCCATGCCCCCGTAGCCCTTCTACCAGGATCATAAAAAGAATGCCGGTTCTGAACTTCCTTAACGTGAGCACCATTCCATTTCTCCCTCTGGTATCTAAATCTCCAGTGGAAATCATTTTCTCTTGCATATATTTTATTACCTGGAGTGCTTCATTTTTTCCTGCCCAGAACTGGTCTTCAGTGTGAAGGAAGCTTTGTTGTCGCCAACTGTTCTGTTCGAAAAAAGTGGGTTTCCAGATGAATGGACCAGCCACGACTTCCAGTAAACCCTTGCGAAATGACCATCTACACAACCATCTTTGTCCAGATGAGTATTCTATGAGGAACGGGTAATTTCGTATGAGCTGGGGCCTACCCTCCTCCCAGTTTTGTGTAAGAGGCTATAATGAACAAGCAGATTAGTATTTAATACACCAATCTGTACACAGCTCTCCTCAATAAAGCTTTAATTATTTAGAGGATCGTGAAAGGAGCCAACATGCTTAAAACACTGCACAGCACAATGCACAAATCACCAGAGCGGGGGAAATTACCAGTCCGGGGAAAATGAATGGCCAGCTCAGGCAGGGAAGAGCGGGCCCTCCGCAATGCCATTTGATCTAGAGGTGAATCGTCTCACCCAGCAGCAGGATTGAAGCTTTTAGCCTGTGTGTGCGAGGGGCTTTTAAAAATCACACGTACATCCCGAGCATTTAATTTTAAAGGTCCCCATGGGGGGTGGCCTCTGTGAGCTTCACTAAGCTGAAATGTTCTGGTTCATAAAGGGAAAGAGACTTGGAGGAGGGGTCGTACGCCGAGCTCCTGGAAAGCTCCCGGGGTTATGTCTTCAGGGACCAAAGCGGCTGAGAGTTTTGTCATGGTTCCAGAATGAATAACTCACACAACTAATTAAGAGTAGTCTCGAATAATTAACATCTGTGCAACCAGACAGTTTTGCCTCAGGACCGTTAAGAAGCAAATCCAAAAGCGAATGGGACACAATGAGCGATGGGTGCCTCCGGAGAAATAGGTCCGCCTTTTGTCCCCCTTGGCAGCAGGTTCTGAGATGCGTTTCACAAGGCTCCTTGGGAGGTCCCAGAGGACCCTGCAATGGTTACACGGAACAGTGGCTTTACACTGTCTGTCCCACCTTCTCTGTGGCACTCCCCGTCTGTCTCTCACACCTGCTCCCTGGGGTCACTTCCCACAGAAGCCATGTGCGCACACACCACACACACACACACACACGCACGCACGCGCGCACACACGCACGTGTGCACACTCACACACACATGCACACATGCACACACAGGTGTGCAGAGTAATCAGCAGGGTTTTGAAGCACAAAAGATGCCTAGGAGGAGGTAAAAGGAGAGAATGGAAAAACGGCCTCTCTAATTGGTATCTTGAGAGTTGAAATTACGTTGGGATATATCAAAATAGAATAAATTCAAGCTAAGAGATCCACTGTGATATAAGTCCTATACTCATCAGACCAGATTAATTAGAATGATTTACAATTCGAGACATAGATAAACCTAACATCATTCCTGCTTTGTCTGTTTCAAAACCAATCTTTCTTTAGGTTTACATGGAAATATACATACCTAAAATAGAAATATATATGTAATATTAAAAAATAAAGCATGTTTATATAATGCATGCTAATTTATATATTTAATATACTTTATGCTATTATGTATTTTATATATTTATAAATTTACGCAATTAGATACATATAAATACAGCTCATAATAGTGGCTTACTCTGAGGTTCAGTTCTGAAGATGAAGTGGGTCCCTTACAAACGAGAGAGCTCGGAGAGGTTCATTTCTTAGTACAAACCCTTCTGTATCTTCAATTTTGCTTCACATGCATATATTGCCTAAGCCAAAACTTAATTTTAGAAACATGCTTTTTGGAACAACAGCACAGAACCATGGGATAAGAGAAGTTGGTCAAGCATTCTTCCTTTCTAGGCCTCCCCAGCAATAAACACTGCTGATGGTTGGGTGTGTAACCTTGTGGATCACAACCTGGCTGTGTGTTGGAAACACACACACACACACACACACACACACACACACACACACACATATAACAGTTCAGTAAGTATTTGCAGACTATTTTCTGGTTCTTCTAATTTGGCTTTTTGACTTCTTTTAGTTATACGGTAATAGATTTTATGTTTCACTCTTGCTGAGTTAATATCACTGATTCTAAACTTGCCTTTCTGATGGTAATACATAACAGGAACATCTCTCTATATATGTATCTATATAGATATTATACAGAATTATATATACCCGATTACACGTTATATTATGTAGCAAGGCTATATATTGGTGGTAAATATAAATATAAATATAAATAATAATTAAAAACTTTATAAATGTTTTATCAGTAAATTTTTGATATTCGATAATCATTAATATGTTTCAAATTAATATAAGCCAAAGAAAGGTATTTTATATGAAAATACTGACCTGTGTCATGGAAGTGGAAGTTAGCTGCTAACACGAACACGAAATCTTCAGTGGCCTAACCAAGTAAAAGTTTGTTTCTCACTCGTTTCATAGATCGGTTGGGTCTTCACTAGGTGGCCTTCCGCAAGTAGAGTCAGGGACGTAGGCTCCTTCTAGCTGATAATTCCACTAGGTCTCAGATCCTCTGATGAATTCTGTTCATTCGCCAGTCAATGAACGAAGAAAGAGAGGGCCTGGAAGCGTCTGCTGGAGTACTCAGGAGCCACATCTGGAAACAGACAGCCCTTCTGTCCATAGTCCATTGGCTGGGACTCAGTCACATGGTACGACTTACGAGGAAGGGAAGCTGAGAAATGTGGGCCAACTGTGTGCCCCAGAATAAGAGGAGAATGAAGGTACTGGTACACAGTAGCAGCCTCTGTCATAAGCAGGGCATGGAGGTTGGACCACACACAATTAATTAATGTGTTGGATCCCTAGCGGCTAAGGTTTCTTCTTTTCCTCTCCGAGGCCCATCATCTGTCTTTTCTTCTCCCTACACACTACATCATACTTTTCTCCCTTTCTCTTCTCCTTCTCAAGAAGCCTCTGTCTGCGCCTCTCTCCTCTTTTTTCTCTCCCTCTCCAGGTAGACCCAAGAGAACATCTGTTCTCCTGTCTGTTAGACAAAGCACCTGCTCTCAAAATAAATATCTAATTCTACTCCTAAGAGCTACCAAATAAGAGTTCAGCTTGCAGTGAAAGTCTATGATGGCAGTTGGTTAAGCAGCCGATTTCAGCTTAGGTCATGATCTCACGGTCTGTGAGTTCGAGCCCCGCATCGGGCTCTGTGCTGACGGCTCAGAGCCTGGAGCCTGCTTTGGATTCTGTGTCTCCCTCTCTCTCTGCCCTTCCCCTGCTCACACTCTGTCTCTATGTCTCTCAAAAATAAATAAAAACATTAAAAAAAAAGAAAGTCTATGATGGGAGTCTTGACTTAGTTGGGGAGGGCTTCTCTGAGGAAGTAACCCTTAAACTGATGTCTGAGGAATGAGTAGGGATAACAGGAGGCAGAGAGAGGAATGGTAGAGAGCTTCAGGCAGAGGAAGCAGCCGTTTTCACACAGGTTCTCAAGGAGAAGACAAGGATGCCACCCAGGCTGGTTTAGAGTAAGCAGGAACTTCTAGGCCATCATAACAATTTTGGATTCTTTTCCTTACAACATGAAAGGTCAATCCCTTCTCTTTATTTTTTTTTTAAATTTTTTAACGTTTTTTATTTATTTTTGAGAGACAGAGACATAGTGTGAGAAGGGGAAGGGCAGAGAAAGAAGGAGACACAGAATGTGAAGCAGGCACCAGGCTCCGAGCTGTCAGCACAGAGCCCGACGCGGGGCTCAAACTCACAGACCGTGAGATCATGACCTGAGCTGAAGTCGGCGGCTTAACCAACTGAGCCACTCAGGCGCCCCAATCCCTTCTCTTTAAATATTTATTCTTTAGAATAAGGGTTACTCTAACCCTTAGGCTTGCTCTTCAAAACTGAGCAAGAGTAGCATAATTGATGGGATGCAGTGGTTTTGACCTCACTTTGACTACAGCCATAAGGCGTGGAAACCCCAACCATGACCAAGCTATGCGTTCATGGGCGCTAACCACACAGGCCTCTCTTCTTCTGATTAGCTAATCCGCACCATCGAGAGTGTGAAACAAAGTCATTTGGATTTTAAAGTCCTGGAGTTCAAGTCTGGGGAATGATTTTTTTATCATGTATAATTCCCGAAAAATGGATGCAAGCAGCAATTATCAGGCAAAGACTGAGCGGAAACGTGCCTACTCCATTTATACAAAAATTCTGTTTACAGTGTTTTATATAGCTACTCGCTGGTTGAAATATTAGCGACATTGATTCTCTGTACACTACTCAGCACAACACATATTTCCTTGTTCCAGAGGGAAAGTCAGTGCGCAAAAATGCACTCTTAATGATGTGTTGGCATGACATTTCCTGTATTATGAAATACAGCCCGAAATACTAAAATAATCCTCTTATCAAGTGCAAAGTTAAACAAAGTTGTTTGACTAAATAAGTATAAATAAATTTCTGGCAGTAAGAGTACAAAACGTTTTAAGGGAAATGCATCCATTACACGGACTAAGTTTTATCATTTGTATTCTGTGAGAAAAAGAAACCTAAGGATATTCTTACAAAGGACTGAATATCAATTTGACAAAATATAGTTTTAAATGATCATGAAACTTATATTCTAAGAGTCTTGCTCTTAGTTCTCTAACCATCATTTCGTATGCGACTGCAGCTCTAGTATTTACTAGGTATATGGCCGTAGGCAATTTATTTAATCTCTCTGAGCCTCAGTTTTCTCATCTGTAAAATGGTTATCTTCATTAGATCCTATTCCATTTGTTTATTGTGAAGACTGAGATAGTCTAAAGCACTAGTAGAATTCTTGGCGCTGAATAAAAGGCAGAACTCAGTAAAAGACAGTTCTTATCTCTTGGGGCGTATGGGTGGCTCCGTTCGTTAAGCATCCGACTTCGGCTCAGGTCATGATCTCGTGGTTCATGGGTTCGAGCCCTGCATTGGCTTCTGTGCTGACAGGTTGGAGCCTGGGGCCTGCTTTCGATCCTGTGTCTCCCTTTCTCTCTGACCCTCCCCCGCTAGTGCTCTGTCTCTCTGTCTCTCAGAAATGAGTAAAAGTTAAGAAAAGTTTTTTTAAAAAGATAGTTCTTATCTCTAAAAAAATTTTTATAACGACTCTTCAGAATCAAAGTTTCCTTGAGTTCACTCAATAAAATCTAGTTTTGTGATGCTACTAGGTATTTGGAGGAAGATACTCAAAGAAATATAGACCTGTGAAGAATTTATAGTGCTTTTGTGGGGACTATCACTAAGTGAGGTTCAAATACCCTACCAGGAAATACTGAGATTAAGCAATCAATTGATACTGTAGACCTACAATTCCTGAAACTGAAGGCCTTTTCTAAAGAAAAGTGTTCTCACAGACTCCCAGGATTGACTTGAAATATTTTTACTATAATACTATTTAAATATGTACTCATATAAAATCATAAACTCCTTATGCTTATAAAACAATAAACTCCTTATTGTTCCTAACTATAAAACAATCACAAAAACACCAAATAAGCAAAATTAAAAACAAACGATAAAATCAATAAAAATTCCAATAAACAGCATTTATCATATTTAATATGTTGCTGGAACCAAATGGTGTTTTAGAAGTTTTTTGCTTGGGGTCAGCCTTTCTTGTGAAGGCTTTCTGGGAAAAAGAGAGGGTTTGAGAAAGCAAAGAGAGTGAAGAGGAACGATATAAGCGAGCTTTCTTTGGAGAGCGAATCGGCTGCCTGGGAATCTGATGAAAAGAAGGGGAAAAAATAAGATGAGAAGTGAAGGTTACAAAGTCAGGAAAATTCTCTTTCAAGCTAAGGGATATCCGTGCTTGTTGAAGACAAAAAGAAATGATCAATTGATAGAGACACATTGATGACCAGAGAAACAAACAGGAGACGCCGGAGGAAGTCAGGTGGGAAGAGTTTGTCAGCATCACTGCAGTTCTACTATATTTTTTAAAACTTTTATTATCGAAGTACAATGGGTATATATGATTTATTAGTTTCAGGTGCACGACATAGAGATTTAACAATTCTATATATTATGCAACATTCACCACAATAAGGGTAATTACTATATGTCATCACGCAGTGTTATTATATTATTGACCCTATTGCCTATGCCATACTTTTTGGTCACCATGAATTATTTACTTTATAATGGTAACTCTGTACCTCTTGATCCCTTCTATTTTGCCTCCCCTCTGGCAACCACCAGTATGTTCTCTGGATTTATGAGTCTGTTTCTGTTTTTGTTTGTGCATTCGTTTTGTTTTTTAGATGCCACATATAAGTGAAATCGTATGATATTTGTCTTTCCCTGCCTTATTTCACCTAGCACAACAGTCTCTAGGTCCATTTCTACTGTAGTACGACCCTTATCTATCCAGCTCCTTTGGTCTCCTTTCTTCTGGTAACAGACCCCAACCGCACCTCACTGCACTGTGATTGGTCTATGGAGGAGCATCTGAAACAAGCTAGCCAATCAGATTGTTTCTTCTGAGATTTGAAACTTAAGCAGATACTTCCCTTTGAAAGCAGTCCAGTGCCATCATTTTATGGCACCATTCCTGAGGAAACACAGGCTCTACTGCCGAGGTCCTTAGTAGGTCTTTCTTTTCTTTTTTTTCTAACATTCTTATATAAATCAATCTTTGCTTAAACTACCCAGAGGTACAGTAAGTTAAATGAAACCAGAAGAACATTGACCAGCATGTAGGTAGGGACTCTAAACCTTGATTTAGAAACCCACTCTCCTTCCTTTGAGACCCAAGGAAAGCATAAGAGATAAGTGTTAGTCACAAGCTGACAGGTAGATGAAGGGGTTCAGGTCAAATGACCTGAAACTTCTTAGCAAAGTAAGAAGTTGGATTGTCGGCCAAGTATAAGGTGATTTTAAAATTAAGTTAACATTCGAAAACATTTTAGGGACTGATCTTGTGGTACAAAATCTCTGGAGAGAGAGATCCAACAGTCTTTAGAAGATGTTTTGATGAAACCAATTGCAAGCTTTTGAAATCTAGGTGTAGAATTTGAGTCCAGTTTTCACAAGGAAAGGGGAGGCTAGTGTGCACAATTAAGGGAAGGAAGAAGTTAGAGCTGGTGTGTGTTGGGGGATGGATAACCTTGAGAAGAGTAGTAACAGGACTCAACACTATTTAGAGGAAAGGTGAGGGCAGAACGTCCCCCTGCAGTCTCGCAAAGTGGAGATTTGATGAGATTAGAAATGACTAGTGAAAGAGGATTTACTATGCCTTTTTGCTGAGTGGTGTGTGATTTAAAAATAAAAAAAATCTTCTACACAATCTTCCCTAAGAAAACTCTCATCAGTGTTCCCTCATTCTTTTCTGTTCGGGGGAGAGTAGGACATTTAATTGTGCAAGGGAAGCAGGGAAGGGCAAACAAACTAAGAGGGTTGAAGAGTCAGATCTCAGACGGGCTACACAACAGTCACTTGGGAACCAACGAGAGACAATACAATGTTTTCAAATAAGAATCTGCCCTAGAAAGAGTTGTTTATGTCCTAGGACTTGCTCTGACAATGCTATGGTTAAGAGTAGCCTAGAAGCAAAGACTGAAAAACATACGGAGATGGAGGAGGCATAGATTCTGGGTCTGAAGTAGTAAGTAGGTTGATAAATCCTCTTTGAAAAACAACAACAAAACCTATAAAATTAGACAAAATGGTCAAAAACCAGTCATTTCAGGGCTCTGGAAAGGGACCAAAAGGAAACAACAATTTGAAAAGCATATATTCATGAAAAACTGCTGACCTTAGGGTAAGAACAGTAGGAGTCTGTGGCTTTCTTGCCTGTGGCTGCTCCCACACCCCATCCCAAATTGGCCAGCGCACCAGTTATATCAGATGGGACTGGCCATGAAAACGGGCAGCCTTGGTGCAGGAGGAGCAGGCTAACTTGATTTAGAGCAGAGAGTGGAAAATTGGCAACTGGGATGAATAGGAAGGGGTAGAGGCCTCGGAGCCTGAGATTTCGGTCTCTATGGGGGGAAGGGAATGACAGACTGAAGGACTATGGAGAACTTTATTAGGGATATGAGTTAGCCAGTGAAAGGCTTGGTAAACATTCTACAGATCCCTGGCTGTCTGGGACCCTATGCTCATGCACAATGGGAGAATTGAGAGAGTCCGTGGAAAGTAAATGTTAGACTTAAAGACTGCCTAACTTTCGAATGCTTGCCTCAAACCAAACACAGATCCACCAGCAGATGGTGGAAGCCATTTGAGCTTAAGGTATTTTGTACAACGACTCACCAATCACTGGTTGAACATGAGGCTATGTAGATATAAGCTAAACACTGAAAATAAAGAAAAGTTGAACAGAGGTATCAGAGGCTTCACCCTGTGGGGTGATAATCGAATTAATTCTATAGGTGAAGTGCAGGCAAGTTGCTTTAAACAGCAAGAAACAAACATTAGCAAACGAAACTCACCAGAGGAAAAAAGGAAAATTGCAATCCAGTGTGGCTACAGTAAATTATCTAAAATATCTAGTTTTTAAATTGTGAGAGCTAGAGAAACAGGAGGGGGTGACCCATATGCAAGACAAAAAGTAGTTCGTAGAAACTGTCTCTTCATGGGTCTAGGTGTTGGATTAACAGAAAAGATCTCAATGAAACTATTACAAGTATGTTCAAATAATTAAAACAAGCCATGTTTGAAGAACAAAGGAAAATGTGATGATCATGACTCAACAATAGGGAATATCAACAATGGAACAGAATCTATTAAAAAGAAACAAATGGAGGGACGCCTGGCTGGCTCAGTCGGTACAGCGAGTGACTATTTTTTTAATGTTTATTTATTTATTTTGAAAGAGAGAAGAGAGAGCAGGGAAGGGGCAGAGAGAGAAGGAGAGAGAGAATTCCAAGCAGGCTTCACGTTGTGAGTGCAGAGCCTGACATAGATTCAATCTCGCACACCATGTAAGCAGAGATCCAGAGTCTGACGCTTAACTGACTGAGCCACCCTGGTGCCCCGAGCATGTGACTGCATGTGACACTTGATCTCTGGGTCACATGGGTTTGAGCCCCACATTGGGCATAGAGCCTACTTGAGAAAAAAAAAGAGAAACATGGAAATGTTAAAGTTGAAAAATACAGTAATCATAATGAAAAACTCACCAAATGGACACAATAGAAAAATTGAAATGGCAGAAGAAAAAGTGAACTTGCATAAAAACCTACAGAACTGATTCAATCTGGAAAACAGAGAGAAAAAAGACCGAAGAAAAATGAAAGCCTTGGAGATCCATGGGACAACATCAAGTGCATTAACACATGTAAAATGGGCACCCCAGAGAGAGAGGAGAAGGAAAAAGGAGCAGAAAAAAACATTTGAAGAAATAACGGCCTAACGCTTCCCAGTTGATGACAAGTATTCATCTATACCCTTCCTACTTGCAAGTAACTCTAAGTAGATAGATGTGGAAATTCTCATCTAGAAGTGTCACAAGCAAATTATTGAAAGACAAAGAAAAGTTCTCAAAAGCATCAAAAATAAAAGGACTCATTACACAGAGTCAAACAATCCAACTAACTGTTGACTACTTATCGGGAACAATGGAGGCCAGAAGCCCTCAAATTGCTCAGAGGGAATCAGGATCAACTAAGAATTTTACATCCACCAAAATTGTTTTTGAACAAGGAAGGCAAAACAGAGACAAATTCAGGTAAACAAAGGCAGAGAACCTCCACTGGGAAAGCCTTGTTCTAGAAGATATGCTGGAGGAAGTGCTTCAGGCTGAGAGCAAATACCTTCAGTCAGGAATTCACACCCTCGAGAAGGTAAAAAGAGCACAGGAAATGGTAAATATAAAAGATGACGTGGGTAGATTTTTCTCTTCACTTCTTCAATAATTTAAGATTGAATAAAGCAGTCATTGTAACACTGAGTGCAAGAAGTAACCATCGGAGATCTGGAGTGATCATATTAATATCAGTCAAAATAGACTTTGAGACAAGAAAGATTGCTAGAGATAAAAAGAGAGGTTTAACAGTGGTTAAATGGTCAATATATCATGACAGTATTACAATTATAAATGCATATGTACCTGACAAAGGAGGCCCAGAATACACAAGGCAAAATCTGACAGGAGTGACAGAAGAAACCAAAAATTGGAAAATTAGTTGGAGATTTCCATATCCCATGGTAAATAATGAATAGAATAAGACAGAAAATCTTGTTAGCAAGAATAACGAAAATTCGAATACTTTCGAGGACTTGACCTAACTGACATTTGTAGAATACTCTACCCAATGACAATAGAATACGCATTCCTTTCAAGTGCACATGGAACCTTCCCTAGTATAGACCACATGCTAAGGACTAAAACAGTTTCAATTTTAAATGTTAGGAATCATTTGAAGTACATTCTCTGCCTACAAAATAATTACACTTAAGAACTAAACAACGGAAAAAAATTTGAGTAATCTCCAAAAAAAAATAAACAATATACTTCTAAATAACTCATAAGAAATTAGAAAATCTTTTTACAGGATGAAAATAAAAGTTTAAAACATCAAAAACTGTGGGTACAGAGAAAGCAAAATTTGGAAATTTATAGCATCAATTGCTTATAAAAGGGGGCACCTGAGTGGCTCAGTCAGTTAAGCATCCAACTCAATTTTGTATTAAAATATTTTCCCCATAAAATACTACAGACATGGATATTTCCTGCTAAAGACACATCTGATGTTAAATTTAATCTTTGTTACCTGGACTTGGCCTCTCCCCACCACAACCCCAACCTCATCCCACTACCTTGCTGCTCTTTCAGGATGTATATATTTATTCTTGCAAGTCAAAAAGTCTCCCAGGATACGCTGTTTAACTAAAACAATGGCCACCCCTTCCGCAGCTGTACACACAGGGTTCGGTATTGGTTGTTTGGTTTCAGCCATAGAAGGTTTACTTTCTAACATTTATTCAGGATTGCTTCTGTTCAAAATAGACCGGCTCTTTCCTCAGAAGTACCTGTTAACGATTAAGTATAATCTCCATTCCAAATTCACTGAATTGTCTTATTGTCTCTGTCCTTTGCTTCTGAGAATGGAAGAGTATCTTCACCTGGTCTTGGCCCACGATGATTGAATTTTCAACAGTGACTCATCTTCATTCTGATCCTCTCAGAAGTTTTTCATTCTGCCATTGCAATTTTGATTTTCTCCTTATCCCTCTTTGGCTCATTAATCTCACATTTCATTGTATTCCATCTTATTTTCTTTTCAGTATGATTTCCTCATGGCAGCCTTTCTTGTGGTTCAGTTAAGGACTCCGATTTTCTAAATGTTTCACCGTGTTTTTGTGGTGAATCATTTTCAGAGGCTAGTTCCGAATTTCCACGGTAATGGTTTCTTTCCCTTTTCTGCCATATGTTTCATAAATTCCTGGGGAGTTTTTCGGGTTGTTTGTTTTTTATCTAGAGGAATGACAAAGTCCAGCTGATCTTTTGTGTGCTAATCAAAAGGGTGTAAGGATTGCCACTCAATCCATACTTCTGGTTGTTTAGGCTATAAACATATTAATGCTTTTTGTTTTTTTAACATTGTATTTTTTTGAGTTATCTCTTCACCCAACATGGCGCTCGAACTCACAACCCTGAGATCAAGAGTTGCATGCTCTACCAACTGAGTCAGCCAGGTGCCTCAATATATGAATGTCTTACTAGAGGCTCTTATTTTGTGCAAATAGCCTTGATGAAGGACTAAGATATAACCTGGGACAATACATTCACAGGTACAGTGTCCAGCCCCATTATCAATGCCTGCCTCAAGTACATCTCTGGCAGCATGATGTGGTCTTAGCCTATTCCCACTGGTAAGTGTTTCATGAAATAAATTAACAAGTACAATTCTTAGCTAGTACGGGGGTGGGGGGGCTTTTCCTATGTCTTCTCCCATTCGATTTCTGGGAGCTTTGGTCTCTTATCTGATGTAAAACAGAGACCTTGCTGGGGTAGAGAGGGAGCTATAAAGAATGGAAGGAGAATGCCACCAATGTCTGTTTCCAAAAGAACACCTGAAGGGTGGAGTTGGGGAGGACATACCTTTGTTTACTAAAATGTCTAATCTGGTATTTCAGAGAGGTCGGACAGATAAAGGTCTTTCATACCCTATTAAAAAGGCACTACTAAGTAAGGAGGAATTTATGTAAAACATTGGCTTAGGTTGACCATCAGTCCTAGTTTGGGTTATGGCTCTGATTTTTCACCTTGCATCCCATCTTCTTATGTATTTTAATGAGAAGTTGTGCCACTGTGAAACCAAGGCTGCTGATCAGACGCGGTTCTCAATCTGAAGCCACAAGGGAGAACTTTAAGCCTTTCCCAAAATGATGATGAATGTCACGTTAGTAGAGGCTAAAATGCAAAGATCCTACAGTGTGAGAGCAGAAAATCCTCTTTTTTTTTTCAATTAAACATGAGTCTCCGTTTCGCTGCATTTATTGTGTTTCTTTTGTTGAAGAATAAAAATAAAATTCTATCTATAGTGGATCCAAGAGTACTTTTAAAATGAAAGAAATCTCATATTTGTTTGGTACTCTATCACACTGAAGCCCTTCTGTAAAATTGGGAACGATCATGGCACTTTTAGAATTTATTGACATAATAAAATGGCAAGATGATTTTATAATAGTGTTACTCATTTCTCTTCTATAAATGCTTATCTTGTGAGTTCTCATTCTCTAGAGGAGTCAAAGGATGACTCCAACACCTTCCGTTTTAAGGAATTTATTGGTATGTACTTGAAGAAAAATGGTCAACACGTCTTTCTTCTCTCCATGATGTTATATAATAACATTGGACTATTCTTATTCACCGACTGTCTTTTTCCATGGGTGAATGTTGCATTTCGCAGAGTCCAATTTTATTTGAGCATTTCGTGATTTTAATAAAAAACCCATTTTTAGATGCTCCTTTTGAAGTCAGGAGCAAACAGAGCTGTGACAGGCAAAACAGACTTTTGCTGGGATTGTATGAAAGTTGGTAAGATTGTACATGTTACTAACATATAAGCTTCTTAAAGGAGGCTTTTTTTTTTTTTAAATATAACAAGAAGTCTCCAAAAAAGCATTCGGTGCCATTGTTAGAAGAGCAGCATTTACACTTGTCAAGGGGAATAAAAAGGCATCAGGCTGCCATTTTCCAAATTATGCAGCATCGATTTAGTACAGACTGCCATGGAACATTCTCCATTCACTTACTATGTAAAAATGTAAATCCCTAATTTAATAATTTTCCTCCAGGCTCCTCCCATCCGCAATTTGTCTTCATTTCTCCAATTCTTGGTAGGAAATTAGGGCCCTCATTATTCATGGGTCGGGAAGAATTCAATGAATCATGGAGAAAAGGTAATTTATGAAGGCGAGTCACTCTCTCGTCTCCAATGTGCATAAATAATACTAATTTTATTGTCATGATACAATGACCTGTTTTCTATTTATAGCTTTGGCCCTGAGAAAAATCAAGTGCGACATAATTTCCATGTGAAAAGATGAATTTGTGAGTCTCTTGTCTGTCAGAGGCGAGCCTCCTCGTTTGGAAGCAGTCGAGTGTGCCAGTGAATTGCACTGTTTCTTTCTTTTAGAAACAATAGGAGCTCAAAGTTAGGACATCTACTCTTGCCCTTTGACAAAGAAAATGGTTTCAAGAGTGAACCCTAAGTTATTTCAGAGCAGAGTTCTTTTTGGTCACTGTATCTCGGTGTGACTCTGTATGTTTCTAAAATGTATGTATGCACGTGTGTGTATACATGTGTGTTTGTGTGTCTACTCCTAAAAATGTATGTGTATGCATGTACATATATGTGTACATATACACATACATATATGTACATGCACACATTTTAGGAACATGTAGACTCTAAAATACACATTTATACATATACATATATATACACACACATATATACACACAGGCTACAGATGCACGTGAGGTCTGTATATGTATGTATGTGTATACAGAGATTTTTCCCAAAGCGTGTGCATCTAAATTATGTCCTGCATCTACAGATGCTCTCCTGCCAGACAAGCAGCTGGTGACATGGTTTTTCGGTGAAGTTTGATAAAGCACTTTGCTTCTTGGTACTGCTGGAAGCTACAGCATCAACTCAGTCTGACCACCATTTTTGGTCAAATATTCTCTCTCACTTAGCTAAAGGGGTTTTTTTTCTTTTTCTAAAAGTTTTTTTTTTAAATTGAGGGATAATATATGTGGAGTGATATGTGCAAACGCTAAGTGTACAGGTGATTTGTATTTATAGATGTCTACACCTGTGTAATCAGTCTTCGGGTCAAAATACAGAGCATTTCCAGCCACCCAGAAGGCTCTCTTGTGCCTTTCCCCAAGATATAACCAATATTATTAGTATGTATTAGTCTTTTCTGGTTCTGAACTCCTTATAAACGGGATGAACAGCTGAACTCCTGTGCTGGCCTTGCCAAAGGAGCCAACATAAAACTGGCTTCTCCTTAGTTGAGAATCTTGGATTGCAAACAACAGGAATCTCAACCCTACCGAGCTTAAGAAAAATGGACACATTTAATGACTCACTTATCTTAAAACGCCCGGAGGAGCTGTGGTCCAGAATTTACGGAGTCGCGAGTGATCTACCTCTATGTCGTGGGCCTCCTCTGTGTGTTGACTGTGTTCCCAGAACGGCTCATCTTTCGCCAGTCGCTGAGGAAGTTCTAGGCCATACATCCTCATGCTTTACTGTCTGGTCAAAAGAAAGTTCTTTCCTCTGAGGGTTTCCATGGAAGAAGGAGACCGTTTCTCTCAGTACCGGGAACCAGTGTGCTTTATTTACCTGCCTCTTCTCAAATCAATCACTGTAGTAAGACAAAAGAAGTACATCTATTTGAAAACTATGGGAGCCCATCCCCGGAAGGATGAAGTCAATCATACCTAAACCTCATGACTGCAAATACGGAGTGCTCATTCTTTAATGGAAACTGGATACACTTGCTGGAGGAAAAACAAACAAATGGCCACGACAGTAAAAGTCTAGCTTGGAGGAGCCATTTGAAGTATCGGTATCTTTCTCTAAAATGAGAAATCCTGTCACAATGTTCACTTCTGGGATCACCACCCTGGTGAACAGCATGAAGCCTCTCTCTAATCAAATAATTGCATGGGTGACTGTCCTGGGGGAGATACTTGACTCGGTCAAACCAGAATGAAAGCCTGCCTCCCAGAGATTGTCAATCTCAATAAACATCATTTCATGCTTTGAGGCAATGTGTAGTCTAATGGTGCTGAAACGGCCAAAGAGAATGTCTCCAAAGGGAAATGAAAGCTCCACTAAAGAACAAATAGCTTGTCGAGGGGGGGAAAATGTGAGTTCAGATATTTTTGTATGCTAGGCTGAGATTCTGATGATCAAATGCTAAAGATGAAAATGCTACCCTTCAACTTCCAGAAATAAGCCGCAGCCCCAGGGAAGACCTGGGCGCCTGGATCAAAGGAGGCCATATTTTCCAGTCAGCATTGCGCTCCCATAAAGATTCCTCACTGAGTTGTTTTCAAAAAGTGGCATAAAGTGGCGTTCATTTTGGTGCAAAGAGTTGAACACTTAAAAGGCACACATCCATAAATGGCACTCTTTGGAGCATGGTAACCAATTCAGTGTGTGACAGAATAGGATTTTGACATATCCCAAGTACCTAAATATCAGCATGAGCTATAAACACTTTAGAGAGATCAGAGTTGATATTATGTCTCTAAATAGCTTTACTTGTCAACAAGCAGGAGCATAGGTCTTTTACTTGAGGCATTTTTCTCTTCAAGTTTTCAAGGTGGGATTTCATGGTAGCAACCCCTAGTGTTTTCGTCTTGCCAGCAGTTTTATTTATAGTTCAGCCCATTCTATGTCACTTCTTAAAAGATGTCAGGACCTAAAGAAAGAAAACGTATTAGATTGGAGAAACTCAAGAGCTGGTTTAATGGAACTTCTGCCTTTTCTCTGTCTAATGTTCTTCTCCCCTTTAGAAAATGTACACTAGACAGCCTCAAATGACTGTGAAAATGGGAAATCTAAAACAAAACAAAACAAAAAAAACAAACAAAGAGACTTAATCCATCCATCCATTGAATAGGTCAGCAAACTTATAATAGGGAAATCTATTTAAATCTATTTGCTCACACAACATTATATTGTGAACATTTTCCCAAGTCAATAGAAAATTCTTCAAAACAATTACTGACCATTTCATTTATTGGCTGCTTAAGAGAAAGAATAAGGATTTATCCTGTCTCCTGCAAAAATGCTGTTTCAGGGCAACAATATAGCTATGGTAAATAGGTGTAAGTTGTCGTTTATAGGGGCCTTCTAGGTAAAAATGTGGAAAAAATGAGAGAATTTTTTTTATTACCGTTTTGTACTCCCTAATGAAATAATTGATTCAGTCAAAGGCCTTCAGTAGATGAACCAATTGATGAAAGGTTGGAAAGATCAGGCTTTGGCTACCTAAATTTGTTCCACCTTTAGTCTATTAAGAATGGAACGACCAGCCATCATGGCCAAGATGGGAAGCAATATGACAAACACCATGTCACCTATAAAACGGTTTTACTTTAAAACAAAAATTCCAGGGGCAGGTGGGTGGCTCAGTCAGGTAAGCATCTGACTTCAGCTCAGGTCATGATCTCATGGTTCAGGAGTTTGAGCCCTACACTGGGCTTTCTGCCATCAGGGTGGAGCCTGCTTGGGATCCTCTGTCTCCCTCTCTCTCTCTGTCCCCCTCCCACACACACTCATATTCTTTCTCTCTCTCTCTCAAAAATAAATAACCATTAAAAACAAATCCACAAACAATAGATTGCTTAAATTTAAGAGACTGACAATACTAAGTGTTGGTGAAGAAATAGAACAACTTCAACTCTCATACCTTGTTGGTGGAAATATAAATTAGTTGAATATTTTGGAAAATGGTGTGACAGTTTCTTCTAAACTGCAGTGAATATTTACCATACAATCTAGCAATTGCATTCTTAGGTATTTACCCCCAGTCCCCAGAGTAAAACATGCGTCCACACAAGGATCTGTTCAAGAATGTCCATTACATGTTTTATTTGTAATAGCCCCCAAGTGGAAACCACCCCAGTGTTCACCAGTAGTAATGGATAAACAGTTTGTAGCATTTTCATACAACGGAACATTACTTCACAACTAAAAGAAAGGACTTCTGATATACGCAATAACATGGATGAATCTCAAAAACATTAAACTAGCGGGAGAAACCGGGTATCAAAGGGAATATATGATTCTATTGAAAGGAGTTCTAGAATTTCCAGGAATTTGCAACAACTTGCACAGCAATCACCAATAAATGACAGTCCCATCTCAATGACCTCACATCATCATTGAGGCTCATCAGTTTCTAAAATCTAGTTCATTTATTAGGTAAAAATGGCTTCTCCTTTAGCTCACATTTGTTTCCTAATAAAATCAATTTTTTTTCCCATTTTCATGGGTTTTTAAAATTTCTTTTTTGGCCATTATTTTTTATTGGAAATTATTTTAAAAACTACTTTTTTCCCCATTTTTCTATTATCCCCATACTGTTTTCCTTAATGACTTACAACAGTTCTTTCTATATTATGAATATAAAACACTTTGTAATATTTGCAGCAATTATTTTTTCTGTTTGTTTGCCTTTTTCTTTCATTTATGCTTTGAAGAACAGAGGTTTTTCTGTTATAATAGTCAAATTCATTGCTCTTTTCTTTTGAGATTTGTTCCATACTTTTATCTCCACAGGTAGAGAAACAAATATATTTGCCTAAATTTTCTTGTAATTTTGTAAAATTTAATTTTTAAATAAAAATTTACATTCATCTGGATTTACTTTGGTATTTGGTGTTTGATACAAAACTTTTTATAATTTGTACTTCTTTATCATTTATCTTATGTCTACCATATATTGAGAACTTACAGAGGTGCCTGGGTGGCTCAGTTGGTTAGGCATCTGACTTCAGCTCAGGTCACGATCTCATGGTTTGAGAGTCTGTGCTGACAGTACAGACTCTGGAGCCTGCTTAGAGTTCTGTGTCCCCTCTCTCTCTGCCATTCCCCTGCCCCTGCTCTTTCTCTCTCTCTAGCTCTCTCTAAGGTAAATAAACATTAAAAATTTTTTTGAAAAAAAATCGATAATAGTAAGATTTGTGGAAATAGTTCATTATTACATACATAATAAGTATCTATGTAGCTATTACTGTGTGAATACCACACAGTTTAGATACTTGTTGCTATATATTTCAATATTTAACATGGCTTATATTTCTACCTACTTCTTTTTGAAAAGTTCCTTAGCTTTTATCATCCATTTCAATCTCCAAACACTTGTGACTATATTCTGTTTGCCAGGGATGGTGCTAAAAAGTGGAGATATGTTTTGAATTTTCATGTAGAATAATGAGTGCTCTAACAGCAGTAAAAAACTAGAATAGCTAACCCTCGGTGCTTCCTATGGACCAGGCAGTATTTAAGTGTTGCATATACTAACACACTTAATCCTTCAAATGATTATATGAGGTAGGTACGATCCCACTCTTCTTTATTTAGGATGGAAACTGTGCCCAAGTCTGCATGGCAAGAAAGCAGTAGGACCTATATTCAAAACTGGGCAGTTCTAGAAATTAGAACCTCTTACCCCGAAGACAGGAATGTAAAATGGTGTAACTAAGGTAAAAAAGAGTTCAATGGTTTTCAAAAAGTTAAACATAGAATTACCATGTGACCCATAAATCCCACACCTTGGTGTAGATTTATAGCCAGAAGTATAGAAAACAGGTTTTCAAACCTATTTGTAGATCCATACAAGGGAATCCACACAAGGGTATGTATAGCCATACAAGAGAATATTCTCCACTCGTAAAAATGAAGTGCTAATACATGCTACGACATGGGGGAGCCTGGAAAACACACCACATGAAAGAAGCGAGACACGAGAGCCAGTCACATATTGGTATAATTCCATTTTTATGAAATATGATAAATAAACTCATAGAAAACAGTTAGTGGCTTCTAGGAGCTGACAAGAGAAGGAATGGGGGATTACTTGATGGATAGAGGGTTTCCTTTCAGGGTATTGAAAATGTTTTGGAACTGCTTAGTGGTGAGGGTGGCAAAACATTGTGAATGTACTGATTCCACCGAATTGCACATTTTAAGAGGGTTAATTTTGTGTCCCATGAATTTTTCCTCCATAAAAAGGGAAAGTAGCTTGTTTCTAAAGTTCTTGTTCTTAATCACCCGCTGCCAGGTAAGATGGAGCGTAACAAAGCTAAGCTTACCTGATCCTGAGGGTCGGAACAAGCTTTCCAGAGGGGCTGGTGCTGGACCTGGGTATGGAAGAATGAATGAGGGTTCACTGGACACTGTACGTGAAGGAGGGTGGGAGAGAAGGCAGAAGGAGCCTAGAGAGGCTGAAGAGCTGGTGAAAAGGTATAGGCAGAGGAAGCGAAGGTAGCTTGGAGACAAAATAAAAGGCTTTAGTGAAAAAGGGAGATGTCAGAGAGAAGTCGACACATGATATTAATTCAACACGTCTTTACCAACTGCACATTTTCAAAGGTCAAAGACTGGAAATTTCAAGAGCTATCTGAGGGTAGCAATATAGCTCAGGTTGGTTTAGGGCCGTTATTATTACTGTGGTGTCCAAACACATTTAGCTGAAGCCCGGTACAGAATGATGAACTGCTTATGCATACGTCCAGTGTCTGAGCCAACTCTAAACAGCCTTAAATACATTTTCCACCAAGGTATTCACTTCCCACTCATGGTTCCATACACACACCAACTGATTTTTACTTACCTGTAGTAGACACTGTCAGCGCCCTGCACAAATCCCTTTGGCACCGACCATTTACACACCAGTAGACCCAACCTCCAAATGCCATCTCCGGGTCTCTTTGCCTGTGGTCTTCCTTGGCCACGAGGGTGCACACTTTCCATTTTCGCTGCATGCCCGAAATGCTGGGGAAATCACCCTTTCAAAGCAGCCCTCAGCAGATGGCTGTTGCGAGTTGTTGGATCCATACCCCAACATCTCTCCCCTTAAATAAGTCCGTGGGGCATTTTCAACAGTCTTTCAGAGTCCCAGGTAGAACTCAGCTCAAGATGCTCACAGTGGTAGTTGACTTGATAACACATGCTTTAATGACTTCCTTCTGTCCATGGTCTTACTTCTCTACTCCCCGACTTTCCTTCAAATCCTTGTCTCAAGGTTTTGTCTGCTGGGGGAGAAAGCCAATGTAAGACACTCACAGATTTCAATTCAAATGTACTTCCTCAGTACCTCATTTAGAGTCTAGTCAGGAAAAGAGAATCCACCCTAGGTGTTTCAGATATGTGGATTTAATACAAGAAATTGGTTATCAAGAGAAAAGGGGGGACACTCAGACATTAGAAGCTCCCTTTCCCTCTGGCTTGAAACCAGTATCCTGCCCTGGCACACAGACAAATAACACTCAGGGGGGCCTTCCCTGATCCCCTGACAAGGTAACAACCTCTTAGTATCTGCTTTAGTTTAACTTTTATTTCAGTGAATATTTGATTCATGATTCGTGTCTCTCTTCCCCACTACATTACAAATCTAACTGAGTGGGCACAACATTTGTATCTTGCTCACGACTGGACCCCCAGAGGCCAGCACCATGTCTGACACCGCAGAGGAGCTCGCTAAACACGTGTTTGAAAGGAAGGGCTGAATTGGTGTTGTGCTGCCACAGGCTTGCGCCGGCCAATGAAAGCCACTTGCGTGACTCTCTTCCTAAATTCACATTCAGTGACGTCAGGGTGACAATTGAAAACTAACCATTCCGGGAGTATTTATGCCATAGATATTGGCAAACGCTTAGAAATCATGGCCGTTTTGTTTTCTTTATTTTATTGCTAAACATTTCCCAGCATACCACTAAGAGAATCCTGTCTAACCATAGAACACACGCAATGCATCCTTTTCCATAGCTCAGTTGGGAAGACTTTCACCGAAGGTCTTGGCATCTGGCTGTATCTGTGCAAGGAAAGAAATAAATTTTCAAAGACTTTTTCTCCTAGGCATGCCTGGCTCTGTGTAACTTCAAGGACGTCTGCTGCAGATGGTTGCTGTTCCATTATTTAACAAGAAACAAGAATCTGGAATATCAAGTCAGGATATTGTACGTCGCGCTCACCGCTTCCGGCATTCACGGACATGTGAGATTCTGGCTGCACAGCCCACTCAGCAACACGGCAGGAGTGAGACAGGCCTCCAGCCAAGCTGTCTTTCAAACCTCTGCAAGTCCGGGTGCATGCTGGTGCGACTGTAATCTTTCCTCAGATTCAATGTTTGAATGTGAATTTATTTTTGTGCATATGGAAGTAAAGGCTTTCCGTGGGATGCTCGGCGTCCACCCTATAGCCTTATCTAAGCCCCAAGGCCCACTGCAGAGAAAAGAGTAACTTCGCCTACAAGAAGAAGATCAAAATTACTTTGATGGAAGAGGGAAGTTTGGGAGCAATAGAACATCTCCCCAGATTGCTCTTTGAACCAGTCATTGCAGTTAGGTTATGGAAGAATATTTTGGAATGGGAGGAAATGGTTGAATACGTGTTACATTATTTTATTTTATTAAAAATGCTTAATGTTTATTGAAAAAAATTTTTTTAATCTTCATTTATTTTTGAGAGAGACAGAGGCAGAGTGTGAGCAGGGGAGGAGCAGAGAGAGGGAGACACAGAATCCGAAGCAGCCTCCAGGCTCTGAGCTGTCAGCACAGAGCCCAATGCGGGGCTCGAACTCACGAACTGTGAGATCATGTCCTGGGTTGAAGTCCAATACTTAACCGACTGAGCCACCCGGGCACCTCGGTGTTTATTTATTTATTTATTTAGAGAGAGCACACACGTGAGCAGGGGATACGCAGAAAGAGAGGGAGTGAGAGAATCCCCACCAGTCTCCACACTGTCAGCACAGAGCCTCACATGGGGCCCGAACTAACTAACTGTTAGATGATGACCTGAATGAAAGCAAGTGTCGGACCCTTACCTGACTGAGCCAACCAGGTACCCCAAATATACATTGAATTTAAAAGGTGGTATCTTTTTTTCTTTTTCAATCCATAGAAAAACTGGAAAAATACACATACATTTTTCTTTGTATGATAGCATTGCAGGTTTTTTTTTTTGTTTCTCTCTCGGTCTCTTTTTTTTTTTTTTGGTATTATGGGGTACATGTATAGTTGTAATAAAAATATTATAAGTTAAAATGCAGCAGCTTTTTACTTAGTACCCACTTCCATGCCATAAAAAATGAGAAGGGGAGTCACCAGTGTGGTCTATTTTATCTCTGTCTTCAGAGGGGAGCACATATTAAGGTCTAGGCCAATCACAGAACCACATCCTCCTAACCTCACTAATTCTTCCAGGGAGAGGCATGTGAGCGCTGATAAAAGTGCTCTCATGTGACTGGAGAATGAATGTTGAAAGAGAGAAAGCATGTCTCTGTCTTTGGATTGTAAACTGTACAGACAGAGATTTGGGCAGCTGGAAGTTTCCCTCTCTTACTTGTGGAAGGAATCTTTCTAGAAATAAAGCCAAAATGCCACGAGAAGAGAAATGAGATCTGACCAGTGGTAGTGTCTGGCAACACTGTTTGAGCTCCTGGATCCAGCTGTTCCTGAGGCCAAACCCATCCCTGGACTTACAGTTACATAAGCCAATGAACTAACTTGGGGGGCTTTTTTATTTTGTTTTTAAATGTTTCTTTATTTATCTTTGACAGAGAGAGAAAGAGAGAATTCAGGCTGAGCTGGATCCCATGTCTGTGAGACCATGACCTGAGCTGAAAGCAAGAGTCCAATGCTTAACTGACTGAGCCACCCCGGCGCCCTTAATTTGTGGTTTAAGTTGGCTCAGCTAGATTCTCTAATTCGTAATTGAAACCATTTTTACTAAAAACAGAAACAGAAAGATTGTGTGTTGTGGCCAAAGATTAAGTTAGGGGAACTCTTCGGTTATCTCTAAAATACATGGCCCTTTTAACTGAGCTTTGATTTTCATGTGAGCATACCAAAGCAATCTCTTAACACCAAATCTTGAATCCAATACAATGAATCAGTTACTGAGTATCAATCTGCTCTAGGTGATAAGTGCTGGGACACCCAGAGACGAATATGAAGGCTTCTACCTTCTTGGGACTTTTAATTTGGTGGAATGGTGGGACAAAAAGCATGAGGAGAGAAAGAGGCAGAAACAGAGACAGAGAAGGCACTATCCTAGTGGAAGGCAGGCGATTTACATGATAATGCCACCTTAGGAACTAATTTAGATAAGCACCTTTTTTTGGTCTCTTTTTCTGTCTCCAAAATACAAAGAAGTTGACTAGTGTTTGAAGTACATTCTAAGCAATATCTAGGTTTCCAACAAGCCTTTCAGGGGGTTACGAGCTCAAACCTATTTTCATAGCAGTTGTTTTAAGTTTATTTTATTTATTTTGAGAGAGAGAAGGCACACGAGCAGGGTATGGGCAGAGGGAAGGGGGAGAGGGGGAGAGGGGGAGAGGGAGAGAGGGAGAGAGGGGGAGAGGGGGAGAGGGAGGGAGGGAGGGAGGGAGGGGGAGAGGGGGAGAGGGAGAGAGGGAGGGAGGGAGGGAGGGAGAGAGGGAGGGAGGGAGGGAGGGAGGGAGAGAGAGAGAGAGAGAGAGAGAGAGAGAGAGAGAACCCAAGCAGGCTCCATGTTGTTAGTGCGGAGTCATACATGGGACTCAATCTCGATAACCCCGAGATCATGACTTGAGCTGCAATCAAGAGTCCTATGCTTAACTGACTGAGCCCCCCGGGCGCCCCTATTTTCACAGTAATTTTAAAACACATTTGTCCTTTACAGTCATTCCCTCACAAGCAGCTCTTCAAACTACAGTGATAATGACATCATCACTCTACCCGATCATGGAATATATACTGGAATATTCCTGGACTGCCTGCACCAGTCAGAGGTAGTAAGTTTAAGGTGTAACTATGTGTCTTTTCAGAGATGAACTCAGACTGTTTTCAATTCTCCCGCTGTACCCTCTCGATCACAATCTCCTTGACGTCCAACAAATTTTGAAATCCCTGAATTTTTCTTGTATACACCCAAAGACACAACTAAAAGGGAGTATACCTTATTGTACTTTGCAACAAGATTATAAATTTTTTCAAAAAAACCCCATTGAAAGTTTTACCAAAACCATTTTGAATTTATATTTTATTTTCGAATGAAAAAATTATTTTCTTTATGTTTAAAGATGGATCATTGGTTTATAAAAGGGAGATTAAAAAGTCTTCCTTGGGGCGCCTGGGTGGCTCAGTCGGTTAAGCGGCCAACTTCGGCTCAGGTCATGATCTCACGGTCTGTGAGTTCGAGCCCCGCATTGGGCTCTGTGCTGCCGGCTCAGAACCTGGAGCCTGCTTCAGATTCTGTGTCTCCCTCTCTATGCCCTTCCCCTGCTCATACTCTGTCTCTATGTCTCTCAAAAATAAATAAATGCTAAAAAAAGTATTTCTTTAAAAAAAAATAAAAAAAAAATAAAAAGGCTTCCTTGAATGTTGAAGACATTGAAAAAGATAAAAAGGATACCTCGCAGAATTCTGTCTCATGGAAAGGAAGGATAAATGGCAAAACACAAAACAGGCAAAGCTGTAAATAAGAAAAATATAACATGAGCCATCATTATACATGTTAACAATTACCTGACTGGTTTTGGCGACAGAATATTTTCAAACACAACTGTGTGCAAAATTGTGGTGCCAACTGAGACATCATTGAGATGATCATTAAACGTTTAAAGAGAAAGAAATTGAGTATTTTAACCACAGATGTGATAAAAATCTTTAAAAGTCAAAAGTTGTTCAATACAGATTTTCAAGCCAGAAACAAAGCAGCTACTGATGCACCACACAGGTTAAGTATTTCATTGGTTTGAGAAGCACATAGAACAGTTGATAAACTAATAAATCCGGTCCAGTTGACATGGCTGGTTGCCTGCTGCATGAAAAGTCAGTCAAAAGAACAACAGTGCCGTTTTCCAGGGATACGGTAACTCATGGGTTGGAATATTTAGCTGCAAATATAAAGAATGCATTAATATCTCACTTGCAAAATTGTACTTACAATTTACAAATTTGAGTGAATCCAAGCTGTCCATACATAGCCTGACATGGGGCTTGAACTCACGAACTAGGAGATCATGACCTGAGCCAAAGGTGGATGCTCCACCAACGTGCCACCAGACGCCGCACAAATTTGAGCGAATCTAAAGATGAGCTGGGCTCGCTCGTTTGCTGGCATGCCCCTATCAGCACCGATTCACCATCACATGGAATCTTTCTCCCGGAATGCTCAGCAACAGATTAAAAAAAAAGTGCTGAAATATTCAAATTTTGAATAATGCTTGGAACTCCATGATTTAGTCCTGGAACAATGGTTTTGACATCTGCAGCATCTAGTGCGAAAGCAACTTGGGGTCAAACAGCATAGATCCAGGCAGGGATACCGAATTTCTAGCAATGGTTCTATTTTCTCAGTGATAGGCACTCACAGGGACAAATAATAATTCGAAAATAAAAATAAACGCCGGTTTCACGAGAAGTGCCCTTGATGATTCAAATGATTAATTTTACTGAATAACAGCCCTCGGTTTTCTGTGTGACAAAATGGAAAGCAGCCAGGAAGTGTTTTTGCTGAATTTTGAAGTACTCTGACTGTCTTGACGAAAAGTGCTTGTGGGCAACTGTCTGAGTTAAGAGCTAAACTAACTGCTTCCCTTCATAGGGGCAGGATCTCCGTTTGACATACTACTGACAGACAAACTATGGTTATTCAAACCTGGATATTTGGAAGACAGTTTCTTCAAAACGAGCAAAGGGGGGCACCTGGGTGGCTCAGTCGGTTGAGCATCCGACTTCGGGTCAGGTCATGATCTCACAGTCTGTGAGTTCGAGCTCCGTGTCGGGCTCTGTGGGACAGTTCAGAGCCTGGAGCCTGCTTCGGATTCTGTGTCTCCCTCTCTCTCTCTGCCCCTCCCCCACTCATGCTCTGTCTCTGTGTCTCAAAAATAAATAAAAATTAAAAAAATTTGGAAAAAAAAAAACGAGCAAAGGGAGACTGTCACTTCGAGGAAAACAACGGACTGGCAGCATGTGTTACCATCTGTGCAATTTGAAGTCTCAAGCGCAAATGGAAAATTTTATAAGCACCACCGTGAGCTTACGTGGTGAGTTTTTCTAATGAGGTTGGTAGTAATATTGATCTATGTGATTTTTGATATTTCAATGAAATATGCACTATTTCATTAATATTTCAATATTTCATATTCATATTTCAATAATATGGGCACAACTCAGTGAAGCAGTATTTGCCAGATGCTTGGTCCATGATGTTATTGAAACCACTCACAGCTAAAGGAAAGTTAGACCAATGTTCTAAGTTCAAAGTTCATGTTAGACCAATTTTAATGAAACGGAACATAAAAACTTTATAGATTAGGTTCCAGATTCCACATTGAAACTGATCTTTACGAAACTACCTCTTGTCTTCCCATGGTGATAGCAGAGAGGAGACAGAGACAGAGAGAGAGCACCCTCGGTAGCCCAAGATCATTTTAAACTTTCTCTTGGATCACGCCTGCTAAAATGCCATTAGAGCAACAAATCACACAGGAGAGCCCAAAGTCAGAGCGGAGGAAGGAGGGGAAACATAACACAGACGACAAAGAGGAAAGTGTGGCTATTTGGGGTCGGAGGGTGCATCAAGACCAGTTTTGCAAACAGCCGCATTATACCGGTCGTGGAGCGTGACACTCCGTGCCAAGTGGTTTGCATAAATTAGTCCAAATCCCGAAAAGTAACGTGGGTATTTGTGTAAATAGGGATCCTTAGCTGCACGGAATCTTCACGCAAACTAGTACAAGCAAAAGTATATCCCTTCAGTCACTTAGCTGGGAGGTGAACCAGTCAGGGATACCTACCATCTCCAAGTTATGGCATGGCTGGATCTAGAAGAGGCCCAGAGGTCTCTGATGCTCTGTCCAGAGCACTCAGTTGGAGATTCCTTGGGAACTGGGATCCATTTTGTGGACAACATTTTCTCCAAAGCCGTTGCAATGTAGTAGACTGCACATTCAGAAATATCACTAATCATGATAGGATATTTTATTTCTCACATCTCACGAAATGCATCACTCATGAGCTGGGACAACTACGTGTTACGTACCTGGGACCCCTTGAAAGCTGGCTAAACAGGAGGCTGGACGGACCAAGCAGACCTCTCAGTTCTAACCTTGTCCTGCTCCTCAAATGAAATGGCAAAACTAGAATTTATGTCGTAAGACAACCGTGTTGCCAGTAGAATCACCTCGTGGGTAGGAAAACTAAATTCACAATAGGCCTTGTTATGTTCGCCGAGATCATCTCTTGTTTAATCTATCCGCAAAGGAAATCCCAGCTTAAGGAGGGTCAGTAGCTTCATCTTTTACGCCACTGCTCCAATTGTTGGGAGCTGCCAGGGTGGTCAGACTGCAAAGGGTCTTGAGGCCAGGGAGAAATTGGTGTCAACAGAAATGGCTGCCATGGATACAGAGGAGAGGAATGGCATTCCTACCTCAGCTCATTGGTGCCTTCAGGGCTCAAATAAAAAGCCAGACATCTTTATGTAAGAAACACCACTGCAAGAGGTATAAGCATTTTGTGAGTTAGAGGAAAATACACAAAACACGATTTAATAATTAAAGCAGAAATAAGCAGTACTTCCTGAACTAATTTAATAAACTCAAACCGAAGAGTCACAAATGTCTCATTCTTTCATTCACTCATTCCTTCCTTCCTTCATCTATAAACATTGATTAAAAGCCTACCTTAGTCACGCACTGCACCAGGTCCTAGGGAAAACAAGATATATAAAATTTGCTTCGCGTCTCCGGACATGGTACAGTCTAAGCTCAAAAAGCCTAAAACGTTGTTTTCTGTCAAAGGAATAGCCTTGACCTTAGGTTATTACTGCTAAACAATGAGGCTGACCCAGAAGAATTAGTATTATGGAATTATCTAACCCAAAGCAACCTTTTAATATCCATAAGGGCTTCTTATTCGAAGACTCTACATACTTTTGCCACAGGCTCTCCGGGAAATGATATGCAGCATTCAATTACCTTTATAGGCACAAATTATCCGTTGCTGTCTTTTCTAATGAGAATAGGACTTATAACTTCTACTTGCCTGAAATGACACCCATTATACGCTATAGCAGACAAGTAGGCTGGATGCTTAACATCAGCTCATAAGCTCTGATGGCCTTTATTCTTCTGTTTTGACATGTCTCCTGGCTGTGCGGGACAAACACAAGGAATAACCGTGGTGGTTTTCACAAGCTTGTGTAATAACGTGGTTCTGCACCGTCATTACTGTTTTGGATCCTCACGCACTGATTTGGCAAAGAAAAAACAGTCGTCCATATTTGACAGTGGCAATCCCGACTGGCCAAGCTCATTATGTTGAAAGGGAACACTTGTTCCCCAAAGTCTCTGCTGGTGACGCAGGTCGTGATGAAGCTTTTACCTCACCAGTTATAGTGGTTCCATGGCAGGCGTCTTGAAGAAACCCATTGGAAAACGGTGAACACACACAACATAAGCTTCCAGCGTGTCTTCTGTTGAGCCAGCTGTGTTTGTCTGCAGATGACTGGTTAGCAGCCACGGGCACAGGAAAATAAAGCAGCAGTAGGAAAGAGGACGATCCATTACAAGAACAAGTCACCTGACTCTCGAATTGTTTTCTGTTAAAATTTCCCTAATGCTCTTTGTGGGTGGGAGGCTGCGTGCCTGAAGGAAAAATCATGGCATTTCAGTCAAGCACACATGGGTTCAAATTCTAGTTCCCTATTTACTGGCTGTGTGCTCTTTGGAGATCGACTCCGTGTAACCATAGTTTCTCATCGGTAAAACTAGGATAGGGATGTGTACCTCACAGTGTTGTTGGAGAGGCTAAGTAAATAGTGGATATAGTGTGATGAACAAAAAGCTGGTGCTCAAGAGATATTTTTCTCCTAACCCTTGGATCTATATCACTTGTAGAACTTTCGCGTTAAAGGAGATTCTTGCTCATGCACCCAATTTTTATAGTTTTTCAATGCCTCTGATAACTAAATGCTGGTTACTGTTTTTTCTTAACTACAAGCACCAGATCAAACAATGAAGTGGAATGTTCGAGTGTTTTAACCGTAAATATTTAACATTCTATCCACGACAATTATTCTGCCTCTCTTTGACCACTCCCTCCTCTTTTCAGGAGACACGCCAGGCAGACCCATTTATCTTCACCTTTGCTGCCGGTGGGGTGACTTGCTCTGTGCACAGTCAAGACCGAAAAGAACAATGACCTGTCATTTCTTCCACCCGGCTTAGCAGGCTCATCTGTCTTATGGCCACTGACACCAGCTGCTGTTGGCGAATCGTTGCCGGGCCGAGCGGCAGTGGTTTCAGAAGGCACAGAGGACACCAAGGCCATTTGTTCTTTTATTCTAGTTCTTATACAGAGCCCCGGCCGTTTTTGCGCTGGCAAACTCAGCATCGTTGGGATGAAGCATGTGGTGTTTCCACAGCGCAGCCAGACTCTGCGGTACCCGCACCACCAACTGTCAGCTCTGGCCGGGGCTCCTATCTCAGAAGGGCCAAAGCATTATTTCAGGAAAGGACACTGGAGAGGTCCATGAAGAATGGACAAGGAGAGTCCTATTTTCTCTTGGCCTAAGCAACAGAATCCTCTGTGCTCCTCCTCTGTACTCCCCTAATAGGGACGATCCTGGGATTGTGGCTGGGTGTGGCCAATAGCTACTCTGGAGGCCAGGCTGGGCAAAGTAATTTCTGAAGTGTCAGGAGCTAATGGGAATGGGAGGATAGTACAAATGTATCTAATGGCAATTATTTTTTTTTTAATGTTTATTTATGGTGCGCCTGGGTGGCTCAGTTGGTTAAGGGGCCAACTTCAGCTCAGGTCATGATTTCACGGTCTGTGAGTTCGAGCTCCGCATCAGGCTCTATGCTGACAGCTCAGAGCCTGGAGCCTGGTTCGGATTCTGTGTCTGCCTCTCTCTCTGCCCCTCCCCTGCTCACGCTCTGTCTCTCTGTCTCTCAAAAATAAGTAAACATTAAAAAAAAAATTTTTTTTAACGTTTATTTACTTTAGAGCAAGTGGATAAGCAGGGGAGGGGCAGAGAGAGAGGGAGACAGAGGATCCAAAGCAGGCTCTGTGGCATCAACACGGAGCCCAATGCAGGGCTCGAACTCATGAGCCCCAAGGTCATGATCAGACCTGAATTTGGATGCTTTTTTTATTTTTTTTTTGAGAGACATAGAGACAGAGTGTGAGCAGGAGAAGGGCAGAGAGAGAGGGAGACACAGAATCTGAAGCAGGCTCCAGGCTCTGAGCCATCAGCACAGAGCCCGACGCGGGGCTCGAACTCACAGACCGTGAGATCATGACCTGAGCCGAAGTCGGCCGCTCAACCAACTGAGCCACCCAGGCGCCCCTGAATTTGGATGCTTAACAGACTGAGCCACCCCGGGTCCCCTCTACTGACAATTCTCCATATCCCTTAGTGGTTATGGAGAGAGGATGATTTTTCCCGTAACTCCTTTTTCCAGAAACTTCCAATTTCCTACAAATTGGAAAACATAAAAACCTCTTAATTTGTCCAACCAGTTGTATACGTTTCAGCAAAAAAAAAAAAAAAAAAAGAAAAAAAAAGGATTCTTAAGTTGTCCAAATAATTGTTCTTATTTTGACCAAAAAATTCTTGGGGAGAAATTTTCCACAAGTGGCCTTTATTTCTGTATTTTCTCCCTGTTTCTACCCTTGGGAAGAAGGGTATTTATAGTTTCTCACTATTTTAATAATAGTTTTGTTCAGTTTTTAGTTATAGTTTTGTTTCTTAACTGTTGCATTTGGCCTTCAGAAAATTTGTACTGTGACTGCCATAGGCAAGCAGCCCTGGGCAGTGGAGCGAGCACAGACTTTAATGCCAGAGAGATCATGGTTCAAACCTCGACTTAGCTATTCTTTCTGATAATGTGATCATGGAAAGTCATTTCAGAGATTCTATTTTTCAAAGATTCTATTTCCTCGTCTATAAAACGGGGACACTATTCATGTGACTTACATTGTATATCCTGGTTCCTTTCCTTTGGATATCTATCTCTTTCACCCACTTTTCATAAGATTTAGGAAGAGTTAACCCCATAATGGGTTAGGAAATGACCTAAGCTTGCCTAGACGGTTCATCTTCTTGGTCATGATCATTAGTTCAGGAGTAGATATATGAATCCAGGTCCAGTTAATGAGGGACTACTGAGGGACCTTTCTGCCAAATCCGTGGGGAAAATGCCGTCTCTTCCTCTGGAAGTAGAAATGGGAATGACTAATTCATCTGTGTTTGCTCAGTGCCTCCTGAATTTTACCACTGAAGGTCCCACAACCCAGGAAACCTCTCAATCCTAGACTCACTAAGGTGGTTGATTACCCAAAATGCAAGCTCTGAGATGATTTAAACCTGCAATTGCTAAAAGGAACTTTGTGGGGAAAAATGGTCTCCACAATCAATGCAACACACAGAGGAAGACAGTTGAGAGATGGAAAGAAAGAGAGCATCAAAGATCACATTCGGGTCCCCATATCCAACCTTGCCATAGCTCAGCCATGTTAAGTAACCCTGAATGGCTTACTTCCCAGTTAAATCAACTTTTGCTTGTCAATGTTCATATGGGCACTCTGTCACTTGCAACCAAGACTCCTTTTTAATATAGTAATGGATTATTGTCAGGATTTAACCAGATTTA
This sequence comes from Paguma larvata, assembly GCA_030068075.1. NCBI lineage: Eukaryota > Metazoa > Chordata > Mammalia > Carnivora > Viverridae > Paguma > Paguma larvata. Next base: position 35,254,274 of record CM057842.1, read on the forward strand.
TGCAAAGCACTGAGCCCAGAGAGAGTCCCCAGGATCATCGACATAGCTCCAGTTAATGGCAAAAGGGATCCTGACTTAGGACTCCTACCTACCATGTAACTGTAGTGACCTCCAACTAGGACTCGTCATTTCGTTTAGACAGTGGATGTTGCCAGACACGATGCTTGGAGGACTGAACTTGCTGTGGCTCTCTCTCTCTTTCATCACCATGACAAGGACATGTCTAAGGTCTTCTGTTGGAGGATGAGGCCCATGGAGCAGAGCCAACCAGCCGATAGCCAGCTAACCCCTACAGATTCTAAACCCTATTAGATTATGAGCTAAATAAATTTGCCTTAGAGTGTAGGGATGATTTATATAGGACTCTGTGGTCATAGACTACTGGCAAATGGGCCAACATTTATGGAATGCTTGCTACGTGCTGGGTCCTGCTTTAGGAGCTTTTCGTGTATTATATAATTGTCACAGGAATGTCCTGAGGTCGTAATTCCACCTTCCAGATGGAGGAACTGAGGCACAGTGAAGAAACATGCTTGCATGCTGCAGAGCCAGAGCTCAGGTATTAGGCAGTCAGACTGTAGAGCACTTTTAACCACGGTGCCATCATCTTGGTCTTTACTGGCCTGCTTATCATATGCACACTATAAATCAGTATTTGAGACAGCGGGCCACGATGCACCAGTGAGTCATGAAATCACTTGATTAGGTCATAATCAGCATTTAGAAACACAGAAGAGAAAATATCAGAGTACTGTTTCATGAAACATAGGTTTTATGTGTATTCATACTTGTTTGTACATCCTGAGAAATGCCTTGTAAAAAAGTCATTGCTCACTGCAAATTATAGTCAAAAAGCTTGAAAGCCATTGCAATAAATGTTAGCTGTCCGACTATTGTCTCTAAATGCTATTAATTGGCTAAATATTGTTTAGATCGCGTTTGTTTTTCCCCCCACTCTCCATCCACATGCTACTGGTTCTGACTCCAGTAAATAGCAGTTCCCTGACTTCCAGAGAGATCAGTGGTGTTATCACAGCCCCTTTAGAGCTTCCGTATCTCAGATGTCACCACCTGCACCTGCTTTCTCTCCTCTAAGGAGTCAGGAAATGCTGTCACCCTGTAAGCTCCCAAGATTCCTTTGTGCTGAGTGAGTCTTCCTCAACCGGCCCAGTCAGATCCACAATCGTAAACCAGGCAGGGCAACTCCACCCCCCAAAAGACTGCGTATTGGCTGGGGATATGGACTTTTAAATTGAATTGAAGTTTTTAGGTTGCCATTTTCCCTCAAGAAGCCTCTGGTGGCTTACATGTATTAGTCAGCCTGGGAGCTCTCTGACTAAAATTTATATCAAGTCATCCACACTCCGAGGAGTCATTAAAATCAATGTTGTAATTGATAGGTAGTGAATGGCCATTTTGGACACATAATTTTGCCCATTTTCTCTCTGTTAAATAGTGCCAACCAAGCAGAAAAGAAAGGAAGAGATGTGAAAGGTAAAAAAATTGTATCATAAATAATTCTTCTCCTCAATCTAGGTGTCTGCTATTCCCTGGACCCAAAGGGCTACAGCCAGCACTTTTTGACTTCATGGATACTGAATTCTGTCATGTAGATGGGCATGTTTGACAATTAGAGTTTGAAGTTCCATTTAGACCAGTATAATGAGTATATGATAGAGAATGCAAGATGCTGTCAGGTTATTGTCTGCTCGTGGAAACCAATTAGGGCACTCAATGAAAAGAAACTGACTTTGCTTCCTGAGTGAAGGTGTATTGACGTTTATGCTGGCAGTTACGTAAGGAAGCGCTGGTGTTTTGATGATCAAGGTGGTACCCCACATTGGGAGCACTTCTGTTTTGACTACCTAAAAGGATTATTTCTCCTGCTCTCCTCTGTGTGGTAATGGCATCGTCTTCCATTCAGGTACAAATTTTCTAGAGGCTTCTCAGCTTTCACCAGTAGATGCTAAAAGGACTCAATCTCTAGCTGGGTTTTCCTAAGTGATGAGGTTTTGAGTTCACCCAGAAATACAGTAGATGCTTTGTAGACCAAGATCCCATTCAGGATTCTCTGTCTGCCCTCCAGTACATGGAATCATATCTTATTTAGGGTTAAAAAATTGTGTAAAGTCAAAATCTCCTTGGAAAAAAACAACTCCCGGAGTTACCATAAGGTACAGTGTTATTCTCTCCATCATTAGGGCCAACAGTCAGTTTTTCTTCCAGCCCTGGAACAGATGGCTGGTTCTGTGCTTCACACCAGATGAAGTCGTTGGCTTACGCTGAGAAGCCATGTTGTTGGAGAAATACATCACTTTAGACACCAGCTCAGACCTCGGGACAAGAAGATTCTCACTCGGGAAGGAGCACCAGTGACACAAAACCAGCTGAAGGACAGATTCAGGGTCTCTCACCTTAGCCTGATAGTGGAGTGCATGTCCATTTAGTGAACTGCTCACTGTTCAATTGTTTTCCTTCTCATCTTTCCCTAACGGAGCCAGGAGATGTCACTGGCATGGAGATTTTGGCAGCCTAGCAAAAGGGAATTAGAAGGCTCAAAACCGCGCTAAAGAAGTCACAAGCAATTACAACACCGTCGCCGCCACAGGACAACCTCACCGTACAGTGTTGGTAAGGGTCTTCAGTTAGCATGCTATCACTACACTATCCTCTGCGTTCTACCGCAATGTGGGTAGAACCATCGTCAGCTCTAACGATGCTCTCATCTACTGAATAAACACACTTCTCCCCCAGCCTTTATTCAGTCTGGGCTTCGCTCTGAGGGCCTTCCAGTGGGGTACTGGTAAACCAGCTCTTTGAGGGAAAGAGAAAATGCTTATTTATAGCGTTTGCTGATTCCCGTGGCATAAATGATTTTAAGCCAACAACGTGAAGTCACTGAGCATGAACTTGGCATGACACGAGCATAATTCATTCTCTGGAGATGGTTCCAGCAGCCACTGGCCCCTCTTGCCTTCAATCTTGCACTAAATTGTTCCTCCCTCCACACAGTGTCCTGTGAACCCCTCAGCTCAATACTCAATCAGCTAGAACCTACAGGTAATATCCAGATACTGGACACAATTCCATAGCACATCTATGAAAGCTTTTCAGCCCACGAATGTGTATGATACACTGGCTGAGTCATGCCTGTAGGTAGTTTCCAGAGAATATAATAACTATTTGCTCTTCCAGATATTCTAAAATCTACTTTGCATCAACCAGAACAGCAGACGCCTGGTTACCTGCTGTTGCTAACAGCCCTTCTCTGTGAGGCCATCAGGGTATGTCATAGGACAGCCCTCAGAAACAGCTTCACGCAACACGACTACACATACCTCATGGAGGAGGAGGTTTTGGTGATGGCTGCCAGCATCCGGTGCCGGCATCACTTCTCAGTACCAGGAATGCTTGTACTTGGGAGCAATGTGTTCCGATTTGCTTAACTCATCGGGTCCCCTGGTTTTGTTTTATTACTGGCAGCCAAGAAATATGGTCTAAAGTTTTCACTCTACTCAGAGTAAACGTTCCTTTGATTACCACATCTTTTTCACTTAGCTTCATGTCGCCGTCCCCTTTCATGCACGCATTCTGCAACAAAGACTCAAGGACCTATGTGTCAAATACCGTGCTAAAGGCTTGAGATGCTCTTTAAAAAAAAAAAAAAAAAAAGATTGCTTATCCCTTTGGGAACAGGGAGTCAGGCATTAAAAAAATTGTTGAGCAAATAAACAGAGATTCTAAATGGTGATTAGTGCTCTGAATTTAAAACTGCAACATGCGAACTTAGGGCTTAGCACACTGGGTCACCATCCTTGGTTTTTGGGTTGTGGGGGTTTTGTTTCGTTTTGTTTCCTTTGATCTCAATTTTCAACGACCCCATCAAGGGTTTCATGTATGCTTAAGAGTGAATAGCTTTAAGAGTTAAAAAAAAAAATGACGGAAGGACTAGAGGAGTGGTGATAAGCTTCTCCGCTCAGACTACAACAGCGGTTGCCATGTAAGGACAAAACATGCTCTGGGAAACTCAACATGCATTAAAAGAATTATAATAAAAATAAGTTACCATAACAGCCATGCACCAGACATTGTTTTAATCGTGTGGTGTATTTAAGTAGCTGGTGTGTGCTGCAGACCTGACTCACCCTCTAGGACAGTGACGGTCTGGTAGTTCTCAGCGCTCAGCCCTCGCCAGGAAGTTCCCTTGGTTGGAGAAACTCGCATTGCCTACAGCGAAGCCCCTTTCCAAGGACAGCCTGTTTCCCAAGAGCGGTGGACACGAGAGGAGAGTGTGGTGGCGTCCCACCACAACTGGGAGACACTACTAAAGGGCCGTCTGAGTGCAAGCCGAGGTCTGACAGCAATTGGACGCCGGCGTGATTTCTCCTTGGCCCATTTGCGTTGTGCACACTCCCTGGTCCGGCAGATCCTGAAAGCATTCCCTGATCAACTTCCTGCCTCTCATCTTTCCAGCCTCTGTTTCCCCAGACAACTAAACTGCAATGCATTATTCGCATGTAAGCTTCAAACTCTTACCCCACTTCGAAGCTGACGAAATCGAGGCCCTTGTGGAGCAGGTGTGGAATCAACTGCACTCCAACGACATGGCTCTTGTACCCGCCAGGCATCCAAGACGCACAGTGCAGTGGTGACTTCAGTCTATCTGCTGCCTTAGGCAACCATCTTTTGCTTTTGCTTTTCACTATTTCAGGACAAGAGCTCACTATTTAATAAAACAGTCCATTTCCTTATGGGTCACATCTAATGATTAGGCCTTTTTTTGGTACAGAAAGCCGAAATCTGACCTAACTTTCACCCGTTAGTTTAAGTTTGGCCGTTTTTCATTTGCAGCATGATTGTGCAAATAGGTGAAGGAAATCATCGTGACTCTTTGACTCTTTCCTTCAGTGGAAGCCAGTGACACTCAAAATGAGGTCCCTGGACCAGCAGCAGAAGCATCGGCTGGGAACTTGCTAGAAATGAAAGTTCTTGGGCCCGCCCAGGAGCGACAACAGTCTCAGAATGTCTTGTGGTGGGGTCCAGGGTACTGCGACTGCACGGGCCCTCTGAGTGATGCATGCCATCAGAGTCAGGTTTGAGTAGGCTTCTCAGTCATAGGGTGCCCAAACCCACACATGAGGTACTTGGAATTCTCAAAACGGTTAGGAGGGGCCCCTGGGTGGCTCAGTCGGTTAAGCATCCGACTTCGGCTCAGGTCATGATCTCACGGTTCATAGGTTCGAGCCCCACGTCGGGCTCTGTGCAGACAGCTCAGAGCCTGGAGCCTGGTTCACGTTCTGTCTCTCTCTCTCTCTCTCTGCTCCTCCCCCACGCATGCTCTGTCTCTCGAAAAAAAAATTAAATAAACATTAAAAAAAAAAAAAGTTTAGGAGTCAGCTACCTTACTCTGGAAAATACCATAGCCACATAGCAAAAAAAACTGCCCGTTTTTTTTAGTTTCTTCACACATGCCTTTTGAGGGACTTAGATACTCACAATTTCAAATCAAATGAAGTATGCGCTGTGTTTTCACCTTAAAGCCTTATCTACGAAGTGATCCCGGTAGCTGCCTGTTGATTACTCACTTGGCTACCCAGATGGCAGCTGATTGGACCTATCAACATTTATGGCTCTTTGACCATCTTACCGCGATGTCTCCTGACCCAATCCTAGAAACACCTGGGGCTGGGGCCTTGCTCTCCTACGCTGATCAGCTGTTTGTCCTAGTCCACTGTGTTAGACCACGTTCAACTTTGGACTAGTTTTTATCAAGAAAGTCACTGAATATGTTGAGCCCTTACTGGGTGACCTGGCCCTGTGCTCAGGCTTAACAGGCACTGTCTCGTCGAACACTTCCAACGACAAACGAGGAATCGAAGCTGAACAAGAGATTGTCGTTGTCTAAGGTCACAAGGTTGAGAAGGGGCAGACCTAGGGGCTGAAGCATGTCTTTTTTTTTCTTCAGATCCCGTGCCCTCCACCATGGTGCCACAGTTCTCAGGTTTTAGGTATTTTATTAGTTCTCTATTGCAGAGTAACAAACTACGATAAACTTAGCAGCTGAAAACAATACACAATTATCTTACAGTTTCTGGTGCAGCCTGGGCTGGATCCTCTTCCACACCCCCTTAAACTGTTTGCAGAATTCCTCTCCTGGCCGGCGAAGACCTGGGATACGAGTGGACTTGTTGGCCTTCAGCCACAGGCCACACCTATAGTCGCTGCCCTGTACCTCTCTCGCACACAGGTCTCCCCCTCGCAAAATGGAGACTTACAGGGGTGAGTGGGTGGCTCAGTCCATTGAGCGTCGGACTTCATGCTCCGGTCATGATCTTGAGATTCGTGAGTTGAAGCCCCGCATTGGGCTCTGTGCTGACAGCTGGGAGCCTGGAGCCTGCTTCAGATCCTGTGTTCCCCCTCTCTCTCTGCCCCGCCCCTGCTTGCTTGCGCATGCGCGCACACTCTCTTTCAAAGATAAATAAGCATTTAAAAAAATGGAGACTTCTAAAATGTAACGTAATTATGGGCATGACATCTCATCCTCTTTGCCCTGTTCATTTGGGTAGAAGCGAGTCACAGGTCTTGCCAGCACTTCAGGGGAGGCACACAGGGCAGAAAAATCATTGGGGGCACCTGTCTGTCCCTACACGTATGCATAAAACACATTTATAATGATTGCTTAAAATCCAGATTTCTGAACCTTGACCCCAGAGAGAGTCCGAGTCATAAATTCTGTGTCGAGGCCCAAGAACCCATATCTAATAAATATCCAAGATTGATTGGGGCCCCTGTGGGCAAGCACGCCCGCATTTCGAGAAACGGGAGACTGTAAACTTTCTCCGAATCACACCTGCAACAATCACCCATTTTGTTTACCTTCTAAAAGGTGTTTCAGAGCAGCTGATTACCATTTATTAAAAACCACCCTATTAAATCTTTCTCCTTTGTCTTTCTTGGGAAATAAGCCCTGCTTTCAAGTTTGACCACTGGCAGTTAACAGCTCTCTACCAATTCATTGCTCTGTTGTTATCTCTCCAGGCTTGTTTTGCCTGAGGTGTGTTCTCCAATTATTTGGTAATGTTCTCTTCTCTAGGAAAGAGTTTAAAGAGGACAAGTCTCGGGTGCCTAGGTGGCTCAGTTGGTTGGGTGGCCGACTTCGGCTCGGCTCATGATCTCACCATCTGTGAGTTCGAGCCCCATCTGTTCGAGCCCCATCTGTTCGAGCCCCATCTGTTCGAGCCCCACGGTGATCTCTGTGCTGATGGCTCATCAGAGCCTGGAGCCTGCTTCAGTTTCTGTGTCTCTCTCTCTCTGTTCTTCTCCTACTCATATTCTGTCTCTATGTTTATCAAAAATAAATAAACGTTAAAACAAATCAATTGTATTTTCAAATACTGGTAATGATCGAGTGAAAATAAAAATTTAAAAAATAAATAAAAATAAAGAGGACAAGTCTGAGAGGCTACCCCGGCCTGGAGGCTACCGGGCAGGACTTTCAGAGCTAAAACAAGAAATCCCAGGTAAACTGAGACAGGCGGGCACCCCACCTTTGTTGCTAGCACCGAGTTTAACGAGCAAACAAGTCCTATTGTCCAGGACTGAGGAAATTCCTGGAGCACAAGACTTTCAGTGATCAAACCAGGATCATCTTTGGTCACTAAAATACTTACATTCCGATCCCTGTTGGAAAAAGGATACTTGCCAAGGTGATGAAATTAAAGATCTAGAGACGAGGATCTTGTCCCGGATTGTCCAGGTGGGTCCTAGCAAGTGTCCTTAGAAGAATGAGGCAGAGAGAAACTGACACAGAAGAGGAGGCGGCAGTGTTGCCATGGAGACAGTGATTGGCTTGATGCATCCACAAGTCCAGGAGTACCGGGGGCCACCAGAAGCCGGAAGAAGCAAGGAATGTTTTCTCCCCTAGAGGCTCCCGAAGGAGCCTGCCTCTCCTGAACTCCTGATTTCATCCCAGTCCTATTAATTTTGGACTTCTGACCGCCAGAACTGTGCAGGCATAAATTTCTGTGATTGTAAGCCACCAAAGTTGAGGTCATTTGTTACAGCAGTCATAGGAAATGAATGGAGTCACTATACCAAGGTTCCCTCACTCAAATACCGGCCAGGGTCTTCGCTCTAACTGGCTAATGTAAGCAAAATAAACAACTCATTAAACAAAGAGGTAGGTAAAATGGAAAGATAGGAGGTGATGTTGGAGGAAATGCTGAAGGATCCATCGTGGAACAAAGGCAAGAATTAACGGGCAATCTCTGTGGGAGGTGGCCTGCAGGATGCATAAAAGCAGCTGCTTTGAATCTTTGGTTCCTTCCTGACTCAAATTCTGGAAAAAAAACAGCCTCTTTGATTAGTCCCCTTGGGGTAAAGGAGAGTGAGACACTTGGATCGACAGTTGCCCCCATGACTGTACCCAACGGCAGAAAAGGAGTTCACTGAAGCCCCAAACCAGAGGTTATAACTGGAGATGAGGCAGGAAAACCCAGCAGATATTCGTTATGCTTGCTTCTCAAGTGCGGCTCCCACAACCGGCAGCATCAGTACTGCCTCAGAACTTGTTAAAAAGGTAGACTTGGGGTCTCCTCCCGGACCTACAAAATCAGAATCTCGAAGCTCGGGGCCCAGAAATCTGTGTTAACAATAGCCCTCCTGGTGACTCTGATGGAGGTTAAATTTTGAGAGCTCTTGATTCACCTAAATACCGGATTGGACAAAATCTTCTCTTCTGCCAGCCTAGCTTAAGGTCAGCCTTCTGTACCTGGATGACCTCAGGAGTGTTCTAGTTGGTCGTTCTGCTCACTCTTCACCCCCACAATCTCACTTCCCATTCCGGGTTCGGAATAAGCCACATAGAATATGTATATGACCATGTTATTCCTCGGATTGAAATCGTCTTAGGTGGGAGGTTTTGTTGTCAGAGGGCTCTGTCTCTATTTTCATCTCTCTGTCTTCCTGTTTGCAGTGGCCTCCATGTAGCAAGCCTTGTTCTCCTAGCCCAGGCCCTGCTCGTGTCGTATCTCATGTGGTTCTTTTCCCTCACAAGCAGGTGGTGGGTATCACACGTGGATCTCCAACCCCTGTCAGGTCCTGGCTCCAAGACCGAGTCCACTTCCTTCCACCTCCTGGTCTGGACCTTCATCTAAGCTGAAGACTGACACCAGCCATCCTGTCCCCACGAAGCCTTCCAGACCAGACAGACCAGCTGAAGCTCCCCTCATCGTTTTGTTATTGACCACATCATTCTGAAAATAACCATTGAGGTCTCATTTCCTGAGACTGGAGGCTGAGGCTTACTCCTTTGTTCCCTGGCTCTCTTGCATAAACGAACCAATCTACGGATTGCTCAACAGAGCAAAACAGCATGAGATAAATATGACTCTTACTCTTCTGCGAATAGGCACTATGAAGGACATATTCAGCAACCAGAAGACAGCTCGAATCTTACAAAACGTCGACTCCCCGTTTTCTTATCATCTTAGGCTCTTACTCCAGTGTCAGATTTAGAATATACAATTATTCTTCAGTTTTGCAACATGTTACAAAGAGTTGGTATTAGCCTTTTCATTGTCTGATAAGATTTCTAGGCTTAGAGGGACCAGGATATGGGCAGTTCATTAAATATTGCCAATGAAATAAAGTCCAAAGAAAAGTTTAGTTTTGTAAAAACAGCACATCAGTAGCTGAGAGCAGTGCCTAGGCTCTTCGGGAATTTTTGAGTAGGACCGAACTCCACGATTTCCTTAAATTTCATGAAAAATAGCAGAGAACACACTCTATTTTCTAGCCAGACTTGCCATAAATAGCAGAATTTATAGGATTCTTCAAGTGTACTGGAAATGTTTCCAAAAACACATGTGCTTAAATCTCTCTAGGACTCACACATGGGAGCAAAGTTAGGGCCAAATCTGAAAATGTCAGACACGAGCTTTTCATGCCAAAGGATTCTAAGCACGGAACAGTTTCGCTCAGTTATTGTTCCTTTAACCTGAGCCCCTCATGACTTTTCTACCATCACAGCAAACATTATTAGTCAACAACAGAATTAAATATGAAGGTTGTTTTGATATTTATTTATTTATTGACACATTGTACTTTTTACTTAAGAATTAGACACTTAACGGAAGAAAAGGTGCTTGACTGAAAGTTTAGAGAATAGAGAAAAAGTTTAAAGAAACCACAAGGAAACAATCTCGCAAATTCAGAATGTGGGACCTTCAATAAAACAGCTTGCTGGGTCTTTTCAAAAAGTTCAATGTTTTTAAAAAAAATTGGTGGGAAAAACTGGCCTAGACTAAAAAAGACATAACAACTAAGTGCAAAGTGTGACACTTGATTCGTGTCTGAAAAATACAGCCATATAAAACATTCAGGAGATAATTCAGGAAATTTTAATGTAAGTGGAGTATAAGATAACTCTAGGTAATTACTGATAAGTATCTTGGGTTTGATAATGGTATTGTGTTTGTGTAGGGGGATGTCCTTCTTAGGAGATGCAAGCTGGAATATTTGTGGGTAAAACCTAGACTGCCTATAGCATAGGCTTGAAAGAATTCAGCTGGAGACAGGAGAGACGAAGGAAGGGAGGGAAATGAAGACAACGATGTTCAAAGTGTTAAATCTATCCTGGAGCCTCCTTGGAGCCATGGGAAAGAAAGAAAGAAGGAAAGAGAGAAGAAAGAGAGAGAAAGAGAGAAAAGAAAGAAAGACAGAAAGAAAGAAAGAAAGAAAGAAAGAAAGAAAGAAAGAAAGAAAGAAAGAAAAGAAAGAAAAGGAGACAGAGAAAGAGAAGGAGAGAGAGAGAAAGAAAGAGAGAGAGAAGGAGGGAGGGGAGGGAGAAAGGAAGGGAGGAAGGAAGGGAGGAAAAAGAGAAAAAGAAGGAAAGCAAGCAAGCAGGAAAGATAGAAAGTGAAGGAAGGGGAGGGAGGAGGAATAAAGGAAAAAGAAAAGAAAGAAGGAAAGATAGGAAGGAAGTGGAGAAAAGAAAGAAGAAGGAAAAATTGCTAAATCTATGTTATGTGATGAGTGAATGGGTAGTCACTGATTTTCAATTTTTGTGTATGCTTGAAAATTAATAATGATTTTTTTGTGTGTATAAGGTTTATTTATTTTGAGAAAGAGAAAGAGAGAGGGAGAGAGAGAGAATCCGAAGAAGGCTCCTCACTGTCCGTGCAGAGCCCGATGCTGGGCTTGAACTCATCATCCATGAGATCATGGCTTGAACCGAAATCAAGAGTCATTCACTTAATCTACTGAGCCACCCAGATGCCCCTAATAACGAATCTGAGGAATGAAGAGCAGGCATGCTGAACTTAAGCCTGCCTCCGCACCCTGCCGCTTACCAACTGGACAAGTCACTACACGTCTCTGCACCTTGCTTTTCTCATCTGTGAAGAGAGGTTAATAATAGTTCATGGGGCCCCTGGGTGGCTCGGCTGGTTAAGCAGCCCCCTCTAGATCTCAGCTCAGGTCATGATCTCATGGTTCGTAGGCTCAAACCCCACATCGGGCTCTGCCCTGGTAGCACGAAGCCTGCTTGGGATTTTCTCTCTCCCTCTCTTTCCCTCTCTCTCTGTCCCTCTCTGCCCCTCTCCCACTCTCACTCTCTCTCTTTCTCTCAGAATAAATAAATAAGCTTCAAAAAAATAGTTCTAATCTATGGCATCATTATACAAAGAAAATGAGCTGACACACGGAAAGAATATGTGTATTTCGCACATGTACTTTAGTCTTACCTACTACGGCCATTGTAATAATTACCAAGGCAATTATTACTTATTACCAGATAATTAATACTTATCGGTATTATCTACTATTATTATCAGTTTTAAGGGGCAATTTAGGCTTTTCAAAGCACTTTTATTATACCTTCTTTGAAATGTACACGAAGCTTGTGATATAAGCAAAAAGGTGAAAATATTTACCACATCATTTACGATCTCATATTACAAAAACTCATCCACATGTTATTATATTAGTATTATTTAACATAAACATGAACCAGAATGAAATGAAAACTATTACAGTATTACTTTTACAAAATAAATAACCCCACCTTAAATGAAAGCTATAGGAAATGCTCTGAAAATAGAATATATATTTTAATCAGAAATATTTTAAGCATCTAAATATTTTAGTGCTGGTCCTTGCAAACCAGTCACTTAAGAGAGATGACAATTTGGGGCACCTGGGTGGCTAAGTTGGTTCAGCATCCGACTCTCGGTTCCCGCTCAGGTCATGATCTCACGGCTTTGTGGGTTTGAGCCTCTCTGTGCTGGCAGCCCAGAGCCTGCTTGGGATTCTCTCTCTCTCCCTCTCCCTGCTCTTCCGAACCCATGCTGTCTCTGTCTCTGTCAAAAAAAAATAAATAAACTTAAAAAAAAGAGAGAGAGAGACAACAATTCCTCTCTCTTTAAAAAAAGAATGAGTTAGATGGTGACTAGGGCTTATCATGGGATAAATAACTCTGTTGTATTCCGTTTACAACAGGAGTTGAATATCAGATGCAGGAAATGCTTGTAAATCAGGATGATGTTGTTACAATAGCATGTCTATTGATTTTCAGCATCTTTCCAAATGATGCATTAAAAGTCCAGGGAAAGAATTAGGGCACATTTGAGAGTCAAGTCTTGGCTTTGGTCTTTTTAAGGCCACTGGTGATAGTAATAGCACCAGTACCAATAATATTAGCACCTGTGGATTTATACTTAATAAAGCCAGGCATTATCTATGTTACGTTTCTCAGGTTACTTGGGCAAGTATTTCTGGGCTTAATTTTTCTTTTCTGCTAAAACTGAACTATTAGTGACCTCCTGTACCTTCCCCCTCCTAGGTGAGGGCCAAACGAGGTAATATAAAGATGTGCTTTTAACATTGTCAAGTGATATACGAATGCACTGTCATTAGTTTCCCTTGAAAATATGAACCGGGGGGGAAGCAGAGAGAAGGAGGTTTCCATTCTTCCTTCTAAGTCTTTGCCGGGGGACTCTGTGAGCTCAGAAGTGCTAGAAAAACTGTATTTGCAAGACAAAATGCATTTCTCTGGTGAAATTGGAAGGGACAGGTGTCTTATTACGGTTGAACCTCCCAGCTTTTGAATTTTCTTCACCTTTATTCTTTTTGTTGCGTGCCCATAATTTGCAATTTTATAGAAACCCAGGTGTTTCTCCCAAGAGAGTGTCAAGGAAAAAGAATATATCCCTCCCCCCCCCCACCCCGCCCCGGACTGGGCTCAAAGTGGAAATCGGTCAACAATAAAAATACTATCTCTGTATTTCGCATAAGGCTTTATTGAGTTTTTTTCATCGTCAAAATTTACTGGCTTGTTCTATGATGCCAAACTACCGAATTAATCTCTTGGGAAAACACATATTTTAGAGATTAACATGTTTCTGCTCTTCTGTTCTGGGAACGTTTCAAATGCCATTGATATTCTGCTCATGCCTGGACACCAAAGAGTGAATGTAATTAAAATGCAGTGAGGCAGTGCGTGTCAAATAAAAAAATATTCCTCACCCACGTGTCTCCTAGTACATCTGTGCCGTGCGTCTCCCCAGAATGGAGAATCAGTGAGAATTTCCCTTATTATACAGTGATCCTGAGTTAATAAAGCAAGAAAGACTTTCAAGTAATAGTCGATTCATTCTAAAATTTAAGGTATCAGTGAAGCCATGGGGTGGTGTTTTTTCCCTGTTTATGATATGATAATAATCTTGGATCTAGACTTGAGTTGGATTTCCAAGGAGGTCTATGGAGAATTTATTTCTCTCCCAGATGTCACAGGGAACAGTCTGCGAATAACTGACTGGTTCTTTCTCGAAAGAAGGTGACGTTACAAATACATAAGACACCTCATGGCAACAACCTGGAATTTTTTTTTTTTTTTAGATTTAAATGTCATCAGTCAGCAGGAGTAGTTTCTTCTTGGAATGCAATGAGATCCTTCTATTGTATTATCCTGGGATCCCATAGGAATCTTTGCAGGTGCTGGAAATAATATTTCAAAGTCAAGATATTGAGTTAACCCCAACTACAAACTGTTATTCCCTTTGGAGATACGAACTGGGAGGCCAGTGGGAGAAATAGGGTCTAAATCCTCAGGCCTGCTGGGATTTGTGTCCTCTGACCTTGTTAACCCAAGAAAACCGCCTTAACAGTGTTTAATGGCCTTGTTAACTCTCCGCTGTTTACCACCGATCAGGAAGAATTAGAAGCTCTCTTATATTGTCTTTGGGAAACCAATTATGTTGGTATTAAGACTCTAACTATGAATTAAAATGCCAAATGTGTATATCCTAGGGGGTTTACCCAAAGGAGATTATCAGAGGAGAGTACACAAAGGATTGTGTCGGAGAGGTTCACCAAATTTTTCATAATATTACGAAAAAAATAGCACAATGTCTCTCAATATGAGGGGATGGGTTAAATACATTTTGGTTAACCGGACTTTGCAGATAGTTAAAAAAATTTTTTTTAATGTTATATTTTTTGAGAGAGAGAGAGAGAGAGAGAGAGAGAGAGTGGTATGGGCAGAGAGAGGCAGAGACACAGAATCTGAAATGGGTTCCAGGCTCTCAGCAGTCAGCACAGAGCTGTAGGCAGGGCTTGAACCCATGAACGGTGAGATCATGGCCTGAGGGGAAGTGAGACGCTAACTATCTGAGCCATCTGGGCGCCCCTGGACTTCGTGGATATTTAAAGACAATGAAATGGGTTCATTTGTATTTTAATGATTAAAGTCTCAACATTAATATTCATAAGTTAACGTAGTTGAGTGAAAAGCATGTTATAGAACTGTAGAATCCCTTATCAGTAAAGACTGTGTTTGTATGTAACTACTCGACTGGAAGGCTAATCACCAAAATTTTATCAACGTTCTTCTCTGAATTCCCGAGATGTGATCTTCTTGTTTTCTTCTTTACGTCCTCCATATTTATTAGGCCTTTCATAAACATCAGGTGTCATTTTTATCACTGAAATTCATTTTTATTTAGAAAAATTATTCTCTCTGCCAAACCCCCATTATTTGTTAATCATTTGCTAACATAAGAGCACGAGTTCCTCCGCTCGGTAAAGGATTTATGGATTTGGGGAGGACAGAAGATGGTGAAACCCAACAGGGTTGTGCTGTCAAAAAACGTCCTGGGTCTTGGGAGCCATGAGACTCAAGAGGAAGCCACCACTTCGATCGTTACCACGTCAGACGTGTCTGTTTTCTCATCTACAAAGTGATGGCCCTCATCATGGCCCTAGTCACGTCAGGAGATGTTAACGATGCCCGAAAGTGTTACTGCCTTTATATTTTCAGATCATTCCCCTTTCAGTCTGCCCTGGGACACTCCCCGGTACACAGTAATATCCCCCTTTGACCCATGAATTGACCCATGAAGAAATAGTATCTCTGCTTCTTCATCAGTTACCTATGGATAAATACCATGCCTATCCCGAAAGCGTTCTTGGGACAAGTAAATAAATTAATACGAGAAATTGCTCAAAACAGGGCTTGGCATGTAATGAGCACACAATCACAGTAGCTTTTTTTTTTCTATTATCAGCAATACCATCATTTTTAAGCAGCTTAAATAGTTCCACAGAGCTCAGATGACTGTCTCTCTTCAAGGCATCTGTTGAAACTCTCTTTGAAATTGCAAAACTGGACCCCCTTCCTAACTGTGTAGCTGAGACCCCTGTGGCAGCGCTGCTGCAGAGGAGAAATAATTTATTTAAAGGTCATTTGATAATTAGGATAGTAAAATTCCTTGAGAGTTGTAAAACAAAAATGCATCCTTTATATTGAATCTCTACCAACCTACACAGAAAACTAATCTGGCAAAAAAGAATTTTTGCCACTTGGTCTGCTTGAAATGAAAAGAAAACAAAGCCTTATGTTGGGTGCATCAGGCTAAGCATTTAGCTGCCTTGCTCACACTTCTTCTTGCTTACTAAGGAAAAAGACACGAAATCCTATTGTTAATTACATTATCTGTACAATGGTATTCCGTGCTCCACTCAGTCTCCTGCTTGGGAGGACTATTATTGACATGAGAACATTTGCGCTGCGTATTTGCAGTTAAACATTGGTAGGCTGCAGGGGAGTGTATAATTACAGTAAAAATAATAAGAGGAATAAATAATAATAGTATTTGTTGAGCATTGCCGCTGTGACAGGCACTGGGCTGAGCACGGTGTGTGTATTTTCTTATTCAATCCCCCAAACAACACTAGGAACTGCTGTATTATTCTCGTTCTACAGCTGTGCAAAGTGAAGTATAAACAACTCATTTGGGATCCAGCTGGGATTAGAATCCAGGTACGTTCAAATCCAGAGGTCAGACTTTTATCCACTATGGGACATGAGTGTGTGTGTGTGTAGACAAAGGGAGGAAGAATGAGGGGGTAAAAACTGAGGGGGAGAAGAGAGAAGGAGGAGAGGAGGAGACACAGGAAGAGGACCATGTATATTCTTAAGGACCTGTCAATCTTTCTGAAGGTGACAGGTTTCTTAGTGGCCTGAGCTGCTCTGTCATTTGCCACTATAAGAATTGGAGTAAGAAGTGAAAACACATTTCGTTGAGGTCCTTCAAAGTCAATTTCTGGTCATTGCTGAGGCCAAATTTACACATAACAAGTCCTTGAGGTCAACCCCTTGGGTTTCAGAAAAAGATATTCTAGAGTGAAATTGGAGTGACGTCTCCCATGGGCTATGCTGGCAGGAAAGTCCTCCCCTGGGGTTGACCAGTGGAGATCCGCCAGCCCCCCCCAGCCAGGCAGTGGGTAGACTTCAGCCACCTGTCATCACGGCAGCTGGAGGGCCAGGGAAGGGGACAGCTCCAGAGGGTGAGACGAGCCTTTAAGTGGAAACATTTGTATTTACCTGCTGTTATCTGGACCCCAGGACCCACTGTGCAGAATTCTCTGCTCTATCTGGCATCCTGCTCTCTGTGAATATCTTTACACCAAGCTCCAGGTAGCAACAGTTTTCAGGTACTGTCTCCAGGACATGTGACAAATGTTGCTCAAGTCCCAGGTTCCATCCAATGGATTTACCCAAATTTAGGCTGAATCCCAAAATATTTTGAGGAGGAGTAAAGGCCTACAATGACCTCTGATCTCCACGATAACCATTAGCCACACAGTGGTTCCAGTTAGCACCTCATAACAGTGTAAGGGAATTAGGAGCAATGTAAGTTGCCCATGTATTTCCCCATTCTGGATGTGCTGGCTTTTACCACTCAGGACAGCGTATCAGGATACAGGACAGTTAGATTATAGTATACAAATCTATACTGTACAGATTATATATTCAGGGACAACCCTCAAACTCTTCTAATTTAAAATTACATGTATTTACCAATTTTGCTGTTAAAAGTGTTAAGTAGCATTCACATCTTACAAGCACTTAACTTCTGCAAACTTTCTAAACATCGGTATAGCAAAACGGTGGTAAAATTAACTTGTAATAAGTGCCCTGTTAGAAATCTTATTGTGCACAGATTATTTGTAAATAATACTCCAGCTCTATACCGCGTGTGTGTACTATACTTCATGGGCAATTTAAGATGCTTCTAAGGCTGGTTTTGTCTCTAACCGCTCTTTGCTTTAGACCACATCTCTCCAACACCACCATCCTGAGCTACGATTCCGCGGTGTTTATAACAAACTACTTTCAATACTTGTCAACAGTAACCTCGGAATTTCCAACGTACTATGGGCTAGTGTTTAAATAGTATTCACAACTAGTTCAAGGTAGAAGCTGTTTTCCTTTGGTGTAAGTTTGCAAGGCTCCTGTCATCAACTGCTACATTGCATGTCCATCCCCACTGCATGACTCTAAAAATATACTTCCTTTTCCACTGAGCTTTTCGAGAAAATGGATTCCACTGAACACTTTTATTTTTGCGCGTCGCTAGCGATGGAAAATTGAGTACAATAATAGTTTCACGGGCATCAGAGAGGCTTGGGTTTGTTTTTCCTACACAGACCATAGAACCATCTTTGTAAAACATAAATCTGGTTTTGTCACTCTTCCAGGCTTACCATCCTTCATGGGCTCCCCATTACCCACAGGATGGAGTCTAAACGTTGCGCAAGTAGGACTCGCACAATCTGTATGCTTCCTCTCTCGACATTTCTCTCTCTTATACACTCTGTGCTCTGGTTAACAAACTCTTAGTGCTTCTCAGGAATACCGGGTCGTTTCCTCAACGGCACCCACTGGGATCCACAGCATCCATCAGGGATGACGCCATCACCCGGCCCTCTTGCCCGGTTTACACGTCTTGAAACCTGTGTCCAAATATCACTTCCTCGATAATGCCTTCCTTGACTTCCTGGGCCACACTTAGTGACGGCTTCTCTTATATACCCTCAGTATATTTTTATACCTCGATAGAGAGAGTTGTCACACATCATCACCCTCTATTAGACTATGAATGCATCGAAACTGAAGGTAGTGCTTTATTTACCTTGGTAATCCCAGGCCCTGGCGTGGTGCTGGCAACACAGTGGTCCTGGATATCCGGAATGAATGTGTAAATGAATGTCATGCACAGACACAATTTTAGAAATCAGCCAGTACAGGTGATATTGACCAAGGGTCCCCAGATAAATTGCAAGGGCTCAATGAATTTCCCCTTAAATGAGTGCTACCTTGTGACTGACTCTGTGCGTCGATACTTGTACACACACTTATCCAAGTACCTGGTCCATGGCATCCATCATATTCCCAAAGTAATTCTGTTATTATAATAATAGAGCTAAATTACTGGTAGAATTCAATCTCTCTGGAAAACTGAGGGCCATCTTCTCTCTGCTATGTGATAAACACAAGCAAAAAACAAAGCCAATAGAAATTGCAGCTTTGCAGAAAACTAAGTGTGGGCGTGAGTGTACCTAAAGAATCAAGTCAGCAGGACTATCTTTTCCTGTCTTAAGAGTGGGGGATGCTCAAAATTTCAGAGTTCAGGAGGGTTTGGACTCAAGTAGCTTGCAATGCAAGTTTAGAGTTTAGTCTCTTCAGTCTTGTCCATTGAGGGATTCTTGAATGTCAGGGGGGTGTAGGTGATGACATGTGAGGTGGATTCTTCTTCCTTCCTGTTGAGTCATGCCCCCACACAATCTGAATGTGGTTCAGAGTGTCAGGGGGAGTCACATTCGTTTGTGGATTCTTTGTTATTTGGAATCTGTAGCTAAATTACAGTGCTGCTCAATATGGTTCCTTCCTTCCTTCCTTCCTTCCTTCCTTCCTTCCTCTTCCTTCCTTCCTTCCTTCCTTCCTCTTTTTTCTTTCTCTCTGGCTTCATAAATTTCCCTTACATTTTTCAACTGGGTGAATTATTTGCCATTTGCTTTTATGATCTGGTGTTTGTGCAGTGTCATTGGCAAAAGTTAATACGTGCTTCTTGCCACCCCAGGGATTCCTGCAGCTCCATAATGGTGGAATTAATCTATAAATGTGGTCTCTAAAAGCACCTCTGGGCCTGATTTTTTGAATGAAAGGCAGAGTGGAATGAGAAGGATCTGTTGGCATCATCATCATTATCTAAATGGATGCAAATGCAGCAGATTGAAAATGCTCATCCTTACCAGAAATGATAAGAATCAAAGGCCTGCTATTTGCATATTTAATTGTAATGGAGCATTGAGACCAAATTACTGAGTGGGGCTTATGAGCACTTCATAGAAGGTAATGGCCCCCACATTTATTTTTGCCATTCTGATGGGTATTAGAAGACGACCGGGCTTTCTGAAGGCTGTGCACTTCCAACTTGGGAGGTATTTCGGCACATTAGGAAAACACAGCATGAGTTCAAGTGAGTGAGTTACATTAGCGTCCTTTCTGGTCAGTTCAGGTCAAATGGCGGCCTGTGTACCGCATCGTAGCTGACTTGGGCGGAACACAGACTATGTTTTGGGAACAGTGCTAAGCCCCTTACATACATGATCTCATTTGACTCTCACGTCCCTATGAGGTGGATTCTGTTATTCCCATCGTACAGATGTGAGACAGAGAGGGATAATAACTGAGCTAAATTCAAAGAGTATATGGTAAGTCAAGACAGAAGGCGTATTTGTCTGACTCCAAAGCCAGTTGTTGGTCTGTGAGTAATTTAGTCTTGTGTCCCTGCACCATTCCCTTATTGTCAACTTATTGATTCATATAACAGATATTAATGGAGCACCCACTGTGGGCTGGTTGCTAAACACAAAGAACAAAATGAAA
Organism: Paguma larvata; assembly: GCA_030068075.1. Lineage (NCBI taxonomy): Eukaryota > Metazoa > Chordata > Mammalia > Carnivora > Viverridae > Paguma > Paguma larvata. The sequence goes on from CM057842.1 coordinate 35,274,504, forward strand.
GTCAACCCTTGTCCCTGCCTTCAGGAACTTGCTATCTCTAGTAAACATGCTAGAAAGAACTGGAAATGAAATTCCACTCGTGCTTTTTGTGCAAACATCAGTAGCATCAATCTGGCCACCTTCCTTTTCACCATCATCATCATCGTCATCATCATCACCAGACTGACTATTTATGAGCCTCATTATATACCAGGTGCTAAATTGGGCACCATGTACCTCTAACAACCCTTCGAGTGTGATCATCCCCACAATAAGGCTAAACAATACCTTTTGTTTTTCCTTCTTGTTTTGGTAGGAGGATGGTGTGTGTGGCTGGGGGATGGAGCAATAAAGAGGGGAGAAGTATGCCTGGAGATGAATGGATTATACAGAATTCAGGAAATCCAAGTCTATAGACTCTGGGAGCTGCCCTCCTGCAATCTCCCTTTATGTGCTGCTGACAGCTCAGCCCTGGAGGATGAAGGCAGAGAAAAGAGGGGCATTAAAATTTTTTTTTAAAATGCTTATTCATTTTTGACAGACAGAGCATGAGCAGTGGAGGGGCAGAGAGAGAGGGAGACACAGAATCCGAACCAGGCTCCAGGCTTTGAGCGGCCAGCACAGAGCCCGATGCAGGGTTCGAACTCAGAATGGTGATATCATGACCTGAGCCAAAGTCGGATGCTTGACTGACTGACCCACCCCAAAAAGATGGGCATTTTTAAGGAGAAGGAGAGCCTCTGTCTACGTTTAGTTGAGCCTGTTCATTTTATATAGTAAAGGGCATGAATCCTGCCTCTCACGGCTTCCCCCTATACTGATGCTGGCTTCAGAAGGGTGGGATTCATGGGGAGCATTAGAAAGTTTCGCATGATAAGAACAAGATCATTCATTAAGTGCCCATTTTCCAAATCCTTTGCACTCATTACCGCATGTTACCTTTTTGCCTGTTATGCCCTTTTTACAGACAACGAGGTTGCAGTGAGGGATACAGAACCTTCCACAAGGTTGTACAGGTAATATGAGATTGACCTGGGATTCAGATCCAAGATTAGATTTGAAAAGTACAGCTCACTTCTCTTTTCACCGGTCGGAGACCAGCATGAAGGCCTTCTGGGTAAACATGGCTGCTGCTCAACGTCTTTATCTACGTCACTGACCCATGAGTTTTCTCCCGCCTTAATCCTCAGAATCTCCTTTCTGTTAGCCCCTTTCCCGTTGCCAGTCTGCTTTGGGCTTGCAGGACAGGATGTCTGCCCTGCCGTCTCTCCCTTCTAGGGAATACTCTTTACACATGAATTCAAAATCAAACTATGACCAGATTATCTCAATTATAGACTGGAGAAGGGCAATACACCTAAGAATAGCCAACTTATAGGCTGGTTAGCAATCTGTGAGGTGACCTCCAGTGAAAGCATTGTAGGTTACCTCCAGACAGGTAAGGTGGTTACTCATAGCTCTACTTTCTTTCTTTTTCTCTCCACCTGACCCCCATCCTTGGGGTTCAAGTACCCAGATGAAGGAAGAGACAGTTGGTTGTGACTTTAGGAGCTGAAGTTGCAAAGATGTCCGGAGAAAGGGCATAAAAAGCCTGAAGTTGTGAGAGAAGCAAAGACAGGAGTTAGTAGAAGGAGTTAGTAGAAGCTATGGAGTGGTGGAAACTGAAGGGAGCTCACCTAAGCGCAGGGCATCCATGAGCTTTCATTGCTCACAGCACACCTGACTGCAGTAAATCATAAACTAGTTCCCTGCGAGGCCTACGAGATCCTCTTCCATCTTTGGAAGTCCTACCTCCTTTGGTGCTTACTTTCATTTTCATTCCAACCCAGTTATTTGGAGGAACGTATTGAGTCTCTGGGGCTTGCATTCAAGATGAGAACAGACATGAAACTTTAAGAAGAAACCCAGCGCAAAAGGAGGGTGACTTCCAGTTTGAAAAATATTTTTTTTTTTCCATTCAGCTTCTATAAAAATGCTAAGTGAACATTAAGTCCAATAGAACAAGAAAATTGGCAGGGAACTTAACTTCAAGCCACTCAAACTTTACCTAACCCATGATTCCCATATAATAACCCCTGACTGGAAGCCTTATTTGTGTTTAATACTCCCAACAATGGGGATCTCACTATCGTGCTCTAATTGTCAGGTTTGAATACCTAAAATTTTTGCCAACCAAGTAACTAAGATAAAAACATAATATGAAAGAGAGTAACCTATTCCCAGGACTTATATTCCAATGATAAACATTTATTCATTGTGTTTACCATGGGAGTGAACAGGACAGGTGAGATGCCTGTCTCTATGGAGTTGACATTCTCTCTTTAAATGTTTATTATAGAAAATTTCAAACATATGGAACAATGGAGGGAGTAGTGTAATGAATCTATGTCCCATTACCCAGTTCAACAACTAAGAATATATAGGCCTTTTAATTTCGTATTTGTTCCTTTCCCCCAAATCTCCCTAGCCCTCTGCTGGATTATTGTAAAATGGATCTCAGATGTCATATCATTTCAGAGATGTCTCTCTTTTTTATCTCACATAACCACGATGACACTTTTCACCCTTAAAAACATTTAATCATGACTTCTTAATATCATCTTTTTTTTGGTCAGTTCTTTTCTCCAAATTTGTGTTCGTATTATACCTGTCTTTTTACAGTTGCTTTGTGTGGAGTTTCACATTCTAATGGGATATGTTTTGGGAGCATACATACAGCTGAGTCTTGATATTTTAATACTAACCACATACCTCGGTAAGTTCACATGGCAGAGTTTAGATTCTTTAAAATGTAGAGCTTTAAATATAATCACTAGTTATTTTTATTTTTTATTTTTATGTTCTCTTTTTCTTTCGTGTAGAAGTTTCTCTTCTAGAGACTATTATAAACATGTGATTGGACACACTCCTGTTTTCATCGAAATGGTTTCCTTAGTTTTTCACATGGTTTGCTTAGTTAACAAAGCACAGGTCATGTTCAAGACGCGGTAGTTCTGCTCTTTGGAAATTTTATTATTGTGAAGGCCTGTCATCAGAAAATATTTATTGGAAGTCTACCAAAAAAAAATAGAATGGTAGAGCTGTTGGTTCAGCAATCCTATTTCTAGGACCTAATAGAAAAGAAAACATAAGAGCTGAAATAACTAATATATATTAAATGTATATATTATATAATGATATAAGTTGCTAAAAATTTTTACAAGGAACCATGAGATATTGCTAGATATAATATAATATTATCATAACATATGAAAAATGTAAAATTTATATATAAGACATATACAGTGATGATTATATGTTATGCATAACAATGTCCATCTTATTGGTAACTATAAGATGGAAAATTTTAATGTCTATTGATTGGGATTGGTTAAGGAAATTAAGGTCTACCTACACAATGAAATACTACAAAGCAATTTAAAATTATTATATGGATATATGTATATTAATATGGAAACACAAACAGCAAATATTTTTAGATGAAAAGTAAGCTATGCAACAATATATAGTATTGTTATATAAGATATCCAAGATATATTAATTTTTAAAAGATGCAAAATACCTAAAATTATATGTATTTTTATAATTTGTGTGTATATATACTTTATACATATAATATGTATATATACATAAATATAATTTTTATATGTGTACACGAGAGAGTAATGTGGAAGCATCATGTGGTCCCATTTGTGATTACTCCATTTGTGTCCCAACACTCAAAATACAAGTATGCACATTTAGAATAGAATTAATAGAATTAATAAAATATTCTGGATAGATGTATGCCAAAATGTCAAAAGCAATGCTCTCTGAGTAGTAGGATTACCTGAATATATATTTGTTAAGCTTTTCCATGTTTTCTGAATTTTTAAATAATATACATTATTTTTATACTACAGAAAACATTTTTAAAGTGCATTAGATCTAGAAAATACGTTTAAATTATCAGATTCAATTTCTTCATTTCATAGAAAACATATGTGACTGGCTTAAGAGTACACAGATAGTTAATTTCAAGTCAGAACCCAAACTCACTTTTAATAACCATGTTACTTGTTCCCTCTCCCCATGGGGCAAATTTTCTAGTGGGAGATTTCTCAATCACTCACAGGCCTATCCTGTCAGGCCTATCCCACAAAGACTCCAAAGTTGGACCCAACACACCGGAATCACAGCTTTGCCCGAGCTAAGACCACCACCATGTAGAATTAAAGTTAAGCACAAATACAAGGTAATTTAAACTTGCTTGCGCAGTAGTGTTGTAGGACGTGAAACACAGGAACAAATTATTGCCATGAGCCAAGTGGTCTGGGAAGTCTTCATGGAAAGCCAAGAAAAAAAGAGCACATACACAGACATGAAGGACAGGTACATAAAGGACAGGGCTTCGGTTGGGGTCCGGGAACACTTCATGGAAATAATATGGCCTTGAGACAATCACTTCAGGATAGATCTATTTCTTCGTGATTTTCTAGCATTGCTGTTCTAATGTTGCAATAGTTTTTGATAATATCTACAGTGAACACGTATAAGAGATTAAAAATGACAATTTAAGATACTGGTAATTCTCTGTCAAATAAAAGAAACCCCCTTTACTGGAAAAACAATATTTCGATGAACCCTTAGTGTATTATTGGGCCTATCAGGTTTATTTCTGTTGAAATTCATCAGATTTTCTCGAAGCATTTCCTGGGAAATATGCAACTGACTATACATACACTGATGAAAACGTCTTTCCCACATTGGCTGATATGAGTCAGTTTTTTCTTTTGCTTCATTGCTTCAGATAATTACTGGGGTTTGTGAAGGGTGCCTCTCTTACTTAGACATTTCCAGGGAAGAATTTTAAGCTGGGTATGACAGAATTACCTTCGAGTTTCATGCAGAACTTTAGGACTTGTTAAGTTTGAATTTAAGAAGGCAGAACTCACTATTTAGTTCTCAATAAAAAGGGGAAATCTCTTCTCTTCCTATTTTCTTTTCCCTTTCCTATTGTTTGTCTTTCCCCCCTTTTCCCTCTCCATCTTGAGGTTAGCATGGTGGCTGAGCAAATAAATAAATAAATAAGTGTATTGGGGGTAATGGGAACCAAATTCTCACTGCCAGAGAAGAGAGGCTAGAAAGAACCTAGTGGTGTTGAATTGGAGTGAAACATGGCCTTATAAACTCAGGGTCACAGAGGGATACACATATTCATAAATGTGTTTATACACATACGCGTATGTATGTACATATACATATGCATATATTTTTCTAGCTCTGTGTATTGACAGCCAAGAAACAATGACATCCCCATAGCTGTGAACACAGTGAGCAATCAAATATTTGTTTCTGAATACTATCCTTTCTAAAATGAGCCAGGGCTTCTTGGAGAAATGGTTGATTCCAGGATTTGGGGATGAGGAAACTTTAATATGAACCTGGAACATTTTACTATGCTGGAATATAAGGACACGTTCAACGACCAATGGGTGAAAGGATGCAAGAGCCAGGTGGAGGGCTGGTGACAGATTACAATCCACTGATTACAGTGGGAATCTATGACTCAGACCTGACATAAGCAAATAAATAAATGAATAAATAAATAAATAAACAAAGGGGGAGACTAGAAGGGGTAGATTCAGGTGAGAGTCACTCATGGATGTTAATGATAGTGAGTAAAGATTTGATAAGAAATAGAATTCAGGTGCAGTGTTCGCCCCTCCCACCCTGGCCCAGACGCTAATCAATTACAAAGAGAAATTAGGGAATTTAATGTGCAAAACGTAGAGACACCATCTTGATCAGGCGATAAAGGTTATCATCATCAGTGAGAGGACAAATTGACATCATGCCCTCCTTTCGGGACGCCCAGAAGAGAGCACGGCACCATTCCGGGGGTATTGCTGCCAAGAACGCACGGCCAGAGCATGATCATGAGGAAGTATCGGGTGGACCCAGATCGCAGGTCATTCTACAGAAGGAAAAGTTTTTCACCCTTAAAAGTATAAAGGACATAAATGACCGGGAAAGCCTGAGAGACCATTCCAAACTCGGTAACTGAATGATAACGAAATGCAAAGGAGATCTCTGAACCAGAAAGAAAAAGGAGACGGCATGGTGACGCTGGGAAATGTGAAAGGGATCCGTGCACTGGATCTGGATTGAGCTGACTGGGAGGTGCAGATGCCGATTTTGCAGGAGAGTGTCCTTGTTTTTGCAAACACGCTGGAGAGTTCAGGGATGATGGAATATCACGTCTGTCATTCGCCTGACGAATGATAAAGGGAATGTGTAGAGACAGCATCCACGGTGGAGTCAGTCTGAAAGGTTAGCAATTAGGGAACCAAGAAACGGAAATTTAGGACATTTTTGTACTATACAAGCAACTTTCCCTTAAGGTTGCAATTATCTTTTTAAAGAGTTAGTTTTTAGAAATGTAAAACAAATAAATAGGGGGAGCAGAATGGCTTTTACATATTATGAAAAAGGACAAAATAAATAATAATATTATCTTCCACTTATTAAGTACCAAGTGCTATGTGTACCTTATCTATTATCCTAGAGGAATCACCTGGAGAGATAGTGTTGTCCTCTCTTTACACAGGAGTTAACAGAAGCAGAGAGAGATCAAGTTACTTGCCTTAAGTCACTCTGCTAAAGGCCAGATCTAAATCCAGGCATCCCGATATCAAAGCTCTCAGCTCTGTGATTTTGGTTTTATATTTGATTCAGTGAGGATAAGTTGGTTCAGACAGCCGGAAAGTGTGAGAGCTGGGGTTGGGAACCCAGTCCTGTCTAGCTTCAAAGCTCCTGTTCCTTACACTGAGAAAAGAGAGACTGCTCCCTGAATGGTGATGGTGAAAAAGGCTTGGAGGGGGGTCAGTTTCAAGCTTTAGGTCCTAATCTTTGCAATGGTGCTCATTCTAAAATGCCTTGATTAGTACTTGATCAGTATGCAGAAAGGACTTATTGATTTAGGACAGTGGGCACAGTGCCTATGGCCTAGGATACCTTTAGGGCCCCGCAAAAATGTTGTCTATGTTTAAAATCAGATTAAAAAATGAATATAGTCCAGCTTGAATTACTTTGTCTTAAAACCATTATAGTGATAACATAGATTTTAAAATAGTTATTAGATTTTTTTAATGTTTATTCATTTTTGAGAGAGAGAGAGAGAGAGAGAATGAGAAAAAAAGAGCACAAGTAGGGGAGGGGCAGAGAGAGAGGGGGACACGAAATCTGAAGCAGGCTCCAGGCTCTAAGCTGTCAGCACAGAGCCCGATGCGGGGCTCAAACTCATGAAAAATGAGATCATGACCTGACCCGAAGTCAGATGCTTAACTGACTGAGCCACCCAGGCACTCCTTAAAATACTTTTATGGAGGAAGTGGCTCATGAAGACAAAAATGTCTAGGGTCCATGAAAGTCACACTATGGTCCCTCAACTGAATTAAAAAAAAAAAAAAAACAGTGAAAATTAAAAATGTGCTTTGGTCAGGATACATGCAAGCCACACTTACAAATAAACAGCTCTGCATTAAGAATGGGTTCATTCAGGGAAGATTGCATTAAGATTTACTGCAAAGGGCAAATTGTATTGTATTGACTTCATGGAGTTGGAAACGATTAGCCACAGAATGAAAAAAATATTGAGTCCAAGGGGAGAGATATTAAAGTCGTATTTCAATGCAGCCACAAGATAAAGGCAACAATGGACTTGTGATTTGGCAGATGTCCTTTGATTGTATTTTTGGTGTCTTTCAGTCTTTGTGTGCCAAAATATCATGTTCATGTCAAAATTTTATAGGCGATTCTACCAGCCAGCCTTTGAAAGATTGCTTGGCCATATGAAAGGAGTGAATGAGGATTATTTTCCTGTTAGTTGTGCAGTGTTCTCTGTCAATTAGAGTACATTTTATCTTTGAGTGAACAAAAAAAGCCAACCAAACTGTTTCAAGCCAAAAGGGAAGACAGAGAATCATGTATCTTTAAAGACCAAGGCTAGTATGTCTGTAGGAGTGGATTGTTCGGGCTTAAACAGAGGATCTAATTCTTCTCCATCTCTCAGCTTGCTCTCACTGTCTCTAATGGTACTTTCTTGCTCAGGCTGCTTGAGATGGCAAGAGATGACAATTCCAAATGCAGGGACAAGAAAATATTTTCCTAATATTCTCATAAAACTCCAAGGATTTGTTGCCTGGACATCTTGGGGGTCACGCATCCTGATCATCGTGTCTGGTGTTCATTGCCTGAGGCCTGGGTTTTAAGTTCTGTCCAGGTGAGATTGAGGGAGAATTGCATCCCTCAGTGAAGGGTAAGTCAAAGCTATCAACATGAATAACAAAACAGGGCCAAACAGAAAGCCAAAAGGCTGCATATGGCCCCAGAGCTTTGACTTCGGCCTCTAGTGATATTATTCCAGGACATATATGGACATATAGGCTGGCTTAGGTGAGGGATCCAAGCTCTGAAGTCAGAGTGTCCAGATCACTCCTGACCTGCGGTACCAGTGATTTCACCGTTCTGTTGCTTAGTTTGCTCATCTGTGAAATGAGTTTGATAACATTCTTTATCCCCTACTGCTTTATGTGAGTCCAAACAAGTACCTGGCATATAATCAACATTCAATAAAAAGTAAATTCGATTGCTGTTATTTTTAAGCCTGAGACACAGCATGACTTGCACACTGCCCCAGTAATTATTAAAATATGCGAAAATGTTCTCTAATGAAAAATTAAAAATGGTTTTCCTTACCCTCAAAGTCAAAAGAGAGCTAATTCTTTAGTATACAAATCATAAGGGGAAAAGAGATGGAGAAGACTGACAGATGTTTTATTTTTTTAGTGTTTATTTATTTTGAGGTGGGGGGGGCAGAGAGAGAGAGGAAGAGAAAGAATCACATGCTCTGTGCTGTGAGTGTGAAGCCCAATCCCATCAACCGTAAGATCATGACTCGAGCCAAAATCAAGAGTCAGATGCTTAACTGACTGAGTCACCCAGGTGGCCCAACGGATAGATGTTTTTAAACTTAGACATATTAACCAATCTTAATAGGTAGCTAGCATTTGGGTCCTGATTCAGATTTTTTTTTTAATTACTGTAATGGGACCATTGGGAAGTTGAACACTGACTAGACATTTCATGCTATTAAGGGATTATTGTTAACTTTATATTTGAGGTAATGGCATCGACATTGTGCATGTAAAAACTCTTATCGCTTAGAGATATATATGGCGATATTTATGGGGTGATACGATATGGTGTGTGGGATTGGCTTTAAACTTAAAATAAAATGAAATAAAATAACGTTGGAGCCGAGTGATGGAAACACGGACATTCGTTAAACTCTTCTGCCAACCTTTTTATTTGCTCAAAATTCCTCATTATAAAAAAGCAAACAGAAAAAAGAGGGAAGTACAAAGTCAGAGCTAAAAAGACCTCAAGGACCCAACTGCTTCAGACTCTAATCTTTCCTTGGTAAATTTGATCTTAATCTTCATTTCCATCACCTTCTTTGGTGCATAACGTGACCGGTGCAAGAGGCAGTCGGGGAGTGAAAGCACTTTCAACAGGGAACCACACGTTCATCTGTGGGGAGGTCCACTTTATCCAAGACACCCGTGCTCACGAACATTCTCCTCCATGCACTCATTTTCTTCCCTTGTCAAATGAGGGGATGAAGCTGGATCGGCGGTTCCCCAAACTTTATAAAAATGTTAGTAACAGAAAAAAAATTGTCGAATGAACTTTTCCCCAGATGTTTGATATCCGGAACATAGAGAAGCAGAACTACATGTGGGAAGGGGCAGATTGAAAGAACCCAGGGACCTGTCCCCACCAGAGAGGTGTGCAGAAAGGGAGGGAGGGCAGTCGCGCTCTCTGTGGTCTCTGAGATGCTTTCATATGATCTCCGGAGTTTCTGGTTACCCAGAAGAAAAGTCATTGAAGGTGGTGATGACTGTATTGAAAATCGTTTATGGAGTGCTTACCATTATTAGGCAGGGCCGGGCACACCACACACATATTATTAATGTGATTTATTCTTTGCCAATATCCCTACAAAGGAGCTGTGATTTTTATACCCATGTTATAAATGAGCAAACGAGGCCCAGACAGATTCAGTGTCCAGTATTACACAACCAGCATGTGGCAGAGCCAAGGAGCACAACTCGGCTACCACCGGAGCTCACAAAGGTCCTCCTTCCCCACCCCTCCCACCCCGACCCCCCAGAGACCAATATTTGCATGTTCACTTTTTCTAGCTCATTTACTAGGTGGTTTGCTCTCAGAAAACAAAAAACGACATGATGTTTTTGTTTTTTGTTTAAAGTTTATGTATTTATTTTGAGAGAGAGAGAGAGCAGGGGAGGGGCAGAGAGAGAGAGGGAAAGAGAAAGAATCCCAAGCAGGCTTCACACCACAGTGCAGTGCCCCACAGGTGGCTCAAACTCACGATCCGCGAGATCATGACTTGAGCCAAAACCAAGACTTGGGGGCTTAACTGACTGAGCCACCCAGGCACCCCGACATGATGTTTTGTAATATGGTATCGACTCCACCCTCAATTAAATAAATAGACAAAACACAGCCCCCTGCCCCAAAGCACTCAGACTCCTAACACCTGCTCTCAGAGGACTCAATTGATCAAGACAGCAGAACCCATTATTTCTTCCTCCTCTTTTCATTAGCCAATCACTCTGACGAGAAGAAGCAAATTAATTAAATAAACGTCAGCCGCCGTCTGACAGAAACCAGGAAACATCAAAGCCTCTTATGAATGTCCCTAAGTAGGTCCAAGGAGGCAACTAACGCCAACGCCATTCCAGTCATTATTTCCCAAGTGTCATTGTGACTGAGTGTGGATGCAGAGACACCGAATTAACTTCAAAAACAAAATGAAATACTCTTTGTGTCGTTACATATCTTTGCAACTTTTTAAAACGTGTCTTGCCCAATGAAAGTCTTCTCAACGGCGTTTTCTTGGGAACAAGCTAGGGGCTCAGGCCGGCTTACGGTCGCTTGCCTCTTTTCCTGGGGTGTCAGAAGTGACCATCAGTGCCACTTACTATAAGAGTCATCGCCAACTGGTTTACCCTCGTCCCTTCTTCCTCATGTCTGTACAGACGTGTCCCCCACATCTGGGCAGGTTTTTCCATTCACTCAGGATTCCAGAACTGAAATCTCGAAATAGCTCTGTGTTCTCGCAGCAAGTTTTCATCCAGAGAGCCACAAGATGCGAAGATAGACCTTTGCTAGTTTTTATTGCCTCTTTTTTTACACACCCCACATCCCTCTCAAAATGTCTTTTAGTTTTTTCCCCCTCTGTATATACTCTCCTGGGAACTAATTAGACATTCCCTTGAACACCCCTGCCCCCTTTTTTTTTAACTAGATAACTTTGTGTTGGAGGTTTTGTTTTGTTTTTTTTTTTTTCATTTCACATTCAGTCCATCCTTCCACTTGCAGACTTGTCCTATTTTCGTGATCTCCCTGGGTTAATATTCACCCAGGCCTGAGGATGCCCTCTTGTCCAGCTCTATGCCAGAGCCCACAGAAATAGGTTTTCTTTGTAGGCCCTCAATAAATATTTGGTCAATTTCTTCTCGGAGACAGTAAAGAGTTAAACACACAGACTGAAAATTCCTCAAGGGGTTGTTATATCTATATTTTATGTCTGTATTTGGTTATTTACACACACACATATTTTAGTATAGGAATTCAAAAGTTACGTATAGAACTGATATTCAACTGATCTTCAAAAGTTACATGTAAAAGACATCGTCATACTTCTACACTCTAAAACTCCCTTTCCTGGGATCCGTGTTAAAATTTTAAATAGAATCAGAGGAAAGTCAACACATCGAATAGACTTTTAAAGCATCAGCAATTATTCTTACGGCATTATGCAAGTCCGTACGTATTTTCTGAGAATCTTTATGTTCCTGGCACTGCTTTCGCCAGCTTGTAGGAATAATCTGGGGTGAGGGGAAGGGTGCTTTCTATTTTCAAGGATTTAATAGTATTGTTAAGGAAATCTAAGGGTTTGCCCTTGTTACAGAAAACCTATGGAGGGATGCCTTAGTGGCTCAGTGGGTTAAGCATTCGACTTGGGTTCATGTCATGATCTCACGGTTCATGGGTTTAAGCCCCACATTGGGCTCTGTGCTGACAGCTCAGAGCCTGGAGCCTGCTTCGGATTCTGTGTCTCCCTCTCTCCCCTCTTGCACTCTATCTCTGTATCTCTCAAAAATAAATAAACATTAAAAAAAAAAAAAGAAAACCTGTAGAGTCTTTATGCTCTTAGGTTATGGAAGTCACTTATCATTGTCAGCCTGAATCTGTGATTCCAAGACATTTGTATGTTTGGACCAATTATGACACTTCCCATATTCGGGGGCTGACATGAGGCTGTCAGGTGAACACATTAGACACACATACATGCTATTTTTTATGACCATAATTTTAGCATTTAAAATAAAGGGATAATGGGGCATCTGGGTGGCTCAGTCAGTTAAGCTTTGGACTTTGGCTCAGGTCACGATCTCACAGTTTGTGAGTTCAAGCTCCGCATCAGGGTCTGTGCTGACAGCTCAGAGCCTGAAGCCTGTTTCAGATTCTGTGTCTCCCTCTCTCTCTCTGCCCCTCCTCTGCTCATGCTTTGTCTCTCTCTCTCCTTCAAAATTAAATAAACATGAAGAATTTTTTTAAATAATAAAACAAAATACGGGGATAAAAGAATATACTTTTAATGGACTATATTTTGATTTACAGAAAATTCACCATGTTGTGGTTTTTTCTTTCCCAAATCACTGGAAAGTAGCAAAGTAGCAGAAATTCTGCTCCCCACCCCTGCCTGGAAACCACTGGTGTGCCCTCGTGAGGGCTCTCCGTGTGCAAAGTGCTTATTTGTATTACGTCTGGGGTCGACAGTGAGTGACTTGGCAGCTGTCTGGGAGGCTAATCAAGATCTAATGCTCCCGGGGGCTTTGTGTCTGTTCCCCAGAGCTAGTGTCACAGCAAACATCAGGGCTATTTGCCTCTCTCTGGCTCCTGAGAAACGAGGACACGCTGCAGGAAGGAGACGAGTTTGGCTGTCACCTGCCCGTTGGCACTGTAGGAAGTGGGTTGGGTGTGGAGAGGAAACGGTGTGAATTGCAGGAAAATATAAATCCTGATAATGCCCTAGGCAGGTAACGTGCCCTGGACTTCCCCACACGGAGACACAGCCTTCCTTCACTCGTGCTGTCGGGCCGGGGGATTAGCCAGAAAGACACTGTAAGACCACAAATACCCCCCAGCCACAGGCTAACATTCCGCATCTCATTTAAGTGTTGCCTGGTCTGGCAGACCTGTGAAGCCGGAAGGGTTGATTCTGCTGGGATATGGTCTAACTTTAGGAGCTCAGGACACCACAAAGCTTTCGCTAAGTTTCCTAGACCTTCTGGAAAGTTCCAGATCCAGAGTGCTCCCACCCATCTGCTACCTACACCTCAAGGTCAAGATCTGCCAGGGTAGCACAGGCGGATTTCAAATCGGGAAAGAGGGTGATTCTTCCCACGTTATTTTTTCCTGCTGAGTAAGGACTGAGAGGAAGTCCCAGAACTGGGCGTGCCATAAATGTACAGGAGACGGTACATCGGTCCAGAAAGCAGCGGCGAGCTGCCTGTCCAGTAGAAACAGAATGTGAGCTGCGTATGTCACTGTGAAGTTCTAGTAGCCACATTAAACAAAGTGAGAGGAAACAAGGTAAAATCAATATTCACAATATACTAATATACTAATAATATATGCTTATATGTTGTTTAACCCAGAACAGCAGGGTGAAGCTAATTTTAATAATGTATTACTCAACCCAACGTATCAAAAATATTATCTTTCTTTATGTAATCAACATAAAATTATTAAAGAGATATTTTGCATTCTTTTTTCATAGCGAGTTTTTGAAATCCAGCGTGTATTTGACACGTATAGTAGTACATCCCAGTTCAGACCAACCACATTTCTTTCTTTCTTTCTTTCCTTTTTTAACATTTATTTATTTTTGAGAGAGAGAGAGAGAGAGAGAGAGAGAGAGAGAGAGACAGAGCACAAGCAGGGGAAGGGGTAGAGAGAGAGACACACAGAATTTGAAGAAAGTTCCAGGCTCTGAGCTGTCTGCACAGAGCCCCGCGTGGGGCTCGAACCCACGAACCGTAGGATCATGACCTGAGCCGAAGTTGTGCACTTAACTGACTGAGCAGCTCGGGCACCCACAGACCGGCCACATTTCAAACAGTCGATAGCCACACATGATTCACGGCTCTCATGCTAGACAGTGGCAGGTCTAGGGGTTAAAACCACTTATTATTCTTATTTCAAAAAATCGTATCTTTCCTTAGTACGAAAGGGGAAAGATGTTCAAAATACAGCTAGTTTTAAGACACGTTGCAAAACTGTATTGCATTTTTGTTTTCCTTTTAAATACGTGGATGTATGCAGAGAAAAGTTAGGAAAGGCACGTGCCTACATAAACGCACGGGTTACCTAGGAGAAGGTTGATTAAAGTGGATTTTTTTTAATTTAAATTTTTCTTTTTGATTTCATATATTTTCTTTTTTTTTCTGTAATGAACATGTAATATTTGTACAGTGGGAAAATCCTAGATATATTATTGATCGAAGAGCCTGAACCAAATATGACAAAGAGATGGCATTAGTTAGGCCTGAATGATGACCAGACTAAGTGTTTGGTGCAGTGTTCACTCTATGTGCACTACCTGCAAGGTTTTCTCTAAGAATTCAAATGTTTCAGAAATCAGGATACATTCATTGGAAACAATTTAGAAAGTGTAAGGAAGCAAAAGACAGAAAAAGTATTAATGCCATATATAGGTATAAGTATTATGTATATATTTGTATATCTATATATACATATATCTGTATACATGCACATGCACGTGCTCTCATGTATATTACATATATCTTTCATTTTAAATATAAATAAAATCATGCAGAATTTCATGCTGATTTTTATTCACTTTGTTCTTTCACGGCTCCTGGAAATTGGCACTTTCTACAGATAAAGCATCATCTGAATGGCTCCGGAAAAGCCCGCCGCACGGCAGAGACAGCCTCTTAATAGGGATTTCACGGCTGGATTTTATCCCTGCACTCCCCAGGTTCAAATCACAGTCTTGTCCCTTCCCAGCTTCACAACCACGGGAAACTTACATACGCACCTTGGTGTGTTACTGAGGCAGTTTTTGATGAGTAAGATGGAGAAAATAATAGTAGCCGCCTCCGTGTGTTAATGCTTGTGTTTTGAATGGCGGGTGGCACATACTAAGCCTTGCATAACTGTTTGATAAGTAATCACAAAATTAATTCTCTGTGGAGCCAAACCTACCTTACGTCAAACCAGCTTAGTTTCATCATGCGAAGTAGACCCTTACGCAATTATTTGAGGAAGTCATTTTGAGGAAAATAATTCCAGCACTTTTCATGTTGCTGAAATGTCATCCCACTTCATGGGAATGTTTGTTTCCAGCTAAACGTTATGGAGCCTCCTCTCTTGGGCCTGTTACCTAAATTTTTATATGTGGGCAGGAAGACCTTATGCCTATTGAAGAAGGGGTATGGGATGTTTCTCGTTGGGAATTCTTGATTAAACAAATGTAATGAGGGGTGCCTGGGTGGCTCACTTGGTTAAGCGTCCAACTTCCGCTCAGGTCATGATCTCACAGTTCCTGAGTTCGAGTCCCTCGTCGGGCCCTGTGCTGACAGCTCAGAGTCTGGAGCCTACTTCAGATTCTCTGTTTCCCTCTCTCTCTCTGCCCCTACCCTGCTCAGCCTGTTTCTCCCTTTCTTTCAAAAATAAATAAACATTAAAAAAAATCTAAAGAAAAGTAATGAGGTATATTTTGTGCCGGTCTTTAATATGCTAACAAGCACTGGAAATTACCAACGAAGGATGTAAAATGATGTGTTTTTGCCTTTCTTTCTTCACTCAGGACTTTGGGGACTAGTGCTCCAGCAGCACATTTTGTTATTCTATACTTTGAACAACAATTTTCATTGCATAATGCTTTTAATTTTTTTTAATGCTTTATTTATTCTTGAGAGAGAGACAGAGTGCAAGCAGGGGAGGGGCAGAGAGAGGGAGATGCAAAATCTGAAGCAGGCTCCAGACTCTGAGCTGTCAGCACAGAGCTGACGAGGGACTCGAACTCACCAACCCCTGAGGTCACGTGATTTCTAGTCCTCCGATGAGTTCAGGCTTAAGCAGAAAAGCTTTTGGTCCATTCGTTGCCATATTTGCTTTGGGAAAATCTTTTCCATGGGTGCTACTCTCCTCCCTATAATACATGTGAATTTTCTGTGTGAGATGACACCTGGGACTTTCTACCTGAGGATTGTGGGGTCATAGTCAAGTAGTGACAGATGCAGACAAGGCTGGGTTGGAACTACAAGAACCCTTGGACATTTCTTGAACTTCAGTTCATGTATTAGTTTTATAGGTTCTGCAACACAGTACCACAATTTTAGTGGCTTAAAACAACACTCTTTTATCTCAACATATCCGTGTGTCAAATCTCAGGGCCAGGGCGCCTGGGTGGCTCAGTCGGTTAAGCGTCCAACTTCACCTCAGGTCATGCCATCATGGTTTGTGAGTTCGAGCCCCGCATCGGGCTCTGTGCTGACCCCTCAGAACATGGAGCCTGCTTCAGATTCTTGTCTCCCTCTCTCTCTGCCCCTCTCCTGCTCATGCCCTTCCTCTCTCTCTCTGTTTCTCTCTCTGTTTCTCTCTCTCTCTCTCAAAAAATAAATAAAATGAAATAAACATTAAAAAAAACAAATAAACCACACACAACTCAGGGCAGAGTATAACTGGATTCTCTGCTTTCGTACAATCCAGCAGTCGGCCGGGGCGGATTCAATGAGGCTCAACCGCGGAAGATTTCACTTAGAAGATGATTCCGATTATGGGCAGAATTAGTGCTGTGCAGCTATAGAAATCACGACCGCCATTTCTTCAAGGCCAGCAGAGAGGCTCACCTCTCCCGCCGAGACTGACTCTTATACAATGAAACGTAATCGCAGGCATGACATCTTAGGACTTTCATCATCTTCTGTTGGTTAGAAGCAAGTCACAAAGCCTGACTTGCTCAAGGACAGGGGAATACACAAGGCTCCATCACTGGGGACTGCCTTCGGGCTTGTGAGCCGGAGTGCATTCTAGAATCCCTGAGGGGCCTTTGTTTTCTTTGGCGGAGCTCAAGCCTGATGAACCCATGGCTGCATCCTGGCGAATCCAGTTCTTTGTCATTTGGATGACAGTTTTTTTCAAATCGGGCCCTCTCTCTGAGTCTCCCTTATCCTTCAATTAGATTTTTCAAACAAAAAGGCAAGGATGGCGTCTCTTAATATCTTTGCAGCTATTAGTGCGGATTTCACAGTAGGCTTTTAGTAAATGCTTGTCGCATAGATGAACGAAGCTCTTGGTTACGTGAGGTCAGTCCTTTCTAGCTGGGC